>CM060697.1:183287933-183887933 GCA_030686995.1 Artemisia argyi
TTGAATTAAACAAGCTGATCAAGATTGAAGAAAATGAAGTTCCAAATTTTAATGTGCAATCTTGGTATAGTAACTTTGCTTCTAATAAGAGAAAAGAAAATGCTGCTGCTAGAAGAAAAGTTAAAGTATTCAAAGGTCCAACAGTTAAACTGCAAAGGAAAGAGTATGAAAGATATCTAAAGAATATGGGTGGATGGACATTGGTGCAATTGAAAGCTTACTCTGACAAAGAAGTTTTTGATTTGTATCAACAAACAAAGAAGAGAACAGATACTTTTTATGCTATGGGATGTGCTGAGGACTTGGAACAAATTGCTAAGATGAATAAGAAGTTGGTGCCTGAAAAGGTAGCTGAAACAGAGTATGTTCAAGAAGTTAATGTTGAAAAGCTTGAAAGTGATGCAGCAAAGACTACTTCTTCTGTGCAGGGTGATAAAAGAAAAGGTGTTATTCATAAGTCAGTTGCAAAGAAGAAGAGAAAGATTGGAGAAGGTAGTAGTTCTATGCCTGAAGGAGATGAGTTTAAATATGGTCTTGATCACATTCCTTCTGAGCATCAAAAAGAACAATTGAAGAGTTATACTGTGGTTGGAAAGATGGAAGATCCTGAAGTGGTTGATGCTAAACCATTAGGAATCAAGTATCCTATTATCAAAGTAACTACAGGGTATGATACTAACATTGGAACATTTCATGATGTCCAGAGATCTGATGGTAACTCATAGATTTCTTAGATTTCAACAGATGTTACACTACTTTGATAGAGAGGATGTTGAAGACTTGTGGAAATTATACAAGGCAAAGTTTGGAGCTAAGAAATTTGATGGTAAAAAGTATGAGGTAGATCAAATTGATCATATCTTAACTGCTTCTGATAATGTTATGTGGAGAGCTCTTAAACTTATGTTTGAACCTTCAATGGATGATTCTGAATGGACAGAGATAGTAGAATACAAAGTAAGAAAATGGAGACTCTTTCAAGATTCTGGAGTTCATGTGCTAGAAATTGGACCTATTACTTTGTATATGCTAGCTGAAGTAGATTACCCAGTGGTAAAATACTGGAATATTGTCAATCAGATGGTTAATGGTGACAAAACACTTAAGCTGCAGAAAGATTATGATTCTGATGATCAAGCATTCAATTTGCTGTCAAAGTATAAGAAGATATTTGATCAACTGAATTTTCAAGAGTTGAAGTGTTTGGAAGCATCCTCCAAGTGATTAATTGAGCTTTGAGGAAACTTGAATATTTAGAAATAAATATTAAGTTTAGGGGAGGATTGTTGGGTTTTGACCAAGTGACACTGCTGCTATATGATACTGCTGCTGAGTAATACTGCTGCTACAATGAAACTGCTGCTGGTATAATGACTCTGCTGCTGAAGACAATCTGCTGCTTGGTGAAACTACTGCTGGATGGATTAACATTGTATACGATAGGATAATTATGGAATAGATTATTTGTATAGTATATCTATTTAGATTATTCTTATCTTGTAGAGAAAGGTATTGTAAACCTAGTAGGACTCCTTGGCCTATAAAAGGAGGATCCTAGGGTTAGATTATGTACGCATTATTATTCACTTCAAGGTTGTAAAACCCTAGCATTATTGAGTGCTCGTATTAATAAATATTGAAGTGTTGAAAGAGAATTCTTAATCTTCTTAAGTTAAGCTTTTATATTCCGCGTTTAAGCTTAAGTATTTG
Source organism: Artemisia argyi (assembly GCA_030686995.1). Taxonomy (NCBI): domain Eukaryota; kingdom Viridiplantae; phylum Streptophyta; class Magnoliopsida; order Asterales; family Asteraceae; genus Artemisia; species Artemisia argyi. The sequence continues at coordinate 183,289,644 of CM060697.1, forward strand.
TTTAAGTTAACTTCTATATAAGATCGTATTAGCTCAACTGGGATCAACAATAAAGTAAGCTAATAAGCAGTAGAATAAGCAAATAAGCATTTTAGGTTCAAAATGGATTTAAAGAGAACTTACAAGCACCCTTGCTCAAAACTGGGCTTAATTATCAATCTACAAGCTCTAGCTTGTCCAAGACAAGCTAGTAAGACCCATAAGCTCATCCCTTGCTAGCTTATCTTCCAAAACAGCTTATTGGACCTTAAAATAGATTTTTAGAACAAAAATGTTTTAAATTTAAACCACGTACTACCAACACTCACAATAAGCTATTAAGCACCTTATATGAGCTTAAGAGACAGTATAAGAGCTTATCGAAGCTTAATCAACCATAAGTGAACATTATAAAAGCTTTTAAAGTGAATTGAACAAGTATTTAAATGAAAACTGAAATTGTATTAATACTAAAAAGAGATTACAAGGCTTTGAAAGTAAATGAGACTGAGATTATAATGAAAATAAGCTAAAATTTTCTAAAGTAAAAACTGTACTTCACTACTATTAAACTACACGGATTTTTTATGTGTGAACATGTCTATTTATAGCCTTGAGAAGAGAGGGAGCCTAGGGTTTTAGAAGCATCTCGAATTCTAATCTAAGCCTTTGACCATGCCCTTCATAATCAATCTTCATTTTCAGCCTTTGATTTGACGTATGAGGTGTGACAACTGGCAAAATAGAGAGCCATTTTTAAAACCCGCATTACTTTAAAAATTATAATTTTGGAATTTTTTTGAAAAGTTTATTGGACGATGTAACAACCCGTAATTTTCCACGTCTTCATTTATTTTCTGAACTTTTCAAATTTACTATTCATCGGTTACTATTCACCAAACACTATTCATCATTTCACTATTCATCGTTTTTGGAGTCGGTTAGTGATGAGGCGAAAAATGATCCGTTTTTAGGGGGTCATTTAAGCCCGAATTCGAATTTATTTGATCAAATATTGCCCTAAATCGTTCCTTTTGTGATTTTAGGTACTTTGGGAGTGAAATCTGGAAAAGGAAGCAATTCGGACGTTTTTGGAGCATAAAAGTGAAGAAAACGCCAAAGTCTTAATTTTCCATGCTGGGAACAGTAGGTGACGGCGTCAAGAGCAAATTTCATGAATTTCCATGACGACCCAGAGAAGATTTGACGGCGTCACGTAGGAAGGGCGTCAAGAGTAAAAGAGTCATGACGGCCTGGAAATGTATTAGTCTTGACGGCGTCAGAAGTAGATCTAGGCATTCCGAGAAGAGTTTTGGCGGCGAGGTGACGGCGTCACAAGATTACTCTTGACGCCGTCAAACCCATTTTTCTATATATAGTTTTCTAATTTTTCACATTTAGAGATAGAAGTTTTGGGAGAAACCCTAAGTACGATTTTGGTGTAACTTTACAGGTTTTTCAAGGGTTCCAACCCCTTGATACCTTGCATGATTAATCAAGATAAGTGTTCTTCTAATTCAATCAATATGTCTATGTGTTGGTTGTCTATATCATGTTCTTGTCTTAATTCTATCATGTTAGGCTAGATCTCTTTTGTGTTTGCTTAGATCTAATGAAACCTAGATATTGATTATGTGTTGATTACTTGTTTATTCTTGTCTTGGATGAATGATTTATATGTTAGGCTTAAGAAAACTGGCAGATCTCCAATTGGTAACATGCTTGAACGTCTTAAGAAACATGAACCAACGCGCACTAGGTCTTTATTGGTTGTATTTAATGCATGAGCCACTGTTTACAATCCCTATAGTTGTGCTGGGCATGGTGTAGGAGGAGATAAGAGCTCATAGAATTGGGGAGTTATGTGTGCCACTGATGTGTGGGAATCGCAACAGGCTTTACCTCTCGAGGGATCTCGAGAAGCTTACAACCCCCACCAGGCAGTGTACCTGATCGTTGTAGTATAGTATAGTGACAAGTACCGGGGGATTGATCGTTCAGCTTAGGAATAGTGTCGCTAGGATTAGAAAACCTAATTACTAATTCTAGAGGTGAGGGATGATTATTTTTGTATTTTTATATTTTTATGAAAGCAATTAAAATCTCGGGTTTTGAAAAAGTGGGCGGAATTAGTTGCTATTCAACTAACCCAAAACTAAGATATAATCAAAATAAAATACTGAAAATGAAATTAAACTAAATTATACTAAGGTTGTGAGCAGTAATTGGAGAAATTGTGTTTACTTAGACTTCACTACTCCCTAGACATCTTTTACACGTTAATTACTTGTTATACTTGTATGGATGACGGATTGTATTCCTTAATACCATTCGTGGGGTGGCATACATAACTCCCCAACTCTATGAGCTCTTATCTCCTCCTACACCATGACCCAGCACAACTATAGGGATTGTAAACAGTGACTCATGCATTAAATACAACCAATAAAGACCTAGTACGCCTCGGTTCATGTTTCTTAAGACGTTCAAGCATGTCACCATTTGGAGATCTGCCAGTTTTCTTAAGCCTAACATATAAAATCATTCATCCAAGACAAGAATAGACAAGTAATCAACACATAATCAACATCTAGGTTTCATTAGATCTAAGCAAACACAAAAGAGATCTAGCCTAGCATAATGGAATTGAGACAAGAACAAGATATAAACAACCAACACATAGACATATTGATTGAATTAGAAGAACACTTATCTCAATTACAATGCAAGGTATCAAGCGTTTGGAACCCTTGAAAAACCTGTAAAAGATGCACCAAATTCGTCTTTAGGGTTTCACCAAAACTTCTCCCCCTTTAATGAAAAAACTAGAAAACTATATATAGGAAAACTGGGCTGACGGCGTCAAGACAAGCATGTGACGCCGTCACCTCGCCGCCAAATACTTCCTCAGACGGCCTTGATCTACTTATAACGGCCTATGTGACGCCGTCACCAACCACGGTATTTTATTCTTGGTACTTTGACGCCGTCAGGATGACTTTTGACGCCGTCATCAACTACGGTGTTTTATTCTTGATGTCTGACGCCGTCAGGGTATAACTCTTGACGCCGTCACCTAGTGTCTTCAGCATGGAAAATTGATACTTTGCCGTTTTCTTCACTTTTATGCTCCAAAAACGTCCAAAATGGCTTCTTTTCCAGAATTCACTCTCCAAGTACCTAAAATCACAAAAGGAACGATTTAGGGCAATATTTGATCAAATAAAGTCGGATTCGGGCTTAAATGACCTCCTAAAAACGGATCATTTTTCGCCTCATCATATACCCTTACACTTGAGATTTGCTTGTCCTCAAGCAAATGAGCTTTTATTCTACTCAAAAGACAAGTTAGGGGTCATTTAACACTAATATAAAAGTAATTACAACAAATAATCGTTCCACTAAAGACCAATAGACAAGCACGGAGGTCATACACAAGCACATCACAAATAGTGTTTAGATACTCACATCTCTCGGGTGTAATAAAGTAATATAACATTATGGAAATGGAAGATATCTCTCACTACCTGTCATAGCAAAATAGATTACCATAGGCTTGGGAAAGGATCAAACCTCCACCACATGGCGTAAGCACCTAGGATAAACTATCAAAGAGGTCTTTTAAAGGGTTGTAACGTTAGGTATAGGGATACGAATTACACGGCTTTGTTGGATAAAGGAAGTGTTACTGGTGGCGAGTTAACAATCTTGGTTAATTACATGTACAAGATGGCGTTGCTAAGCCAAGACTAGACTCGACTTAAGCTAATAAATGAAAAATAACAAAAACATAAAATGAACATAGAATGAAACGGGATGGTAGTCCGTATGTTTTTTTTTTTCTTTTTTTTTCTATTTTTTTCTTTTTCTTTATTTTTTCGATTTTTTTTTTTTTTTTTTTTTTTTTTTTTTTTTTTTTTTACATACACTCTTACCCTACCATCCAAAATAATACATCATAGGGGATGAGAATTCCCCTTACACTTGAATCTTTACATACTTTACATTTAACTAATCTAATGACTCGAATTAAGAAAATCAAAACACTTGGAGCACTTTTAAGATTAACGTACATATGGGGGTAATATATGATGTTCTTCCCCATTACTCCATAAACTAAGTACTTACCCATGAGTCCCAATCGTCCCAAAACAATATGTACAAGGATATGACTCGACTTAGCAACCATGTAATCAATTAGAAAGTTAACTTAGGGTTTAACAAATAACAATAATGCACTAAAAATGAGCGCATACACGGAAGGCTAAGGCGATTTGGGTGTACATTTAAGTGGGGTGTAACAAATTCTTCCTTTAAGTAAGATGCTTAAAGTTAGAAACGAAAAGATAGGCTCGGAAGGGTGTACTAGGGGTTTCGTGTACTAAAAATGAGTACAACGCTAAGGGTGTGGGAAAAATTAGTTGACTTAACTAGCCAAGTAATATGACTTAAATGGTCAAGTAATTGTAATACAGGTTTAACACAAGGGTGATCCTAATGCCTCTTATCATGTAGTAAATCCTACCACACGAATGTAGTCTCACTAGCGGTCTCGGGATGCATCACTAACGCAAGTTCTAGAATCTAAATGCTACCGGTACACTCATAAGCACTAATAATAAATGCTTTTCCTATTAAATCTAAAGGCGAACCTCACATTTTTGGGTGGAAAATTTTTCTGAATATACGGTTATGTGCTAGTCATACAACCTCCTATCCATGAGACGCTTGCTATGGCTAAAGTTTCACTCCTAAATGTTGTAAAAAATTTTAAATTTGGCGCTAAAATTACACTAACAAGTATTTCTCATAGTTTTATTACACATCTACTATCAAACAAAACAAACTCAAGCGAAAGTGCATATGTAAGGTATCATCTTTTTACCCTCCCCTTACACTTAAGATGAACATTGTCCCCAATGTTCAAGTAAAGAATGTAAAAGTGAAAAAGTAAAGAGAATGAAATCAAATACTCCCCTGATTCGCTCGGTATGGATTATAGGTTGGCCAGGTTAAATCTTCCTCCAAGAAAATGAACAATCAAAGTTTCCCTTCCAGAATATAAATCATCTTCTTGTCATACATAACCTGTAAATCCTGACAACAATAGACAAGGCAACCTCGCGTAAAATCGGCGGCATCCTATATAAGTTACTAAATCCTAGAAAATAAAGTAAGATATAATGCTTGTGGAATGAAGTTTGCAGATTTCCTGGAGATTATAAAACTTAATAATTCACAAAAACCATAAGACTCCGTTAGAAAAACAAAACCGGTAAAATTTCCAGATTTTTAACTCCTGACGCCGTCAAGAGTAATACTCTGACGCCGTCAGAATGGACCTGCAGAAATTCTTATGTTAAGTTTCCGGAAAATTTCTGAAAAAACTTTGTCCTACTTCCTGGAAAATCCTGCAAAACTTCATTATGACTCAATACAAGCATTTGACTCTAACAAATACGAATATACATGTTCATTTAATATTGTGGAGAATCATGATCGGTTTGTTTCTTAAAAACATATTTGGGGTTTCCCCTTACACTTATCTTTTGCAAAAATACCTTTAGGTTGAAGTTAAGACTAGGCCAAACAACATAATAAAGTATTTCCACATTTTAATTGAGAAACATGATCATCCAACAATAAAAATAAAACATCCATACGGAAGCAAATAACAATCAAACAAATAAAATCACACAAAACATGGGTTGCCTCCCAAGAAGCGCTTTTCTTTATTTACGAGTCTTGTAGCTAGACTCAAAGTCATGGGTTACTACATTTTTCTATCCCGCAAAATGAATGCGGTCTCAAACATCTTAACCAGTCTCTTATCCTTCCTATACTCGGGAACTAAAGCTAAACATTTCGAGTAATAGATCTCTTTCTTTGCGTAACCTCCAATGTCGAGATCCTCAACCTCTCTAAACCTCTCTTCTTTATGGGGCATCCTATATCTAATGTTCTTCTCATGGGTTGCGAATGCGATAATGCCCGTATCATGGTTGTAAGTCATCTTAGAGGTTTTAACAAAAGGTTCTCCTAAAACAATCTGACACAAAGATTGATCAATAATTCCCCTAACATCTTCTAATATCATAAAGTCACACCTATAGACAAAATTCCCAATGAAAACATGTAACCCTCGAACCCGCTCAACAAAATTACTCATGCGATTATGGTTGTAAGGGTCCCACCTAGGTTTCAACTTTTTGTTCATGATCCAATTATAACAAAGCCTAGACATGATGTTCATTGGTGCCTTTAAATCGATATAAGTGTGTTCTCTAAACATATGACCAATCATGCATGGAACCTTAAGATTCATAGGATTGTGCTTCCTAATCCATGGGTGTTTTCGGTACTTTGCGGGGCAAGGGCATTTTAAAAGGAACTTATGGTACCTCAATTCCTCAAGGGTTGGTGTGGAGTTCCTAATTATTCTATCATCATCCCATGGCCCTTCCCTACAAGTGTTACTCCCTAGCTTGATTTCACATTCATTCATCTCATTGACCTTCATTATTTCATCATTTTCCGTTTTAAGTTGGTAATGTTGCAAAATAACTTCCTTGGGTAAAATGAATCTAGTTAAGAAGTAGGAAGCAAGATCGTCCCAAGAGGAGACGGATCCTTCGGGGAGTTGGAATAACCATTGAAGAGCCCGACCACGTAAAGAGAATTGAAAGAGGGCTAAAAGTCCCTCTTCTTGGTTATCAACACCAATTCCAATAGAATTGGTAATTTTTAGGTAGTTTTCAAGGTGTCGGGTCGGGTTTTCGAAAAAAATACCCATAGAATGCACACCCGTCTTGCACCAATCGAACGGTGCTGGATTGCAAACGGATGGTCCTTATAGGTGGTTGGATTGGTTGTGGTAGGTTTTATGGGTGGCTTCGTTGCGGTGGGTTGATGGGTTCACGGATGTTACCACCTTCCATGATGTCGGATGGTAAAGAGTTACGAACAAAAGCACAAAGAAATAAGATAGACTAAAGAAGACCTAAAAATAAAAACAAAAATCTTACTAGAAAGGAATCTAGCAAGTAGACCTAATAAAAAGAAATCCTAACCTAGACAATAACTATTCCCCGGGCTGCGGCGCCAAAAACTTGATGCGTGGGAATCGCAACAGGCTTTACCTCTCGAGGGATCTCGAGAAGCTTACAACCCCCACCAGGCAGTGTACCTGATCGTTGTAGTATAGTATAGTGACAAGTACCGGGGGATTGATCGTTCAGCTTAGGAATAGTGTCGCTAGGATTAGAAAGCCTAAATACTAGTTCTAAAGGTGAGGGATGATTATTTTTGTATTTTTATATTTTTTAGAAAGCAAGTAAAAATCTCGGGTTTTTGAAGAGTGGGCGGAATTAGTTGCTATTCAACTAACCCAATACTAAGATGCAATCAAAATAAAATACTAGAAATGAAAATAAACTAATTTATACTAAGGTTGTGAGCAGTAATTGGAGAAAATGTGTTTACTTAGATTTCACTACTCCCTAGATATCTTTTACACGTTAATCACTTGTTATAATTGTATGGATGACGGATTGTATTCCTTAATACCATTCATGGGGTGGCACACATAACTCCCCAATTCTATGAGCTCTTATCTCCTCCTACACCATGCCCAACACAACTATAGGGATTGTAAATAGTGGCTCATGCATTAAATACAACCAATAAAGACCTAGTGCGCGTTGGTTCATGTTTCTTAAGACGTTCAAGCATGTTACCAATTGGAGATCTGCCAGTTTTCTTAAGCCTAACATATAAATCATTCATCCAAGACAAGAATAAACAAGTAATCAACACATAATCAATATCTAGGTTTCATTAGATCTAAGCAAACACAAAAAAGATCTAGCCTAGCATGATAGAATTAAGACAAGAACATGATATAGACAACCAACACATAGACATATTGATTGAATTAGAAGAACACTTATCTTGATTAATCATGCAAGGTATCAAGGGGTTGGAACCCTTGAAAAACCTGTAAAGTTACACCAAAATCGTAATTAGGGTTTCTCCCAAAACTTCTCTCTCTAAATGTGAAAAATTAGAAAACTATATATAGAAAAATGGGTTTGACGGCGTCAAGAGTAATCTTGTGACGCCGTCACCTCGCCGCCAAAACTCTTCTCGGACTGCCTAGATCTACTTCTGACGCCGTCAAGACTTATACATTTCCAGGCCGTCATGACTCTTTTACTCTTGACGCCCTTCCTACGTGACGCCGTCAAATCTTCTCTGGGTCGTCATGGAAATTCATGAAATTTGCTCTTGACGCCGACAAGATGTTGCTCTTGACGCCGTCGCCTACTGTTCCCAGCATGGAAAATTAAGACTTTGGCGTTTTCTTCACTTTTATGCTCCAAAAACGTCCGAATTGCTTCCTTTTCCAGATTTCACTCCCAAAGTACCTAAAATCACAAAATGAACGATTTAGGGCAATATTTGATCAAATAAATTCGGATTCGGGCTTAAATGACCCCCTAAAAACGGATCATTTTTTGCCTCATCATATACCCTTACACTTGAGATTTTCTTGTCCTCAAGCAAATGCGCTTTTATTCTACTCAAAATACAAGTTAGGGGTCATTTAACACTAATATAAAAGTAATTACAACAAATAATCGTTCCACTAAAGACCAATAGACAAGCACGGAGGTCATACACAAGCACCTCACAAATAGTGTTTAGATACTCACATCTCTCGGGTGTAATAAAGTGTAAATTACAATATGGAAATGGAAGATATCTCTCACTACCTGTCATAGCAAAATAGATTACCATAGGCTTGGGAAAGGATCAAACCTCCACCACATGGCGTAAGCACCTAGGATAAACTATCAAAGAGGTCTTTTAAAGGGTTGTAACGTTAGGTGTATGGATATGAAATACACGGTTTTGTTGGATAAAGGAAGTTTTACTGGTGGCGAGTTAACAATCTTGGTTAATTACATGTACAATATGGCGTTGCTAAGCTAAGACTAGACTCGACTTAAGTTAATAAATGAAAAGTAACAAAAAAAAAAACATAAAATGAACATAGAATAAAAAGGGATGGTAGTCCGTATTTTTTTTCTCTTTTTCCTTTTTCTATTTTTTTTTTCTTTTTCTTGACTTTTTCGATTTTTTTTTTTTTTTTTTTTTTTTTTTTTTTTTTTTTTTTTTGCATACACTTTTACCCTACCATCCAAAATAATACATCATAGGGAATGAATATTCCCCTTACACTTGAATTTTTACATACTTTACATTAACTAATCTAATGACTCGAATTAAAAAAATCAAAACACTTGGAGCACTTTTAAGATTAACGTACATATGGGGGTAATATATGATGTTCTTCCCCATTACTCCATAAATAAGTACTTACCCATGAGTCCCAATGGTCCCAAAACAATATGTACAAGGATATGACTCGACTTAGCAACCATGTAATCAATTAGAAAGTTAACTTAGGGTTTAACAAATAACAATAATGCACTAAAAATGAGCGCATACACGGAAGGCTAAGGCGATTTGGTTGTACATTTAAGTGGGTTGTAACAAATTCTTCCTTTAAGTAAAATGCTTAGAGTTAGAAACAAAAAGATAGGCTCGGAGGGGTGTACTAGGGGTTTCGTGTACTAAAAATGATTACAACGCTAAGGGTGTGGGAAAAATTAGTTGACTTAACTAGCCAAGTAATATGACTTAAATGGTCAAGTAATCATGATACGGGTTTAACACAAGGGTAATCCTAATGCCTCTTATCATGTAGTAAATCCTACCACACGAATGTAGTCTCACTAGCGGTCTCGGGATGCATCACTAACGCAAGTTCTAGAATCTAAATGCTACCGGTACACTCATAAGCACTAATAGTAAATGCTTTTCCTATCAAATCTAAAGGCGAACCTCACATATTTGGGTGGAAAATTTTTCTGAATATACGGTTATGTGCTAGTCATACAATCTCCTATCCATGAGACGCTTGCTATGGCTGAAGTTTCACTCCTAAATGTTGTAAAAAATTTTAAATTTGGCGCTAAAATTGCACTAACAAGTATTTCTCATAGTTTTATTACACCTCTACCATTAAACAAAACAAACTCAAGCGAAAGTGCATATGTAAGGTATCATCATTTTACCCTCCCCTTACACTTAAGATGAACATTGTCCCCAATGTTCAAGTAAAGAATGTAAAAGTGAAATAAGTAAAAAGAATGAAATCAAAAACTCCCCTGATTCGCTCGGTATGGATAATAGGATGGCCAGGTTAAATCTTCCTCCAAGAAAATGAACAATCAAAGCTTCCCTTCCAGAATATAAATCATCTCCTTGTTATACATAACCTGTAAGACCTGACAAAATAGACAAGACAACCTCGCGTAAAATCGGCGGCATCCTATATAAGTTTCTAAATCCTAGAAAACAAGATAAGATATAATGCTTGTGGAATGAAGTTTGCAGATCTCCTGGAGATTATAAAACTTAATAATTCACAAAAACCATAAGACCCCGTTAGAAAAACAAAACCGGTAAAATTTCCAGATTTTAACTCCTGACGCCGTCAGAATGGACCTGCAGAAATTCTTATGTTAAGTTTCCGAAAAATTTCTGGAAAAACTTGGTCCTACTTCCTGGAAAATCCTGCAAAACTTCATTATGACTCAATACAAGCATTTGACTCTAACAAATATGAATATACATGCTCATTTAATATTGTGGAGAATCATGATCGGTTTGTTTCTTAAAAACATATTTGGGGTTTCCCCTTACACTTATCTTTTGCAAAAATACTTCTAGGTGGAGTTAAGACTAGGCCAAAACAACAAAGTAAAGTATTTCCACTATTTAGTTTAGAAACATGATCTACCAACAATAAAAATTAAGCATGCATACGGAAGCAAATAACAAACAAACAAATAAAATCACACAAAGAATGGGTTGCCTCCCAAGAAGCGCTTGTTTTTGTTCGAGTCACGAGCCTGACTCTACCCTTATTTAACGGAAATAGGGGAGGTTTTCCCTACACTTAGGATTAAGTGCGGGTGAAAGTAGCGATACACACCCTTAGGGTGGAAATATGCCACGTGAGGAAAGAGTGGTGGATGAATTATATGCTCAAACGGGTGTGCTCTTATCATCATAACCTTACCTAATTCAATTCGGTTAATGGGTGGATTAAGAGTTTCTCCTAGAAAGGGATCATTTTCAATCAACTTCAAGAGATTACTAGTTGGGGATCCATCTTGACCTAATAAACCCGGTTTAAACCCATAATGTTTCTTGTGATCAATCATAAATGGGTGATGTAAGCATGTAAGGTCATTTTCCACTCCTGTATTGGCTTCCTCTCTACAAGGCTTAGAGTCCACTACCTTTATCCTAAGACTACCCGGACTATATGGTTTGATGGGTGGATCGGAACCTATCTCAATTCCTAAACTCACATCCAAGGATGGAAGATTAGGTAACGGTTTTGGTTGAGGCTCCGGTTCATCAAAACTAGGAACTTCCGTAGAACAAAGAGTAAGGTTATTATTATAAGTATTCAAACCTATATCCTCTAGTTGTGTTTGATTCAAAGGTTCTACCTCTATTGGGGTTCCTATAGTCTCTTCTACTTCTTCCGGGTAAGTCACAGGCGGTGTGTATACCTCAAATGATGCTAGGACTTGTGGGGTACTTAGTGGGCTTGGGTTATCTACTATCTCTTCCATCACATCATTTGTTTCCTCAAAGTCTGACGGATACAAACTCATCAATTCATTCAACTTATGGTTCACGGTTAGGAAACTTTCCTCGAAATTCTTCCAAAGGGTCTCACTAAAAGGAATTGATCCTGATAATGATTGTCTAATTGAAATCACACATGCATAAAATTCATCATACCCATCTAACTTTACCCCCAACTCCTCTTGGATGTCATAAAGATCACACAAAAAATCATTGGAATGATAGGAATCAAATCTATTAGTGAAATATAGTTGTTCCTCTATTGTCAGTGATCTAAATGGAATTTCATCTGCCATAGTGACAAGTGAAAATGGTTTTACAAACAATGGGCACAAAGAAAAAGATAGACTACAAGAAAACCTAAAAATAAAAATAAAATCTTACTAGAAAGGAATCTAGCAAGTAGACCTAATAAAAAGAAATTCTAACCTAGACAATAACTATTCCCCGGGCTGCGGCGCCAAAAACTTGATGCGTGGGAATCGCAACAGGCTTTACCTCTCGAGGGATCTCGAGAAGCTTACAACCCCCACCAGGCAGTGTACCTGATCGTTGTAGTATAGTATAGTGACAAGTACCGGGGGATTGATCGTTCAGCTTAGGAATAGTGTCGCTAGGATTAGAAAGCCTAAATACTAGTTCTAAAGGTGAGGGATGATTATTTTTGTATTTTTATATTTTTTAGAAAGCAAGTAAAAATCTCGGGTTTTTGAAGAGTGGGCGGAATTAGTTGCTATTCAACTAACCCAATACTAAGATGCAATCAAAATAAAATACTAGAAATGAAAATAAACTAATTTATACTAAGGTTGTGAGCAGTAATTAGAGAAAATGTGTTTACTTAGATTTCGCTACTCCCTAGATATCTTTTACACGTTAATCACTTGTTATAATTGTATGGATGACGGATTGTATTCCTTAATACCATTCATGGGGTGGCTGATGAGGCGAAAAATGATCCGTTTTTAGGGGGTCATTTAAGCCCGAATCCGACTTTATTTGATCAAATATTGCCCTAAATCGTTCCTTTTGTGATTTTAGGTACTTGGAGAGTGAATTCTGGAAAAGAAGCCATTTTGGACGTTTTTGGAGCATAAAAGTGAAGAAAACGGCAAAGTATCAATTTTCCATGCTGAAGACACTAGGTGACGGCGTCAAGAGTTATACCCTGATGGCATCAGACATCAAGAATAAAACACCGTAGTTGATGACGACGTCAAAAGTCATCCTGACGGCGTCAAAGTACCAAGAATAAAATACCGTGGTTGGTGACAGCGTCACATAGGCCGTCATAAGTAGATCAAGGCCGTCCGAGGAAGTATTTGGCGGCGAGGTGACGGCGTCACATGCTTGTCTTGACGCCGTCAGCCCAGTTTTCCTATATATAGTTTTCTAGTTTTTTCATTAAAGGGGGAGAAGTTTTGGTGAAACCCTAAAGACGAATTTGGTGTATCTTTTACAGGTTTTTCAAGGGTTCCAAACGCTTGATACCTTGCATTGTAATTGAGATAAGTGTTCTTCTAATTCAATCAATATGTCTATGTGTTGGTTGTTTATATCTTGTTCTTGTCTCAATTCCATTATGCTAGGCTAGATCTCTTTTGTGTTTGCTTAGATCTAATGAAACCTAGATGTTGATTATGTGTTGATTACTTGTCTATTCTTGTCTTGGATGAATGATTTTATATGTTAGGCTTAAGAAAACTGGCAGATCTCCAAATGGTAACATGCTTGAACGTCTTAAGAAACATGAACCGAGGCGTACTAGGTCTTTATTGGTTGTATTTAATGCATGAGCCACTGTTTACAATCCCTATAGTTGTGCTGGGCATGGTGTAGGAGGAGATAAGAGCTCATAGAATTGGGGAGTTATGTGTGCCACCCCATGAATGGTATTAAGGAATACAATCCGTCATCCATACAATTATAACAAGTGATTAACGTGTAAAAGATATCTAGGGAGTAGTGAAATCTAAGTAAACACATTTTCTCCAATTACTGCTCACAACCTTAGTATAAATTAGTTTATTTTCATTTCTAGTATTTTATTTTAATTGCATCTTAGTATTGGGTTAGTTGAATAGCAACTAATTCCGCCCACTCTTCAAAAACCCGAGATTTTTACTTGCTTTCTAAAAAATATAAAAATACAAAAATAATCATCCCTCACCTTTAGAACTAATATTTAGGCTTTCTAATCCTAGCGACACTATTCCTAAGTTGAACGATCAATCCCCCGGTACTTGTCACTATACTATACTACAACGATCAGGTACACTGCCTGGTGGGGGTTGTAAGCTTCTCGAGATCCCTCGAGAGGTAAAGCCTGTTGCGATTCCCACGCATCAGTTAGTGATATTGAGATGTTTTTCAAAATTTTTACTATTCACGAAACACTATTCACTCCCGGAGAAAGTTTGTCATTCATGCGTGAGTTGCATCATTTCTGTATACGTACGGTTATCTATCTAATAAACATTATCCTATGAGCTATTATTTTGAATAATTGATTCGACAATCCCGACTATGGTCCTAACATATTTTTATACTTGTTATAATGATATAAAAGTTATATTATTAGTTTACCCGACGTTTTGAATTTATTTGATATACGTATCGTTAAACGTTTATAACTTCGACGGTTTTCGTAATTTCAACACGACAAATATTTATTCACCCGATACTTGTGAGAAATGTAATTTTACAATTTTTATGACTTTCAGACATTCCATCTTGTTCCGTTAAAATTGATTTTTAACAAACACAGTAACTAAAACTTACAACGTAACACGTTATATACACTAAATGACTAACAATACACTTAATAATACACAAAATACAAATATCTCAACACATTTATACATGTGTCGACCTACATATATACATACACATGCAAGACTTTCATTCCTAAGTAAAATTACTAAAATACCCTTGTGTATTAGATATTTCAAGTAAATAAACACCTAAGCTAACACATATACTTATCTACTAGAATCAAAAAGTCATTTGTTCTCCTCCTCCACCTCAAACCCACGGCAACAATATGGAACACAAGAAGATCCATGAAGTTTTCAAGAAATATGTGCTAATCTAATCTATTTTCATCCCTTGTTAAGGTTTTGAAATAAAAACCTCAAGGTTATTAATCAAAACATCTCCAAATTCTTCAAAAGTATCAAGTAAGCTCAAGTAAACTTTTTAATCCTTTCATCCTTTCATATGATCATTTACATGATGTATTTTCAAGAATTTATAGCAAGACATGCAAATACTTAAGTTATATATACCACTTTCAAGTATACTTTTAATTTTATGAGTCTATATTAAGCCTATGATCATCCCCTTGTTATCCCACTAATTTTATGAGTACTAGGTACCCATGATACCCTAAGAAGGTATATGGTAAGATTAGATTAGTCTTTTGGTGTTTTGAAGAGATTTGACAAGGATTTGAAACTAGAAAAGTGATTTTTGACAACTTTAAAAAGCTACTGTTTATTTTTGCCAAATCCGGAAAATCCAGGGGCTGTGGAAAATTTTTGGTTTTCATATTCCGGAAATACTTTCAAAAACGAAACCGTAGCCGCTGGAATCGCTAAAAGATCATTTACGACGAGGAAGATACGATGTTTTTATGTTAGCGACGAAAACTATATTTTCAGAAAATTACTTGCTGTCCCACATTTTTCAATGGCAAATCTGAAGCATTAGCCGTAATCTAGCCGTCCTGACTTATCAAAAATATATTAGTATGTTGTCCCACGATTCCGGGGATATAAAGAACGTAGAAAACAAGCTTAAAACGAAGAAAATACAAGCATTTGAACTTTGACGAAATATATATATTTTTGGCAGCTTTGCTATAATTGAATTTTCTAAGTGTTAAACATTATATTTTTCAAGTAACAACATTTGGAGCTATATTTCTTATCGTTCGAGGCACGTACAATCAAAAGTTAAACAAGACTACATCTAGACATTATTACAAGGTTTTCAAAAACGCCGAGCTTGAACATTAACACTTAACGTACTATATTTCACGACTAGTTTTGTGAAGCCGTTTGGACATATTTTTCTAAAGTTAGAACAAGGTTAAACTACGCCGAAAACGTTATATTTACTAATAAAATACTAAACGATAAACGTTATTTTCAAAAACTACAAGTGGTATGGATAACGTACGTATACGCATGTGTAACATTGTTTCATTTCTTACATTGGAAACACTTCATTCATATTAGGTTGCTGTTAGGGAATCGAGCCTATTTCTGTTCAATCACTAGCCTTTTGTATCTGTTGCATAAGGTGAGTATTCACGAACCCCTTTTTCTAAATATTTTAATCGCTTTAGGGTGGATGCATGAATTATTACTTGAACTCTTTGAACATTGTTTTGAACCCTTTGATTATTATGAACTCTTTTGACTTGTCTTGACCTTATAACTTGTTTTGAACTCTTGAATATGATTTGTTTTGAACTTAATGTACCATATGTACTATGACCGAAAGTCTCACCTTATTGGTGGAGCGTTCTTAACACTAAAGTCTCGCCTTATTGGTGGAGCGTGCGAAGTCTTCCATGTTCGGAGCGTTCTTAATCTTATATAATAGTTGTATGATGTAGTGTTCGTACATTCGCATTGTTCGTCACCTATTAGTAGTATGGATAGCGCTATTAGAGGTCGGCCAACCTCTCGTCCACTATGTTACGGGACGCATATTATTTAATTAGGGGCTTTGCATGGCATACATTATTATATATGTGGTGCTTATATTGTGATTTATTATGACTGCGGGTGCTTGACTACAAGACATAATATTTGACAACGCCTTTGGCTTGTGAACTTTCTCTAATGGTTTCTCATATTATATTAAACTTGTGTGCTCACCAACTATTTTCATAGTTGACCCATTTTCTCTCATGCATTTCAGGTGATTGTCAGTAAGCTTTTCTTCAAGGTCTTTGCATGATGAAGTTTTCACATGTCACTACGGATCATTATGTATTAAAATGCAATCTTTTGGAAACCAAACTTTATGTCTTAAATTGCCAAGGTCGGCTATAACAATGTGGTAATGATATACTTTTCCTTTAATGTAAATTATGGTATTGTTCTATTTCTCTTTGGCAATGTATATGGATTCGTTGAACCTTGTGTTTCCGCCTTCGGCGAGGGTGTGACAGACGAGATGTTTTATGAACGTTGGTATGTATTTTTGATCGTACGTTTATTATGAGGATTTATTATTTATGGTTTGGTTTGATTCGTTCGTGATGAATTATTTTGAGATTGTTACTTTGGCACTACATTGACTCCGGCACTAGGTTGACCTAACAATTTTGATTATATTTTAATATTGGTTCGGATATTATTATTTTTGGAACAAGTTCGGTTTGAGAAAGTTGTTTGGTTATTTAAGGTTTCGGGTTTGGCCGTGTATTTACACCGGACTACTTAACCCACCACACCTCACACTATTATTATTATTATTATTAAAAGGTGTGTTTGTTTTTTTTTAATAAGAGTAAAGTACATGAATCGTCCCTGTGAAGCAACACAACACACCACACCCAACACCAACTTTATCTCTCTCTCTTCCTTTGAAACACAACCATCGCCGCACCCTAATCACCACCATAGCACCACCGCCGCCGCCCATACATCAAATCTAACACCACCATCTTAACCATCTTCTTCCGATCTATCTATTGGTGCAAACCACGCGCGATTTGGACCACCCTAACACCTATTTCGAATTAAAATCACCACCAAATCGTTATTTCTTGTCTTGGTTTTTGAAGATACTTTCGGGTTGTCTTGGAAATCGAAGGTAGGATGTGTTTGGCTCGTATTTTTTGTTCGAACCGTGACCTAGGGTCACGGGTTTGGTTCTTTTTGGGTTTTTCTTGGATAATAACACAAGATTCAAATGGGTTTTGATGAAAATGAATTAAAGAAAAGGTTTGGTATCCGGGTTTTGTATTGTTTCGATGGGTCGAGGTTCCACCGAGAGATATAGCTCTCGGCTTGGGTTTGGATGTGCCATCTTTGGCCATTTGATGATTCTTGATTGTATTAGTGCTTGATTGTGATGTTTGGTTGTTTATGGTTATGATTTGGTCGACCTTTTGGCCATTTGGTTTCTCGGCCGACACCCCATTGTGGGCTGTTTTGGTTCGGTGTGGCTCAATAGAGCTGGCCGAGACCTATTGGTCTCGGGTGAGACTCCCGTATCTTGTTTCGGGCTTATGTTGACCCGGGTTGACTTGGTAACTCAACCCGTAACTTATTTGGTTTTCGGATATATTGTTACTTGACGGATTATTATTATTGTTGTTGTCGTGGTTGTGATGTTTTGACCATGGTGCTTATTGGATTATTATTTTGGACTTGTATGACATTTTTGGGTTATGAGATACTTTGGAGATGTGTTGTCGAGTGTGGATACTTCGGGACCGATTGTGAGACGGTCGATTAGATGACGGAGATAGGTTAGTTGGGTGCCGTAGTCGGACCCTCATGTTATAGCACGTGGATATGGGATTGATTTGGAAGGAGATGATATATTTATTTTGACTTGATTCTATTATTTGGACTTGGACTATGAGCCGAGAGTCATGACTCGGACATGTGACCAAATTCTATGACTCGATAAACATTTATAAGTCAATATTAAAAATAATACTCGTAATACTATTATTGAGAATATAATCGTTTATATACGTATATAGACGTGATATATATATATATATATATATATATATATATATATATATATATATATATATATATATATATATATATATATATATACTAGCTTTCAAAGCCCGCCCGATGGGCGGGCATGACTTATAATTATCGTTTTGAAAAAATAAGTTAACAAAAAATAAGATATAAACGTACCAAATTTTTTATTGAATGTAGTAAGAACGAAAAGAAATAAACGGTTATCGAATATGTGAGAAAAATTTCCAATGTGGTACACAAGAACAAAGCATCAAAACATAGCATCGTTGGCATATTTTACTTTAATGAAAGAAGGGTTAATGGAAAATAAGGCAGTTTATTTAATTTATGAAGTTATTTGTTTGAATATTGAATTTGTTTGAAACATTTAGTCTTTATCGTTTAAGAGTAATAAAATATATATAACCGTTTCAATTTTTATAATGTATGCATTTAAGTTAACAAAAAAAAAAGCTATAAACATACCAAATTTGTAATTGAATGCATTAAGATCGAAAAGAAATAAACGGTTATCGAATATGAAAGGAAAAGAAGTTTCAAAGTGGTACGTAAGAACAAAGTATCAAAGCATAGCCTGCCCGCTGAGCGAGCAAGCCTTATGAATATCATTAAAAAACTTAAGTTAACGTATTAGGTATAAACATAAAAAAATATTAATTGATTGCATTAAGAACGAAAAAAAACAAACGTTTATAAAATATGAGAATGGTTCCTTACCCGTTTAGTTGTTCTGTCTCAAAGAAACAACATCATACGTTGTTGTTTTATCGCCTTGATCATTTGGAATGATTTCAATTCAACGATTCCTCTATACAGCAACACATGAGTATGTTGTTCCTAGGTCTATGCCGATCCCTGGTGCTTCGATTACTTTTCCCTGCATCAGTTTGCGTAAAATACCTTAAATCTTTTGCCTATTTTATTAAAAATTATTAGCAATTATGTATAATTATGTTTGATGATATCTTGTATTTTATAGAAAAAATATTGTATATATTACTTGAAACAGTTAAAGTGTTTTGGAACTATTTATTATAACAATAGCTCCAAAACTCCCTTTGGTATACAATATTTTATTCAAAAAGATTAATTATAACCCTTTGATTATACCTTCGAAGGAGATGAAAAAATCAAAACATACGTTATTATAAATTAACATTGGTCCTTCATGGAGTAAAAAGTAAAAAACACAATTACCTCATCAGAAGTGTCATCTTGTACTCATATCTGAGTAATTTATTGTTATTTACTGTATCATACATGTCCTAATCTCAATTCTCATATTAATTTGTATGGAAAGTCCGTTTATCAGAAAGAGCATTTTCGCATGTGTTCTATCCCTGCATCCAGAGTTGTATTCCACTTGTTAACAATTTTTATGAATGTCGTAGACGCTGAACTCGTAAGAATGTGTTTCACACGATTTTCAAACACTTTCATGTGTTCATCATCAACTCTAAAGCAAGCAACTGATGTACGCCTTTTTCTCTGTTCATTCTGCAAATTCAGAATATAGCAAAGTAACCTACATCTAATAGTGGCACTGAGCAACTTATTGACGCGAATTCTAAACTAACCTTTGATATTTAGAGTGCATTTCACTATAATTAAACACAAAGGGTTGTTCATGATTGCTTACCAAAACTGCGCTTTTTTATACTTTTGTTGACGACACTTTTTTATTTTTTTAAGTTTCACCAAACGAACATATTTTTGTAGAAGCACCATATGTTTCAAGATCAGGCGGTACCAAAAAATAGCATAGTATGTTAAGCAAAATGAATTTTAATTCATCATGAATCGGTAAAAAGGAAATGTAATAAAAAGGAATTATCTTGGCATGAAGAAATGGGTCAGCAACAAAATTACTTTGGAATCCTGAATTTGTAGCTGAAGCGCAAGTCAGAACCAGGTTTGCTATAAGCCTAGCCGAAAACTTAATGCCTATGTGTAAGAACAATTCAATTCAGTTTGGATGTATGCTTGTATCGCTTCTCATCCAGGTCAGTGGGCCAAAGGTGAGGGATAAGTATTACACCAAACGAAAGAAACACCTTCTTAATATGTGTAGATGTAGCAACATTGTTGACCAACATGTCAAAAGTCCCCCAAGCATCAACTGCCGAAATGACTACAAAGTCAAAAAAAAATTGCAATACAACTTAAGAAAATCAAATCAAAATATATTAGCAGTTTCATTTACCATTTTGATCATAGATGCAACCTATCCAATTTCAAAATATCTCCCACAAATGCAAGTGCTTTACCTCCCATCTACCATTTTGTTGTTACCATCAAGTCTGGACCAGACCATCCACAAAACCTATAATTAGCCATAGCCATGCTCCTAAGAAACTCACCAATCTTACCTGTTCCATTCATGCACCCCTGCAAATCCACAGGTTTATGTTCCTAGCTAGGATATGAAAAAAAATTAGACGCTGCATGAAGATAAGCACCAGAGTCCATAATCCCAACAACCTTTATTAGAGATTGTTGTAGTAACATTGGTAAAAAAAATGAACCTTCATCAAATACAGTAACCCTGTTAGGGTAAAGATGAACCAACCTTGATTTTGGAATAGATTGTACTAAACTTGCAGCTTTGAGTTTGTTCTCCAAACAACCCAAGATGGATGTGTCTACACATAAAAAGAGGCACTGATCTCAAGGTGCCAATTAATATAAGTTTAATTTAGTTTAAATAATGGTCACCTTTTTTCAAGTAACTGGCCTATTCGAGCTTCCCGTCGACCACATTTTTGCAGTGTAAGCCCCCCACAAAAACCTCATACATCTAGGATACGTAATGTTTGGGTCTGCAGTGGCTAAGAAGTAGATTACACACAAGAAGACTGCCAAGAATGCAACATATATCATTTACACCATAAAAACTGTGACCATAACACCGTGATGGCTGAAGATGCACCATCCTCCTCCATATCATCCGACCGATTAACACAAGCATAAGACCATAAATTGCAATTGAGACTGTAGATATGAGCGTATGACAGTGTACTATTCTCCTGGAGGCCTGTTAAGAACAATATTAACGTAAGGAATTGGAATTAAGAAAAATACAAACTACAAATATTTTGCCTAAATCATTATAAACATATAGTTTCAGCACAAGTATCCATTTATCATTAGACACAACATCCTTTTTACTTGGTATCTCTCTGTATAGAATAAGTATTTTATTTTTCATAATTTTTCTACTTGGAGTTAAAAGAAGTTATATTGTTCGTGATTTATCTATCATTCTCATTCTGGTAAGATATTTCCTCAGGCCATCACATTCTAGGGTACATGTAAGGGAGTAAATGGTTTCTAATCAATTTAGAAAACCTAAAAGTAAGTCTACCAAATAATTTAAGACAGAAATCAGGAGGAGAGAAAAGGAGATAGAGTGATTAGAAACTTACCTCAAATACACATAGAAAAAGAGAGAGAAATCAAACAAACAGATATTACCTTTTTCCTGTCTTAGTTGCTTGACATGATGAACAGTGGAAGAAGGGAGATAAGAGGGGCATCAACCGGTGTGTATTTTTGCAGGAAATAAGTTGCCTTTGACAATGCACCTTGCAGCCTGTAAATTATATTTTTTTTCACCAAGCTTGTGACCTTTCCTATATAATTCGTCTTGTTCTTGGCCTATAAAAACAACTTCAGAGAACACGCTGCAACAATATCAATTAGTGAAAGTGGCGCAGATTAATTCTAAACTTGATAACACGCTGCAATAGTATTATTTATTCATATAACTATTCTTATGTTTTTTGTAAGAGTTCTTATCATCCCTTTGGCGATTTTAAACAACCACATCAAATTCATAGCTGGAAAGACCGGTGGAATTTTATAAATCAAATAATAAGTTCTACACACAGAAAACAATACAATTGTAACAAAAAGTAAAACCAATGTTTAAACAATATATTAGCTTGCATGCACACTAATCAACATGTGTTCAAAGAAGACAACTAACCTACAAAGACGGCGCCTAACCTGCAAATAGATGCAAACAAACCAACATATGCATAAATGGTAACAAAGTTTCATCATTAGGGTTTTGAGGGAAAAGAGGCACACCTTTTTCCTGTTTATGATCTGTCAAAAAAATCATAAAACCTGATACAAAGAGCCTGTTTAAGAAACATTATAAGAATAGAGAATTATGCCTAATAGAAACACATCATAAACATTATAAGAAAAAAAATACATGCAACCAAAAGAACATATAATTCGTATGTTTTGTGTGTGTGCATGTGATTGTGTAGGTAAGTTTTTTGCCACCGTGCAATTCCCTATAGGATGAATGAATGATATTAGTGTTTTTAGAAAAAGTTAATACGAATGATATTTAGGGTTAATGAAGAAATCGTAGGATTGTATAAAAGATCCTGTATTGATATAGATATAAATTTTGTTTTGGGCTTTTGATTACAACTTATGGAGTGGCTCCATTGGTTGAGGTGCTTGCTTTAGGAGTAAAAGACGAAGGTTCGAATCCAGCTTCAACATTATATTTTTTGTAAAAAATAATCCGAAAATCATATCAATGATAAAACATTGCTTATGTTGCATGTTGCTTAGGTGGCGTTTAGTTGGCGATTAGGTGGCAACAAAAGTTGCTTACATGGACACAATGTGATGACATGGCGGCTATGACAATTACATGGCGATGAGGTGGCAATGAGGTGGCGTTTTGTTGATTTATCTATGTGTAACGCCTCCTGTTATATATAATATAGAGATATATAGGGTCCCTTTCTAGCGAGAACTATTTTAAGTGCAAGAACTGAGAGAACCACCTTTTTACAACTAATAATACACAATGTACATCATTTAATGCTTCATAGCATTTTGTTATTTTTATTTAATTCAAAAGGGTATAATAGTAAAAGACATTTTAATTTTATTTTTGTTTTTTTAGTAATTCCCATTTTTTATAACCCCTAATTTTCGGTTTTTTTTTTCATGCATGTTTTTGAATTATTCTGTGCACATGTGTTTTTTGGAATTAATTATTTTATTTTAATTTTTGAAATAGTTTTTTTAACATGTATGTTTTTTCAAATTGTAAGGTGTATCTGTTCTTTTATAAAGAATGCAAATTTATAACAAAGTAAAAAACACAACTAATATACACAAAATTCAATATTAATTAAAATACAATCTAAAAATACAAATAAATAATACAGACCTTTGTAAAAAATAAGATGCATATACTCATAGTTTACATTTCGTTAATTACAAATACAAAAAACACATATGCAATAATAGTATCCTTTCAAAAATCGCAAATTATCTTCATGTATATATGTGTTCATCAACTTCTAGGTTTTCAATGGTCATCATCTTCATCAATCTGAAAATAGTATACACAAAATCAATTAAACAAATAAATAGGAAATTAAATTTAATCACAATAACTAGGATAACACATATGCACAATATAATATGCATAGGCACAATTTAAAACATGCATGTCCGCCTTCAAAAACATACATGTCCTCTTCAAAAACATACATGTACTCCTTCAAAAACATACATGTCCTCTTCAAAAACATACATGTCCTGTTCAAATACACATGTGTTGATCCGAATATGTATGTTCTCAGAATACCTGTTTTGAACATACATGTTTAAAAACATCAAGTTCTCAAATATACATGTTTAACCCAATCACATAACACAAAACCAATTACCTTTTTGACGTAAAATATAAATATTGAGCAAAAAGAACCAATTTCCTTTATGACTATATCCCTATGTTGACTATCCCTATATTGTATACAATAACACAAAACCAATTACCTTTTTGACGTATAAACCAAGACGGATATCATCGGTTTTATATAGATGGAAAGTGATCTTCCAATTGACGTATAAAAAGACTTTTCTAAAGTTTGAATTAGAAATAATCCAATTGACTTTAAGGGGTAGAAGTTCAATATGTTTCCTAACAAAAAAAAAAAAAAAAAAAAAAAAAAAAAAAAAAAAAAAAGGAACTTACACAAGAACTTGTGGATCACAACCCATCATCCTATAATATATTAAAGCAATCCAACACAACACAATAATAACTGGTAATTATTTTTTTTTCTTTTTCGGTCCAATACCTGTACACAAATTATCTATTTAGTATGATTATTAAATGAACAAAAAGCATCTATTTAATATCATCATTAATTGATGGTAGAAATTATTTTCAAGAACCAAAATATATATAATCAAAACATTTTTGAAACTGAAAAATTAAAAACTAAAAACAAGAAAAGACCCAATATAAATAATGATTTTCAACCTTGAAGAAGAAACGAACCTTAGATCTGTGATAGAAATGCAAGGACTCCAGCTTTATTAAAGGACAAATGAACCTTAGATCTGTGGCGGACATCTTTTTTGAGTATTCTTTTATAGATACCAGACAATGACGAATCGACATATGGATTAATGGGTTGCATATTGATGTTTTCTTTTTTCCAATGAACAAGAATAACCGATCTATGTGGTGAGATGGGACCGATTATGTGAGTACGAGAAAGATTGGCAGCGACGGCGGTTTAGTCGATGGTGGTGGGAAGCAGTTCTGGAAAGAAAGAGAGAGATAGGAAGATTAATATGTGATGGGGCAGTTTAGCTGGGGGTGTTTAACTTTTTGCAACTGATTTGACACAATGAATATCCTTTTTTTAAGGAAGAATTAAATACCCATATTGCCCCTAATTTAATTTTTTCTGTCAAATTAAGTTACATGTATTTTCAAAAATGCCATTATGCATTGACATGATGCATATTATGTTTTATTAGGAGTAAAAAAGGTGATTCTTGCAGTTTAAATAGTTCTCATTTGAAAGTTACACTATATATATATATATATATATATATATATATATATATATATATATATATATATATATATATATAAATAAATGCGTATATTAATAATAAACCGATCACGAATAAACGTTATAATAATATAACGATAGTTATTATGCTATGCAAATAGTGTAATAAATGTCGGGCTATTGTTATAAATAATAACTAAAAATAATGGCGAAATAGTAAGTCGGGTAAATAATAATTAAAAACGTGATTTTTATAAATTTAGAAACTTATCGAGTTATACGAGTTGTGGTTATTTAAAGTCCAAGTGGGCTTTATATTGTGACTTTGTGTTGTCACGGATAGATGACGATTAATATAAACATTTTCTATAGTAAGTGACTTATTTAATCGACGGATTAGATCGAGTTATTTGATTATATAAAATGAGTATATTAATGGGCATCGTATCCCACGACGCCCATAGGTTGTGGTATATGTTTTAGGGTAATAAATTACTATGTATCTCGTGGAATTTGACCGATTCGACGATATATATAGGGAATTTATAGGACTACTATATATACCAAATAGAATTCTTTGTGCTATGTGCTTTAGGTTGGGTATAATTTTGGAACGATATATTACGTAAATAAATATGAGAGATTTCCAAATCGACGGATTTGATAAGCTTCGATAATTATTTAAATAATATGTTGGGCTAATATTAGACCTATAGTTGGTTTATTATTTCGTTATCTCTTTCGTTGTGGCTTTTGGTTTGAGCTGTGTCGACCCTTCACCCATATGGATACCAAACGTCGAATTTCAAATTAATATGAAGTTAATTCGAGAAATGGATATTTTGGAAAGTAACGGAATACGTTCGGGAATGGGAATATTTGATTTTTGAGGAAATGATTTCTGAACGAGTTGATATTGTAAGGAAGTGTCGAGTCTGTAGTTGCCGTTACGTGAGTTGCTTGAGTTTGCTTACGTCTTTCTTCTATCGTTTTCTTTTGAGGATTTGCTGGACTTGAGGTGAGTCATAGCCCCATTTTTACTCTTAAACTTTGTTTTCAATACTTGGGGTGAGAAACGTGCAAATGTTTTATGTGGACTATTATCGCTTTGTTTATTTAAAACTTGCTATGCTTATAGAACTAGGTAGGATTAAGCGGGGCCTAGTTCCGAACTGGGTAAGCTACTGATTTAGTTGTTGAGCGAGGCCTAGTCCCGAACTAGGTAAGCTATTGGATGGATTATAGAGCGAGGCATAGACTTGAGCTAGGTAAGCTAACGATTGGATTGATTTTAGCTATAGCGTGCACCTATAGGGTTGATTTGTTTTGGTTGGATTATCTTGGTTGGATATTTTGGTTGGATGATTGAGGCCTAGTCTAGCTAGCAAGCGTTTTGCGTATATGTCCACTATATCGAATTATGAATTTAAACCTATGATCTCACCAGCGAAAGCTGACTTTTAGCACGTTTTCTCAGGTAATTAAGTGATGCTCTATGGATGCTTGGGATTGGAGGCTTGGCAATGGCACCGGTTATGGATCTATTTTTCTAAAACTCTGATAACTATTGTGGACCTATGTTTATTTCTATTGGGCCTTACTTTGGATAATTCTTGGGATAAATGTAAACTTTAAAACCCGTTTTGGTTGTGTTTTCCTATGTTTACTTTATCTCGTTCTTTTATGTCTTGTGTTTGGATACCAATCCCCGTAGCACCCCGAAAAGCTTGTGAGTCTTCCGCTGTATCAAATTTTGGGGGTGTTATAGATTGGTATCAGAGCCAAGGTTATAGAGAACTAGGTAAATAGACACCTAAACTATAACCGATTTTATAGAAAACGATCCTCGACCATTGCCCGCCAGCCCGCCAAGCCGAAGCATCATTGTCATTATTGAGGTATTATGAGATTTATGAGATGATTATTAGATTTGGAATTCTTGAGATGATTTGAGGTTTTGAGGTTTATTGATTTAGTGATATGATGGCGTTTTGAGGAATTATATGCGTTTTGAGGAGTTATATGCGTTTTGGGGAATTATATGAGTTTGAGGAATTATATGGCTTAATTGTTTTACGAATGATTTTAGTAATGCGGTATTTTAAATCTTTCTTGATATATATGATTTGGGATTATTTGGTGATGTTGATATGGTATTTCGAGTTCGCGGTTTAGTTGTTTTGAAACACTTACACCTACCCTATGCCGTTGTCACAAACTATGGCCTCCCGTACGCCTGACGTTGTTGAGGATATTCTTACTGCACCGGTATTTCCAGCACAGTTTACCATGGCTCCTGATGACCCTTACCAGGTTGCCATGCTTTCAGCTACTGTGACACCGACAGGTTCTACTTCAGCACCACCTGCTGCATCTACGCAGGGACCCTCATCTTCTCTAGGGCTCCCTGGTACATCGAGGCAGCTTACACTTCATCAGGCTTTGGCTCGTGTGGCTCCACGTTTTGCCCACCGAGCTATGGCACGTATGTCGGTACGCCCTACTTCACCACCTTTACAGATAGATGCTCACTATCTTCTGTCAGAGGCGCCACCTGCATCATTGCGTCGTCGTCCTAGATCACCTACCCCCTTCACCACATGGTTCACCTGTTAGGAGACGACGATTGATGATGTACTCTTCTGATGAGGAGGAGCAGGAGTACGAGGGTGAGGATGAGGCTGATGACCCTCAGGAGGCTGAGCAGGGTGATGATGATGACCCTGAGGAGGAGGATGACCCTCAGGAGAAGGAGATGCCTGATGATGATGATTTGTTAGTGCCGCCAGCTCAGGCTGAGGAGCCTGATTCACCTATACATCCGATTGAGCCTGTTTCACCTGATCATCCATTTTTGTTTGAGTTGCCACCTGGTAGTCCTGTTGAGTCGGATGCACCTTCTGAGGTTTCTGCTGAGCATGCAGAGTTAGGTGAGACTGGTAGGATGTGGGCTCGGATTACTGATCTTGGTGAGAGAGTTACACGTATATCTGATCGACTTGAGATGGTTATTGGAGAGTTTATAGCGGATCTGAGAGTTGATATGACTGTGGTTGTGGGCAGGACGATTGAGATGAGGAGAGGTTTGATGGAGGTTCACGAGCATATTGAGAGTTTACAGCGAGGTTTTATTACAGCTCGAGAGGCCGACCGCAAGTTATGGCAAAGGAATGCCGAGCTGGAGAAGGAGGTGGCTGACCTCAAGAGAGATAGCGACACCCATGGTGTGGAGTTGGGATCACTATGGAGAGATCTTGATGGCTTGAGGCAGGAGTTGAGGAGCCTCCGCCAGCAGCGTGGCTAGATGTTTGAGCTATGTTATCTTGTTGCTTTCCTAACCGAGGAGTGTTCGGTTGGAAAAGCTAGTTATCCCATTTTGATGTATTTTCAGTTGATTTCCCGTCTTGTTGGAACGATTATCATCTTTTGTGTTTTCGGTAGTTGAAACGATGTTGGATATTTATTGTATGGTTGTTGGTTATTATTATATGGTACTATGTGGTTTTTGGATATTATGAAAATTGAGTTCCTATTCGCCTTATTGATGTCTTGTGGTGTACTGTTGATATTCTTTCCATGACTTGGCTTCATTGATTAAATTCTTGTTGAGCATATGATAAGTTCTATCGGAGACTCACGAACTTGTATGATGTTTCAGATCAATGGCCCCACGACGAAACCCTGTTAGAGCTACCAGAACTGGTCCTGCAACGACTACCCCTGGTCGTCGAGGACGCCGTCCTTCTCGAAATGTTGAGACCCCTACTCCTGATAACCTGGACACTACTAACCGCAACAACAGGAATCAAAATGTTGATGTTCAGGGAGACAACGATCATGTTCCACTTAATGCACCTACTGTGGATCAAGCAATGATCAATCAACTTATGGAGCAACGAGTTGCTGAGCTACTAGCTGAGTCGAATCATTCCAACAATTCTGCTGGAACATTTCCACCTGTTCGTGCTAATGGATGTAACTACAAGGAGTTTAAGATTTGTGGACCCGTTGAGTTTGGTGGAACTGAAGGAGTGGTCTACTTGGTCAGGTGGATAGAGAAGACTGAGTCAGTGTTTAATGTCAGTGGTTGTGCGGAGAATACGAAGGTAAAGTTTGCTTCTTTTACTTTCAAGGATGAAGCTTTAACATGGTGGAACAATTACCGTAACTCGGTTGGGAGTGATGTGGCTTATGCTATGACTTGGGAGCAATTTAAGTCTTTGCTGATTCAGACTTACTGCCCAAGGAATGAGATTAAGAAGCTGGAGATTGAGTTCTAGAACCATAAGGTGAAAGGTACCGATATGGCAACTTACAATCGCCGTTATCGAGAGTTAGCCTTACTTTGTCCCGATATGGTTAGGACTGAGACTCAAAGGATTGAGAGGTATACCGATGGGTTGCCGGTAGCTACAAGGAACGATGTGATTTCTGCTAAGCCTGCAAACATTCATGAGGCTATCACTATCGCTCAACAATTGATGGACTCGTTGGCATTGGAAGAAGCTGAGAAAGACAAGAATGGAAAGAGGAAGAGGGATGATCACTCTAAGGGTAATGATCGTCGAAACAAGCGACAAACAACTACTAGAGCTTATGCTATGGGAGATGGAGACAAGAATAGCTACAATGGAGATGCACCCAAGTGTAATCGATGTTATAAGCATCATTCTGGTCGATGTACTGTGATGTGCAAAAATTGCTCTAAGATGGGACACATAGCTAAGGATTGTAGAGCTCGACCACTTGCTATGGTTCAAGCTACTCCTGAAACTATGAGCAAGGCTAATGTTACTTGCTATGGATATGGAAAGAAGGGACATTATAGGAATGAGTGTAGGGAATCGTGGAACCGAGGAAATCAAGGATCGGGTGGTAATGGGTACAATAATGGAAACCGTGGAGCTGGAGGAAATCGTGGACGACAAGATAATGGGGACCAATGTGTGGAAGCTGGAGCTGCTCATGGAAGAGTGTATGCACTTGGGAACGAGAGAGGAGAAGATCCGAACGTCGTTACTGGTACGTTCCTTCTCAATAATCGTTATGCTTCCATACTATTTGATACTGGTGCCGGTAAGAGTTTTGTGTCCACTAAGTTTGCACCCTTACTACAGAAACCCCCGATGGCCTTAGGAATTGGTTATGATGTAGAGTTAGCTAATGGGAACATAGAGAGGATTAGGACTATCATTCGCGGTTGCATGTTAAACTTTCTGAATCATCCTTTCAACATAGATCTTCTACCCGTCACATTAGGGAGTTTTGATGTTATTATTGGTATGGATTGGTTGTCGAAGTATCGTGCTCATATAATTTGCGATGAGAAGATCGTGCACGTGCCATACGGCAAGGAGATTCTGAACATACCAGGAGATAGAAAGGATTTGAGAGGCCCATCTAGATTAGCGGTCATATCCTGCACTAAATTGCCGAAGCTAATGGAAAAAGGATGTTGCCTTTTCTTAGCTCAAATTTCTGAGAAAGGAGAGAAGGAGAAGAAGGAAAGGTGCATTGGAGATGTACCTATAGTTCGTGATTTTTCGGATGTGTTTCCTGATGATTTGCCGGGCATTCCGCCTACTAGACAAGTGGAATTTCAGATTGAGTTGATACCTGGTGCTGCACCTGTAGCACGAGCGCCTTATCGTCTTGCACCTACTGAACTGGAAGAGTTGTCGAAACAATTAGCGGATTTAACCGAGAAGGGATTTATAAGACCAAGTTCTTTGCCTTGGGGAGCCCCGGTCTTATTTGTGAAGAAGAAGGATGGATCGTTTCGTATGTGTATTGATTATCGAGAGTTAAACAAGTTAACGGTGAAGAATAGATACCCGTTACCGAGGATCGACGATTTGTTCGATCAACTTCAAGGATCGAGTGTGTATTCGAAAATCGATTTGAGATCGGGATATCATCAGCTCCGAGTTCGCGAGGAGGATATTCCGAAAACGGCTTTCAAAACCCGTTACAGGCATTAAGAGTTTCAGGTGATGCCGTTTGGGTTGACTAACGCACCGGCGGTATTCATGGATCTCATGAATCGAGTGTGTAAGCCTTACTTAGATAAGTTTGTGATTGTGTTCATCGATGACATTCTAATTTATTCGAAGAGTGAAAAGGAGCATGAGGAGCATCTAAGACTTATCTTAGAATTGCTCAGGAAGGAGAAACTGTATGCCAAGTTTTCGAAATGTGAATTTTGGATTCCGACGGTACAATTTCTGGGTCATGTGATTGATAAACAAGGAGTTCATGTAGATCCTGCTAAGATTGAAGCGATTAAAGATTGGGCTGCACCTACGACCCCAACGGAAGTTCGTCAATTTTTAGGTTTAGCCGGTTATTACCTAAGATTCATTGAGGGATTTTCGAAAGATCGCAAAACCGTTGACCAAATTGACTCAAAAGAGTGTTAAATATGAATGGGGAGATAAGGAAGAGGAAGCATTTCAGTTACTTAAGGAAATGTTGTGTAGTGCTCCTATCTTGGCGTTACCCGAAGGTAACGAGGACTTCATCGTCTATTGTGACGCTTCTCATAAAGGTTTAGGAGCTGTGTTAATGCAACGGGAGAAAGTGATAGCTTATGCTTCCCGACAGCTCAAGAAGCACGAGAAGAACTACACCACCCAGATTTGGAGTTAGGTGCTGTGGTTTTTGCCTTGAGGATATGGAGACATTACTTGTATGGAACCAAGTGTGTAGTATTTACTGACCACAAAAGTCTGCAACACATCTTGAACAAAAAAGAGCTCAACATGAGACAGCGACGTTGGATTGAGTTGCTAAGCGATTATGATTGTGAAATTCGCTACCACCCTGGTAAAGCAAACGTCGTTGCTGATGCTCTTAGTCCAAAGGAGAGGATTCCACCGTTACTAGTTAGGTCATTAGGAATGACTATCGTATCGCCATTACCGTCTCAAATATTGGAAGCTCAAACGGAAGCGTTGAAAGCAGAGAATCGATCTGCTGAGAATATATTTGGGATGGCAGAAAATGAGAAGGGATTTGTTAAGCGTTCTGATGGAGTATTATGTTTTGGAGAGCGAAGTTGGGTACCATTGTATGGAGGAATTTGAGAGTTGATTATGCATGAGTCGCATAAGTCAAGATACTCTATTCATCCTGGGTCTGACAAGATGTACCAGGATTTGAAAAAGTTATATTGGTGGCCAAATATGAAGGCAGATATAGCATTGTATGTTAGTAAGTGTTTGACATGTTCTAAGGTTAAGGCAGAACATCAAAGACCGTCAGGATTATTGACGCAGCCAGAACTTCCAGTATGGAAATGGGAGTGGATTACGATGGACTTTATTACCAAATTACCAAAGACAGCTAGCGGTTGCGACGCTATATGGGTAATTGTGGATCGTTTGACTAAGTCTGCTCATTTCCTGGCAATTAGTGAAGACGATAGTGTTGATAAACTTGCGAGGTTGTATGTGAAGGAGATTGTTTCTCGTCATGGAGTTCCGATATCGATTATTTTTGATCGTGACAACCGCTTTACGTCAGCGTTGTGGCGATCACTTCAAACCGCTTTGGGGACAAGACTTGATATGAGTACTGCATATCACCCCCAAACCGATGGTCAAAGTGAGAGAACTATTCAGACTTTGGAGGATATGCTTCATGCATGCATCATAGACTTTGGTAAAGGCTGGGAGAAATATCTACCTCTTGCGGAGTTCTCCTACAACAATAGCTACCACACAAGTCTTAAGGCTGCACCATTTGAAGCTTTGTATGGTCGTAAATGTCGTTCACCTATTGGTTGGGCAGAAGTTGGAGATAGCCAACTCACAGGCCCTGAGCTTATTTTGGAAACTACTGAGAAGGTAACGCAAATTCGAGATCGACTACAAGCAGCTAGAGATAGGCAGAAAAGCTACGCTGATCAGAGGCGTAAACCCCTAGAATTCCAGGTTTGAGACAAAGTGATGCTGAAAGTCTCACCTTGGAAGGGTGTGATACGTTTTGGAAAACGTGGGAAACTAAATCCCCGCTACATTGGACCATTTCTTATTTTGGAAAGAATTGGACCCGTAGATTATCGATTTGAATTGCCAATGGAATTGAATAAAGTTCATGATGTGTTTCATATTAGCAATCTGAAGAAATGTCTTTCAGAGGAAACGCCAGTTATACCAATCAAGGATATTCGTGTGGATGAGAGTTTGAATTTTGTGGAAGAGCCGATTGGGATATTGGATAGAGAGATCAAACGACTTAAGAGAAGTCGCATCCCGTTCATCAAAGTTCGTTGGAATTCGCGGCATGGACCGGAATTCACGTGGGAACATGAGGATGAGTTTCGAAAGAGATATCCGAAGCTTTTTACTTCGTAGATGGGTTGTTCCGAGAGAAACCCGGGACGGGTTTCTTCTGAGGCTGAGAGGATGTGACAACTGGCAAAATAGGGAGCCATTTTTAAAACCCGCATTACATTAAAAATTATAATTTTGGAATTTTTTTGAAAAGTTTATTGGACGAGATGTTTTATGAACGTTGGAATGTATTTTTGATCATACGTTTATTATGAGGATTTATTATTTATGGTTTGGTTTGATTCGTTCGTGATGAATTATTTTGAGATTGTTACTTTGGCACTACATTGACTCCGGCACTAGGTTGACCTAACAATTTTGATTATATTTTAATATTGGTTCGGATATTATTATTTTTGGAACGAGTTCGGTTTGAGAAAGTTGTTTGGTTATTTAAGGTTTCGGGTTTGGCCGTGTATTTACACCGGGCTACTTAACCCACCACACCTCACACTATTATTATTATTATTATTATT
This sequence comes from Artemisia argyi, assembly GCA_030686995.1. Taxonomy (NCBI): domain Eukaryota; kingdom Viridiplantae; phylum Streptophyta; class Magnoliopsida; order Asterales; family Asteraceae; genus Artemisia; species Artemisia argyi. The sequence goes on from CM060697.1 coordinate 183,323,771, forward strand.
AAAAGGTGTGTTTGTTTTTTTTTAATAAGAGTAAAATACATGAATCGTCCCTGTGAAGCAACACAACACACCACACCCATCACCAACTTTATCTCTCTCTCTCTTCCTTTGAAACACAACCATCGCCGCACCCTAATCACCATCATAGCACCACCACCGCCGCCTATACATCAAATTTAACACCACCATCTTAACCATCTTCTTCCGATCTATCTATTGGTGCAAACCACGCGCGATTTGGACCACCCTAACACCTATTTCGAATTAAAATCACCACCAAATCGTTATTTCTTGTCTTGGTTTTTGAAGATACTTTCGGGTTGTCTTGGAAATCGAAGATAGGATGTGTTTGGCTCATATTTTTGGTTCGAACCGTGACCTAGGGTCACGGGTTTGGTTCTTTTTGGGTTTTTCTTGGATAATAACACAAGATTCAAATGGGTTTTGATGAAAATGAATTAAAGAAAAGGTTTGGTATCCGGGTTTTGTATTGTTTCGATGGGTCGAGGTTCCACCGAGAGATATAGCTCTCGGCTTGGGTTTGGATGTGCCATCTTTGGCCATTTGATGATTCTTGATTGTATTGGTGCTTGATTGTGATGTTTGGTTGTTTATGGTTATGATTTGGTCGACCTTTTGGTCATTTGGTTTCTCGGCCGACACCCCATTGTGGGCTATTTTGGTTCGGTGTGGCTCAATAGAGCTAGCCGAGACCTATTGGTCTTGGGTGAGACTCCCGTATCTTGTTTCGGGCTTATGTTGACCCGGGTTGACTTGGTAACTCAACCCGTAACTTATTTGGTTTTCGGATATATTGTTACTTGACGGATTATTATTGTTGTTGTTGTCGTGGTTGTGATGTTTTGACCATGGTGCTTATTGGATTATTATTTTGGACTTGTATGGCATTTTTGGGTTACGAGATACTTTGGAGATGTGTTGTCGAGTGTGGATACTTGGGGACCGATTGTGAGACGGTCGATTAGATGGCAGAGATAGGTTAGTTGGGTGCCGTAGTCGGACCCTCATGTTGTAGCACGTGGATATGGGATTGATTTGGACGGAGATGATATATTTATTTTGACTTGATTATATTATTTGGACTTGGACTATGAGCCGAGAGTCATGACTCGGACATGTGACCAAATTCTATGACTCGATAAACATTTATAAGTCAATATTAAAAATAATACTCGTAATACTATTATTGAGAATACAATCGTTTATATACGTATATAGACGTAATAAATTACTATGTATCTCGTGGAATTTGACCGATTCGACGATATATATAGGGAATTTATAGGACTACTATATATACCAAATAGAATTCTTTGTGCTATGTGCTTTAGGTTGGGTATAATTTTGGAACGATATATTACGTAAATAAATATGAGAGATTTCCAAATCGACGGATTTGATAAGCTTCGATAATTATTTAAATAATATGTTGGGCTAATATTAGACCTATAGTTGGTTTATTATTTCGTTATCTCTTTCGTTGTGGCTTTTGGTTTGAGCTGTGTCGACCCTTCACCCATATGGATACCAAACGTCGAATTTCAAATTAATATGAAGTTAATTCGAGAAATGGATATTTTGGAAAGTAACGGAATACGTTCGGGAATGGGAATATTTGATTTTTGAGGAAATGATTTCTGAACGAGTTGATATTGTTAGGAAGTGTCGAGTCTGAAGTTGCCGTTACGTGAGTTGCTTGAGTTTGCTTACGTCTTTCTTCTATCGTTTTCTTTTGAGGATTTGCTGGACTTGAGGTGAGTCATAGCCCCATTTTTACTCTTGAACTTTGTTTTCAATACTTGAGGTGAGAAACGTGCAAATGTTTTATGTGGACTATTATCGCTTTGTTTATTTAAAACTTGCTATGCTTATAGAACTAGGTAGGATTAAGCGAGGTCTAGTCCCGAACTAGGTAAGCTACTGATTTAGTTGTTGAGCGAGGCCTAGTTCCGAACTAGGTAAGCTATTGGATGGATTATAGAGCGAGGCCTAGACTTGAGCTAGGTAAGCTATCGATTGGATTGATTTTAGCTATAGCGTGCACCTATAGGGTTGATTTGATTTGGTTGATTTGTTTTGGTTGGATTATCTTGGTTGGATATTTTGGTTGGATGATTGAGGCCTAGTCTAGCTAGCAAGCGTTTTGCGTATATGTCCACTATATCGAATTATGAATTTAAACCTATGATCTCACCAGCAAAAGCTGACTTTTAGCACGTTTTCTCAGGTAATTAAGTGATGCTCTATGGATGCTTGGGATTGAAGGCTTGGCAATGGCACCGGTTATGGATCTATTTTTTCTAAAACTCTGATAACTATTGTGGACCTATGTTTATTTCTATTGGGCCTTACTTTGGATAATTCTTGGGATAAATGTAAACTTTAAAACCCGTTTTGGTTGTGTTTTCCTATGTTTACTTTATCTCGTTCTTTTATGTCTTGTGTTTGGATACCAATCCCCGTAGCACCCAGAAAAGCTTGTGAGTCTTCCGCTGTATCAAATTTTGGGGGTGTTACATGAGGTGTCTTAACCAATCATATTGCTTCAAATTGCCCATGTGGCATTCCTTGTGTCAGCCTTGTCATAGTCTTCTAGAAGGACTTAAGTGGTACGGGTAAATGGGGTTGAATCAGGGTAAAATGTGGAAGGGGATGATGAATAGGAAAAAGGAGGAAAACAACGGGTAACTCTGTTTTTATTTTTTTTATTTGTTTGACTAGGAGTTTGACTCTCGGGTTAAAATAGAAAGGGTGGATCTGGATTTGGATTGGGTGGAATGGGCTTTGGTGGATCTGTTAAGGATTTTGGGCCTATTAGTTTTAGGAATGATTTAACAAAATTAAGTTTTGGACTATATTTGGAAAAACAAGGACTAACTTTGCAAAGCTGTTTTTAGGGAGCTTTTGTGAAATAATTTTAATTTTAGTGTTGGATTTGGTATTTTGGACTAAGGCTTGATGAAAAATGATCCAAAAGTAGAATTTCTTTCCCGTCCTCGGCTTTTGATACTTTTTCCAAATCTCATGCTCATTTTTGTCCAATTTGTATTGATTTTTGTCCTTTTCTTCATATCTATACCTGCACATATATAAACATAAAAACAAACATATATATGGCATTTATGCTTAGTTTTAGATCTTTTGGGTCTGTTTTATTAGGTAAAAGGTATGTGTATTTTAACACATACCTAAGGCTTGTTAATATAGTGGTGATGGATTCGATCTTATGATAGTAAGCATCGATGCCCAAGTCTCCACGTTTCAATATCCGCAATTTCGCCAACAAAGCGATCGTGCGAGTCCTCTTGTTGTCATGGAATATTGTAGCAATATGGTTCCATGCCTTTCGAGCAGTTTGAGGATCCACCACAATGAGACGTTCTTGAAGGGTGTCGGATAAAGTCTTGAAGATCCATGATAAGACAATGGAGTCGAGTTTCAGCCACTCTGTAGATGGAGGCTGAGGGGTACTAGATGTTGCATCACCTGAGTCATCTATAATGCGCTAGATGTTGCATCACTGGCTCCCATGTATGTTCGTCCCTGTCAGGATTCAAGAACTACCACATCAATATTAGGAATACCTGCTAGTTAATGCACATAACATAAAGACGAATTAAACTTTGGACTCACAATTTGTCACCAAGCCAAAAATCTCCAATATGCACTGGTTTTAAGGACTGCAATATCAATATGTTAGACTACATAATTTCCTGTAGGTATAATGTATTATTCAGCAACAATATATAGAGGATACATGATACATAAATGAAACCCTAACGGACCCTAAACCCACAAACGGGCTTGGGTCATCGATCATCTAATACTCCTCCACAGTCCGATAGGCGAAATCGCGAAAGCTTGGACCGGAGTAGTAAACTAGAAAAGAAAAGAAAAACAAAACATTAACGTAATAAAAGCATAACTTTAGTCCACCCGTGACAAAACCGTACCAACGGTCGACTTTAGTCGACTAGTACCAACGGCCGACTAAGTCGACTGGTGACAAAACTGTATCAACGGTCGACTTTAGGGACTAGTACTAGCGGTCAACTTTAGTTGACTGGTAACAAAATCGTATGAAGAATCGACTAAGAAACAAAGAATAAAACAACTGTAACTTTTTTTTTCTTTTTTTTCAACAATAAAACTAATCTTCAAAGATGCAAAACGTGATAAGACTCCACCTGTTTGCTTGCTTCCTTCCATAACTCATGAAGAGAATAGAAGGAAACAAGCTACATGCGTTGCTACACCCAAAGAATTAACATTGCCATTTAATATCTGATGCCGTGTAATGCCATATGCATTCAGTCCTGTATTATTAATAACACCACATTGAGCGAGTAGGTGCTGTTGGGTTTGGATTATAGCAAGCATCTGGGCTGGACTTAAGTTAGAAGAAACTTGTGAAGTAGGCCCAGAAGAAGGAGCAATGGGGCGTGTAGGAGATCCAGTCATGGTGGCTCGAATAAAAGTGTTGGAAATCAGCCTTCCCTAATCCCTTGCATACAAAACTTGTTTTATCTTACTGCTCAATAACTCACAAAACGACTCTCATGCGAATTGGGTTTTCAACAGTGTATATAAACTTGCTTTAATATGGAAAACTAATTGAGTTCATACAATATGAAACCTACTCTATTTATAGACTAAACATAAGAATAACTACTAAATACAACTAATACAACATGGGTACATTAGTTGCCATGTAAATCGGTCAACACTACTAAATCCACGTTCCATGACCACTGAATTCCATAATACTCAGTCCATTGACCCACATTAGACGAGTACCCGTGCATAGCAACGAGATTTTATAGCTGCAATAGTTTCTAGATAAAAAAAGTTTATGGGGTTATAAACGAAAAATTATAAAAGTTTGAGAATTTGAGGATTAAACATAATATTTTGAAACCCGGGTAGTTCAACCGGTTGAACCGTTCCAGTCGAAGAACGGGTCAATTTAAATCGGGTCAACCCGACGGGTTGTGTCGAAAAAACGGGTTGAATTGTCCTGGTTCAACCCGGTTTTAAACGTGTATTTTATAGCGACAGATAGTTTATTGATTAAAAAAATTTATATGTTATAAATGAAAAATAATAAAAGTTTAAAAATTTGGGAATTAAACATAATATTTTGAAACCCGGTTCGACTCGGGTGGTTCAACCGGTTGAACCATTCCGGTCGAAAAATTGGTCGATTTAAACCGGGTCAACTTGCTAGGTTGGGTCGAAAACGGGTCAAATTAAACCGGTTCAACCCGTCATGTTTGAAGTGTCCCGGTTCAACCCGGTTTGTGATTTGTATTAATTGTTTTAATTGGTTATATACTTATATTTGATTTGGTAGATATGTTTTTAATTGTTTGTACAATGTGAATAAATCGTTGTACTTTTAAATAATGGGGTGCTTTAATAAGAATATTAATTACATTTTATAATTTAATTTAATAAGATTTTTCAACATTTCACATTCTTGACTTTTCACTTTTTCACTTTTTCACTTTGACCATTTTTCCTTTATATGTAGTATAGATATTTAGCCCATCAAGATTACCCAATAAAAATTTGTGATAGGGACAGCAACTATAGTATTGGTTGGGATTGATGAACAAAAAAGAAATAATAATAATAATAATAAGGGTTTGTAGTAAACGTAACGATATCACAGGTGTGATAACCAATGAACCAGAAACAAGATCGTGAACCAAAGAACTAGACACGGAAATTTTTTTATTATTTTGGATCGGTGGAAAAAAAATTAGGGTTTAACCTCGCTGTAATACCATGTTAATTAAACTAAATAATTCTCCATAGGTATAATGTATTATTCAGCAACAATATATAGAGGTTACATGAGACATAAATAAAACCCTAAACCCACAAACGGGATTGGGTCGTCTATCATCTAATACAATATACTAAGATGCTAGAACACCAATAATTATAGCTAAGTAAAATTCACATAATCATACAGTACATTAATTATATCAAGCTTCCTACTATTAATTAACTTATAATGTACAACTCCACATAAAAACAATCATCATAATGTATATATATAAATAATTATTATATACCATAGCTATCTAGGGTTTGATCATCCTTCAAAACCATTCCTCTATAAATCAACGTCTCTTCATTAGCAGAATACTATAGTTTTGAGCCAATAAATACTTAAAATAAACAACTCTTGACCCGACCTAACCAAAAAGCATAAATTTGAGGGGAGTTATTTGTTAATGTGTTATATGCTCCTTTTGTTCCCGGCCCTCTCTAAAGTTAAAGGACAGAAACCGGTCAATTTAACCTCAGTTAAAATCACACATATCACAAAAACTCAAACACACACATACACTCTTATTCGGTTTTTCTCTAGAAATCAAGGCATTCGTCCAAAACAAAAACGTGAGTTTACATCTGTTTTAAATCGCTAAATATCTTGATCTAATCATCTAGGGTTTTGTAGAACATAGAATTGGGTTTTTGAGATTTGTTGCTTATTGTTACGAATTGATAAGAGGGGAAAACTGTATAGAACACTCGACCAAGTTCTTTTAAATGATATTATTCGTTTAAATGTGCTAATCGAAGGCCTAGGGTTTTGTTTTGTTTACCAACTTCTTTTAAACGTTTAATGTATGCATCATCAATCTTCTAACTATTCGATTGTTTTCTAGGGCTAGGATTAATTGCTATATAGTTTTCGTTGAATCTATAAACTATTGCTTGATTGATTGATTAGGTTATTCTAGTTACTAATCTTTGTTGTTAGGTTATTGATGGAGGGTGAGGTTACAATGATCTATGTGGACACTTCAATCACCAGTTTATGTTGGTTTCATGATCAAATCCATGCTATTGAAATCTATTGTGAACGTAAACTCAAAGTACGTACGTCTATTATTATTATTATTTCTTTTTTGATAGCCCTTATTACGTAGTATAACACATAAATGTTTATTAACTGCATGCAGGCTCATCCTGATAATCTTATTGGCATAGTTGGTAGTTATCTTGCTCCTACTAATTGTCTAGAAAAAGTCACCTATAGTCTTAACAGTTTAAACGCACGCGAGCAAGAATATACAGACTTACTTCGAGGGTTCGAGCTTTCTAGTCCTGCTTTTGGTCAGGCAGATATGAAAAAAAGAATTGTTGTATTTTCTGGCGGGTATGTATCCATATCTTCTTTTAACTACTCACTTTGTATGTATGTTTACTCTAGTTATTATTATGTTTTCAGTCTTCTACTTTTCACTATGAATCAATTGCCAAAAGCTCTTGCCTTCTTAAAAGAGAGACGTGTGGCTCTTGATGTTGTTGACTTTGGTACCCGGGTCAAGGACAAAGAAGATCGTAAGGCAAAAAATCTCAAGGCGTTGGTTGTTGCTATGAATGATAATAATGAGAATGAAGACAGCCACTATTTTCTTATTGAAGACGATGGATTCTCTCTCTCTCGCCACATATCAAGAAGCTCTTCAATCCTCCCTCCTCTTGTTGCTGAAAAAGAAGCTCCAATCAGCCGCACCAGCATGTAAGCAAATATACACGATGGCTGGTCCTCTATGTATAGTTTTCGTTGAATTTATTAACTACTGCTTGATTTATTGATTTGGTTATTCTAGTTACTAATTTTTGTTGTTAGGTTATTGATGGAGGGTGAGGTTACAATGATCTGTGTGGACACTTCGATCCCCAGTTTATGTTGGTTTAACGATCAAATCGATGCTGTTAAAATCTATTGTGAACGTAAACTCAAAGTACGTACGTACATTTATTATTACTTCTTGATAGCCCTTATTATATTATATTATTATAACACATTAGTGTTAATTAACTGCATGCAGGCTCATCCCGATAATCTTGTTAGTATAGTTAGATTTGGTCAACGAGACCTTGGTAGTTGCCTTGATCCTACTAGTTGTCTAGAAAAAGTCACATGTGAACTTCGTTGTTTAAAACCACTCAAGCAAGAATATACAGACTTACTTCAAGGGTTCAAGCTTTTTCGTCTTGGTTGGTTTGGTTTAAAACCACTCAAGCAAGAATATACAGATATGAAAAAAAGGATTGTTGTGTTTTCTGGAGGGTATGTATCTATATCTTCTTTTAATTACTTACTTTGTATGTATGTTTACTCTAGTTATTATTATGTTTTCAGTCCTCTACTTTTCACTACGGATCAATTGCCAGAAGCTCTTGCCTTCTTAAAAGAGAGACGTGTGGCTCTTGATGTTGTTGACTTTGGTACCCGGGTCAAGGACGAAGAAGATCGTAAGGCAAAAAATCTCAAGGCGTTGGTTGATGCTATGAATGATAGTAATAATAATGAGAATGAAGACAGCCGCTATTTTCTTTTTGAGGACGATGGATTCTCTCTCTCTCGCCACATATCAAGCTCTTCGATCCTACCTCCTCCTGCTCTTGTTGCTGAAGAAGAAGCTCCAATCATCTGCCCCCACATAGGAGAAGAAGTATTTGATTCTTATATCGTTGGAAATGTAGTTGATTCTGGTTGGTCTGAAGTAGAAGTAGTTGATTCTGGTTGGTCTGAAGTAGAAGTAGTTGATTCCGGTTGGTCTGAAGTAGAAGTAGTTGCTCATGTTGCTGAAGAAGTTGTTGGCTGGGATTGAACTGTATGTAAATGTTTGTCTGTTCTGGAACATTTATGTTTCTATTTACTTAAATAAAGATTAAGTCTGTTTTTTTATTATATATATCTGACACATCAATTATGCTTTTTATTAAACAAACTTGCACCTCATCAGAGTATGTCAATTGTTATGTACTTACGATTTGAAAGGCATGTTTAATTGTCGGTAATGCTTAATCATCTTCGTTGATGAGAATATCTCAGTTTTCTGATCAACAAATTACTCAAAAGTTGCAGATGCCAGAAAATTAGATTCAACAACAATCACTTTAACAGTCATTGTCAATTTGAGATATGGCACAGATTCCTAGGCATCATTAACTATCGGTACTTCGTTTACGTTTAATAATTGTACTTATTGTTGACAGACTTTATCGGGGGACATGGCACAGGGTTTTGTGACACCTGATAATTGTAATAAGAAGGGACGTGGTTCATCATGATATTTCTATACCGGATCACGTTTTTGATCAGTTGATTTATATTGGAATAACTATAGCAGATTTTCATGATGCAGGTGGATCTAGTGTAACATATGATGAGGATGCTCTTGGTAACGACATTGGTTTGGCTGTTGAGTTTACGAAAATGGCGCCGAGAGTGATCTTGATATGGTTCACGAAGATGACGAGGAGGAAGAAGGTATGAGAATAATGGTATGCAGATGGGTGGTGGTATTGATAACGATGAGTCGCAAATTGGTAATCAGGGTATAATACTTACTGTACACGATATTGATGCGTATTGGCTTCAAAGGAAGATCTCGTAGGCTTATGACCACCAGATTGATTCACAACAGAAAAAGATTCTTGAAGAGTATGCTGACCTTGAAGGCGAAACAAAGCTGCTGGTGCATCTCCAATATGATAACGTAAATTTCCTTGTGCATAACAGACTGAAAATAGTTTGGTGCACTATTTTAGCAAGAGCTAGACACCAAGAACACAGGAACCAGATTGAAGATGATATGATGAAACTGGGGTCTGATTTTGTTGCAATATTAGAGCAGTTGCATGCCACAAGGGTGACAGAAAAAGAGGCAGGAAACTTGGAGAGAAGCTTACAAGAAGAAGCAAAACGTTTGAAGGATGAGGGTGTCGGTGTTCAAAATGGCGTTGTTGACATGGATACTGAAAATGGTTACCAGAAGTTGCTTGATATTGAGAGCATTGCATTTCACGAGGCTGATCTTCTGATAGTGAATAAGAAGTGTGAGCTTCCTTTAGGCTCATATAGGAACCTCAGCAAGGGATACAAAGAAGTTTATGTGCCGACGCTGAAGCTAACCTCTTGCTGCTGATGAGAAGCTTGTATCTATTAAACACATGCCGAGTTGGGCTCGACCTGCTTTTTCAGGAATGACAAATTTAAAATCGGGTTCAGAGTAGAGTTTACAAGACTGCTCTTTTAAAGCAGACATTCTATTACTGTGCCCCTATTGGAGCAGGTAAGACCAACGTAGCTATGCTCACAATACTTCAACAGATTGGTTTGCATATATGAACAAGGACAGTTCGTTCAACCACAGTGACTACAAGATCGTCTATGTGTCACTGTGATTGAGTTGAGTGGAGATCGGACTTTGACTCGGCAACAGATTGAGGAAACACAAATCTTCATTACTACTCCCGAGAAGTGGGATATCTTAACCAGAAAATCAGGAGAACAAACTTATACTCAACTTGTGAAGCTTCTAATCATCGATGAACTCCATCTTCCGCTTGTCGGTCAGGTCATTAGGGTTTCAATCTATTATATATATGGATGAATAAAGTATAACACCTACGGGGTTTCATCATTCATCAAATACAGGGTATTTAGTTTTAAAAAGAAAAGGAAAATGCAAGAAAAAATTGAAGGTCGAAGATGATTAGGTGTAAAATGACTAAATTGCCCATCATGTGACATGCACCGGGGGATTTTGACAATTCATTTAACGGACTAACGGTCAAAGGACCTATCCATTAGAAATGGACAACCACAGGGACGAGCGGTATAGTTAATAAAGTTTAAAGATGAAAGGTGTAAAACACATGGACGAAATTAATAATTTACTCTTTTGAATATGATTGATTTTTATACTTTACATGTATATAAATCTTAGAAGCTCTTGTTGCAATGCTCTCTTACCTGTAAGCTCCATATATGAGTCACTGACACAAGTTGAATACTTCATACTATAAAAAGATATATAACGGTTAATGTGTATGTTGTTATCTGTAATTTTTTTTTTTTTTTTTTTTTTTTTTTTTTTTTAGAACGGCAACTAACTATCTCAAAATATATACACCACAAACTATCTCACATGTCCTAAGCAGGACTTGAACCAACAACCATTTTGGTTGCGGAACTTCTCACACAACAAGGGGTACCATTGGGACACAACCATCTGTAAATTTGTGGAGACACACATATATGGAACCTGTCTCTGATACCAATTGTAGGACCGAAAGTATGTTGATTTATGTGATACGGGAAGTCAAGGTTGATCAAAGTAGATGAAACAATACATGGTTCTAAAGAGAGAGAGAGAGAGAGAGAGTAAAGAGAGGGTGAAAATAAAAAAGGTTTATTATTAGATAAGAATAACGAATACAAAACCTAACGCCTAGCCACACCTCTAGGAAGAGTCATGAGGGGTATTTATAGGCTCATTACAACATAAATATGCTATTTGTACAATAATAGTCCCTGAGGGCATAGCTATCTACATATCTAGTCCAATTCACGTATAAGACGTCAGCTTCACAAAATAGCGAGGCTAACAATCTCCCTCCAAGATGATGTCACACGTGAATGGTTACAATGAGACGTATAAGTACATAAACAAAGTAAATTACAATAATAAACAATGTTGTTGAAGCACAGAGTCTCTGAGAATGTCACTGTAGTCTAGATACTGAGGATGACTTGGAATTCTCTCTCCCGAATCCTTCGGCATTGATCTTTAGCGGGCATTGATCTTTAGCACTGACGACACTGATCTTCTTCAGCTCTAAACTCTTTATGCATCATCCTTGAAGTACTTCATTCCGAATACTTTGACATCGATCATCGGCGCAGACGGCACTGATCTTTGTAGCTCTGAACTTCTTGTGTTGTAATAATCTAGTTAGGTTATTACTCCCTCCTAACTAGTGAGCCTTTTTCTTTTATTTGCTCCCTCCTGAACGACAACACTCTTTCATCAAATCTCTTTAGTCTTCTAATACACATTAGTCTTCTAATACACAGCGGAGAAAGTAGACTATAGAGTGTAGCACCATGGTTGTTGTTCGGGGAGCATCATATCAACATAATAATTAACCTCGTGAAAATTATAACTCCAAAATACCATTCTTTATCAAATAATATAACCAAAAAAAATTGTGTGGCCACAAAAAATTCGAGTATCATCTTGGATAGTTCTATAAATGACAGCCCATCATATTCGTGTATACCCAGTCCATCACCATTTGTGTATAGTGTGTCTAAGTATCTGGAGAACGAGAAGCCAAACACCTCAAGTTGATAGATAAATTGTGACAACTGTCAATTTAGGGAAACAATTTACAAACCCGCATTACTTTAAAATTTATGACTTTTGAAATATTGAAAAGTTTACTCGTAATGAGATTTGCAAACGTTGGAATGTGATTTTAAACCTTGCGTTATTTATGGAAGATGATTATTAATTATTGGTTTGGTTTGGTTTATTCGTGGTAATTTATTTTTGAGATATTTATATGGCACTACATTGACTCCGGCACTAGGATAACCTATCAATTTTATATATTTTTTAAAGGTTTGGTTCGGGTATTTTATATATATTTTTGGAACATATCGCGAGATTTTGGATATTTGAGAACGAGCTCGGTTCGAGAGAGTCGGTTTATTTTAAATAAGTTTCGGGTTTGGTCCGCATTATTTACATCGGGTTATCTCACCCACCTTCTTAATAATATTCTTAATATTATTAATATTATTAAAAAAAAAAAAAAAAAAAAAAATCTTTTTGGGCTTGAGGGCCGGTTTTTTTAACCCCACAACACAAACACAAACATAAACATACAAACAAACCAACACCCTCACCATTTCATCTCTCTCTCTCTAATATACCAACAATACCATCACCAAACCCTAGCCACCAAGAGGCTGCCGCCGCCACCACAGCTCCACCGCCGCTCCACCATCAACACCACCACCACCAATCAACTCCCTATCTCATTTCTTTCTCGATCTACTATCACACGCGCCTAAATACCCCCCAAATCACCACGTTAGATCACAAAAATCATCACCATCTTTCTTGTTTTTGAGGTTTATCACGTTTTTGTCTTGGGAAATCGAAGGTGAGACGAGTTCTTACTCGTGTTTTTGGCGAAAACGTGACCTAGGGTCACGAAATTAAATCTTTCTTGTGGGTTTTGGTTATACACATGTAATACAAGTGGGTTTTTAAAAAGAAATGTAAGGATTTGATGGTTTGGTATCTTTGGGTGTCGATTGCTCATGTTTGGTGCTCGATCTTGATGTTTGGGTCGCATTTGGAGATGGGTATGGCTCGTTAGAGCTTAACCGAGACCCTGTGGTCTCGGTGTGATGCTATCTTTGGCTCGTTTGGGTGCCTAATGTGACCCTTGGTCCGGTTATTTTGATTCTTGGCTAGATTGGATGCCGATTTGATGTTTGTTGTTGTCGTTTGTGTGTCGCGAACCAATGTGGTCCGTTTGGCAGCTTTGGGTATGCTCGAATGAGCTTATGACAAGACCTAACGTGGTCTTGGGTTCGAGTCTTTTGACTCGTGGTTATGGTCGAGACCCAAGTGGGACTTTTGGCTCGGGTTTGGCTTGGTAAACCAACCCGGGATTAGTTATATATATGTTCTCTTGTTGTGATTCATGTTATTGTCTTTTGGACCCGTTGTGTTACTTGGATTGCGGTCATATATTATTGTTGAATGTGTGACTATTATTTTGGAGTTGTGTTGACGAAATGGTAATGGGGACCGATTGTGAGACGGTCAATTAGATGACGGAGATAGGTTAGTCGGGTGCCGTAGTCGGACCCTATTGTTGTAGCACGTGAATTGGATTGATTTGGACGGAGTTGGATTACTTATTTATGACTTAGTTATTTTATTTTTGGACTTGGACAATGAGCTGAGAGTGATGACTCGGACATGTGACCAACTCATATGACTCGATAAATATTATAATCAAACGATAATAATAAAACTCGTATTAATATTATTGGTAATATAATCGTTTATATAAGTATATAGACGTGATAAACGTGTGTGTATATATATATATATATATATATATATATATATATATATATATATATATACTAGATGTCGAAGCCCGCCCGATGGGCGGGCATGACTTATAATTTTAATTTGTATGGTGTCAGTTAACGAATAGGCTAATCAAATGCATGCAAGATCCTTCTATAAATGATAGTCTCAGAAAAGAAATCAACTAATCATGTGTGACAAACGGCTGAATATAAAAATTGACCATACCTTCAGGTACATATCAATGACTATGCTTTCCATCTTCCATCACACTACCATTGGAAGACATTCAGCAAAATATATAAACTTCGAAACCAACAAATTATGATCATAAGCTATTTTAGCAAGAAATGCTTGCCCTGCGCTGTAATAAATCACACATATAGCAAAGTTAAAAAGTATATATGTCGAGAGATCAAGATGTTATAGTTAAACGTAAGTCCATATAGGTTAAATAGCATTGAGTTATAATAGATTATTCCTAAGATTTTTGTATGGGCATATTTCATAAAATATCAATACACTATCCAAGATGGTCTAATTTGGTTATATTGCTTAGGTAGTTTTATCGTAAAGTAGACACCAAAAACACTTGTATCACTAATTTCCAATAGGAGCAAAGAAAGCCTTTGATTACCAAATATTAATATATTACTAAATATACTAAATTGCATTTGATACGTTGGCATATCATTCAAAAAATGTAGATAAAAGCCTAACGCTGGAATGAAACAAAGTTCTTTGAAACATAGCAAACTCATATAAACAGGTTACCTATCTCTATGATAACATTTATGTCGGGTCACACCTTAAAGCCTGCTATAAATAAGCTATCCAAACAGGCTGGAATAACATGTTCCAGACGCTAAATGGCTGCTGAAAAAGGCTATATAAACAGCCCTTAGTGACATGTTTAAGGTGATATATTGCAACGCCATAACTTCTTATTAAGACTATATTGCAGGTCACTTTTTTTAGCGGAAAATCAAAAAGTAATATATAAAATAACGTTGACACAACATAGCAAAAAAAGTTTGTTACAGGTTAGTCATATTTACAACCACTTGGGCCCACACTCTATGTAAAAAGACATGTCGACAAATGTCTTGATATTTAGCACTTTGTGTTATGTTATTTTGTACATAGGCTAATATAAACTACATGATGTGATAGAAGAGATGTTAGCCTTCATAAAATCAGCCGACAATAAGCGTCGCCTAACTATTGGTCTGGAAGGGAGCAATTCTGGTCCCACGCCCACCGGGTGGACCGAACTGGCACTTTTTTTTTTTTCTTTTTTTTCAATTTTGAAAATTTTATAAACAAATATTGTGTCAAATATGATCACAACATCATAGTAAATCAGTAATAAACTGTGTTTTGTATTAAAAGATCATACATCCATTGAAAATACACTTTGGGCTACAGTTGGACCAACCTGTTGACCCGTTTCCTTTTCGAGTTTTTTACATGGTCAAAACGTTAAAGATAATAGATTACCTGGAAACAAAGTAGAGGCTTGCAAACATGCTTTATAGACACTGCACCGCCCAATTTCGAGTAGTAGTCGTCAGCAAATTTAAAACAAAAACAAACTACGGAATGCAAATGGGCTGTAAGAAGAATACTTTCATGTTCATCAAGTATCAATAGTAGGAAATGCAGTTACCTTTACTAAGAGTAAATTGAAACGGAGTTCCCTTATCGTGGCCCGAATTAAATTAAGTCCCATCTAAGTCTAAAAAGGTTGTTGCTATTTTATGGAACTTGCACTTTTTTACCATCATGTAACACACTTGATTTCGAAAAAATAATCACCTGGTCATAAATATATGTCATCATCAGCTCTAACATAAGTTTCAGAATCGAAGTGTATATGCAGCTTTGAAGAAAGCTAACCTGTAATAGACATACAAATTAGAATCAATTTCAGACGGCGAGCACAATTTGCTTATTAACAAATTCCATGAGGACTAACGTTTTGTATGGGAGATTAATATACTCCTCTTTGATATCCAAAAGCAAGAAGTCATCATATTCCTCTACCTCTTTCCTCGGCTCTCCCATTTTTTATTTATCACGGGTTTTACCAATGACGAACCTGAAGGCATAATGAATGCATGTCATGTAGCAGCTAAAAGACTAACCACAAATTGCATAAAAGCCATTGATGTTCACAGGCAGATTTCAAAAGAAATTTAACAAATATTCCATGAAAATAAGTAACGTACAGAACTAATTGTGCCTAACATACCCAATCCGCTAGTAAGGTGAGCCAATTAAGACGATTTTTTAACTCTGCTATTCAATTAATTCAAGTACTCATGTTAATTTCTCCTATAAGTTGATTTTACTGCATGATGACGTTGAACCAAGAATACACCCAATAGTATTGCAGCCCAAAACAGATATAACAATCTTTGTTTCAGCATAATCTTGAAGAGAAATAAGTATAGTAATTCAGTTGTTACTTAATATGAAAAAGATGATGTTGAATTTCTTTAGTCAAAGTGTACTTAATAAAAGCACACTTTAAAGATAATTTGATGATTATTGAAACTCAATTAGATGTTGGAGAATTGGGCATGAAAGTGTTTGTGGGGGCCAAATGAATGGATTGGGTAACGCGTCAAACTGAGTAATGGTCATAACATCATGTAATTTGTGTTATCGATAAAAATATAATACATACAGACTAATGCATGAGTAATGTATAAGAATTTCCACCTGTTATTAAACCCTTAGGCCGCCGAATATTTTCAAGGCGTATGAACGAAAAATATTTATCCGATATGTGAAAATAAAAGTTAATAAATTATATGCAATCACAAAGTATATGTTATCAATTCAATTAAACTCAAATGCCAAATAAATCTTCAATGCCTGCTCATTGTGCCACATGTGATGGACAATTATCAAGGCCATTAAGTAACATCTTCCCTAAAGTACTACTATGATACCATATTCACTTAATACTGAGTAAATAATGAAGCTTCCATAAGCCATTGCCATTATCACAAGCTCTATTGAGGAATCGATAGTGCAAAGTTTTTAACATAGAAGTGCTCTAAGACTGTGGTCTCCAAATGTGCATGAGCAACAGCAAATTGACCATTAATTCGGGTAACATCACCTAAAGAATAATTACAATTTGACTATACTTTAGAGCTTGTAAAAGCTATGACACAGTGACCTGAACCAAAATAGGAAGATAAACAAAAGTTTTGTCAATTTTTCTGTCATTTACTGGTGTAAGGTAGATGTGGCGATTCTGACCTATGTACATGTACTCCTAAACGGGTCATAAAGTGAAATTTTAATATTAGCTAAAAAAAAGGGATCGAACGTCATTTATTGAAAGAGCCAACTAATATTAGTAATAACATACTATATTTGACATAAAAATATTATTGAGTAACGTTTTGGACAAAAAAATGTCCAGGTTAACCATATTTACCAAAGTGACCCGTTTTGCCATGTAATACCACTCGCGTGTAACATCATAGTGTCATGTTTTTGAAAAGTGAAGTTTTGTGGAAGCTTTTTACCAGGAAGTTTAGTCACAGATCTTCTCGCGCATAGAACAACTCTGGAATCTCCAATATTTGGCATCCATAGATCTCTGCCATCATTGACATTTGAAATAACTGTAGTTGAGCCACCATGTTGTAGTGCATGGTATTGTCAAGGATAAATTTGTCGGTAGAACAATATGCATCTTGTATCTTCCTGTCATGATCATTCAAAAACTTGGCTGAGAATAAAAAATTGATACATGGGCTTTAAAATAAATTTTTACCAAAAATATATATTACAATTCTGTGAGTATAACAATATGCATTTCGTATTTTCATACATGGTTATCAGTAACATCGTTTTAACACCATTATGAGACCTGTATTCTATACATATATCGTGAAAAACTTGATCTCATTAATTTTCATATGATGCGTCAATTCCAATTAAAAATGTTATCAAATATAACACAAATCCTCACCGCATTAGGTTTATCTAATGCATCACTTAGCCACAACGTCTCTTATATTTAATGAAAATTGCGCAGTAAAATTTTAATATATTAACTCAAGTAGCCAGGAAAAGAATAAACCTTTTGATGTTTGCAATCATAAACCTCTTTTTGGTAATGTCATTTTCTTAAATTAAATTTATTTATTATAATAATTCAATTTTTTTTATTATGACAATAACTTTTAGGACTACTAAATCCATTCCAAACCTTGACAGAACTGGTTAGTATAGTTTGGTTTGAAAGCTATCATGTTGCTTTTTCACATCAAAGAAATTGAAACTCTATAGAGATGGTTTGGTTAGGTAACATTGATGTACGCGGTCACAGTGACTGAAGTCTCCAATGATTCCTAAACATGAAGATAATTAGAGATAGAGTTTGTCTAATGAAAATGGTGAAAACTCATAAGAATGATAAGATACCTCGTTGCTATAATTTAGGTCAAACTTCCAGAATGGTAGACTCTGACTCAAGACTGCAATTAACATTAATAATATAAAGTATGTTTTGGATGGCTTTCAAGTTCCAACTCAGTTGACCAATTCAACCCGATCGCCTATTAGCTAAATCTTTAAACTTGACCCATTTGAAACAAATCATAACCCAATGCAACCCATTAATAAGCAGGTGAGCAGAACACTGAAATACAATACAAAATGTAAAGGACTTACGCGGTTTGACGGGATTAACAATTTAACTAAGTTTAAATTTGTCACTTACCACAAATGCTATTTGTAAGAATGCTTTAGGAAATGTGGACGAATCTTCATGCTTCTTAAGCTGAAAACATAGATTTTTGTTTAAATTTTTTATCTGCTCATATGTGTTTTCTTATGTTTAAAATCACTCATTTTTTCCCACTTATGCATCTGATAAAATAACTACATAAGCTGATTATAAAGTACTTCTAGAGATAGTGTTTGGATTTTCATATTTTGTGAACAACCCCATATTTCATTCATAATAGGTTACATATCACATATGAAATATGAGAGGTAACTGCTAGTCCTCATAAATTGTTTGGTCAAAATATTTGGTTTAACTCTATTTACATGTGAATTATTGAGCTAGGAGATACCTTTTGGTTGTTGCACGTGCTGAACTAAGAAAATAAATAGAAAGGTTTCGGTCACCATACCACGGTTTATAAACAATAAAGTAGCCCGGCCAGTTGATCCCACAAGGCCTGCCCTTTCAATCTGGTGCACATAGTCCTACATGGTCTGAGAATATGCCACTAAAATAGTCATTACTACATTTATTTGCATCCAAGTCGAAGCATTCATGTCCCCTTCAGAAATCTTGGCTGCTTCAGAAATCTTGGCTAAAATAACTCGCTGTTATTTAGATAATAGCCAATTTGATACATTGTGGCATTATCCATAAAAAATCATACATATCTAACATAAAAGAGTCTTTCAATGACGTCATTATCATAAAAGGATTAGGTTTAATGCTTGGTGAATCTTTTAATAACTTCAAAGTAGTCAGGGAAGGTCTTGCGGCGTCAACCAAGGTCCTTAATCGTGACAGGGATGTCTGCACACGCCGCAAGTGAGAAAGCCATGGCCATTTTGTGATCATCATATGTTTCGATTTCCGTTACATTTAAGGTTAACAAAATTAGCTAAAAGGGTAATGACTCAAATAGACTCCTATCCAAAATCTATTTAATAATTATGATCTTTTAAATAGTTTTATCTTAAAATAGTATTTAGTACTCGAATAAAAATAATTAGTTAAAAAGAAGTTTAAAAGGGTGTGGTACCTGATCTTTGGCAATACCCAATTGTTTCCCTATGTCAGTCCTAACCATCACTTGAGATAAGGCGTCAACATCGGTTGATTCAACAAAACCAGTAAGAATTCCAGGGGATGCATCATAGATTCGGGTTTCCTTCTCAATTTAGCACAAACCTGCCCCTGACAGCTAGATACACCTACAGTGTCTGTACACTTATTCACATTCCATAACTTAGGGTAGCTGTAGAAAGACAAGTGTAAAAATCTAATGGCTTGTGATCAAACGGAATTAACCATGAATGATAGAATAAAATGTAGGACTGAAGAAAAATATCCAGTTCCATCTCCAAGCTTGATCAAAAAAGAGACAATCAAGTGTTGGTCTTCCAAGCAGTTGGGCTCGCAGAACTGATCCATCCAGAAGAACCAACTTCTTTAAAATTTAAGTTATGGCTACCACGCTTGTCGCTAAATAAAAGGAAGCTCATATTAGATCATGTTTAAGTAGTATCCACCTTAAACTCGTCTTTCAACTACAGTCATGACAGATTCTCCAAACTTCCTTTCGTAAGAGAAGCGAAATTGGTGTACCCTACTTCATAGGAGGAGTTAAACTTCAAGTTGGTGAACTTACTTATAATGTACATCAGTTAGTTCATCACATGCTTTGTTCAAATAAACAAACACGAGATGTTTTTCCAACTCACCAGAATCATTGTCTATCTTTTCTAGTCTTTTCGTCAATAAAATTTATCACACGAACTGCACACCAGGTAGTACCACTTGTTATCATGTTCAATGACCTTTATTTGTCCAACTGGCCAATCTGATGATCTGACACTTCACCTCCAAGGTTTTCAAGAAACCTGGTGAAGAATGATTAAAGAAAATTTAAAACCATCGACTATAATTTGGGTTCACTTGCTGCATGAGTTACTGCGTCCCCTGTTGTGTGATTGAACAATATAAAGCAGATTAACATTACTTGGAAATTTGAAATAGTAGGGAAGATAAGAAAAAACAGTTAAATGTCTATACACGATACAAACAGAAAGCTAAAAATAGGTATGAGCAGCGGCACCTGAAAAATAGGTCAAAACTGGATTGGCATAATCCTATAGGCACCCACCTTGAGTGCGTTTTTGCCCATGTTGGGCACACCCACACGAATGGTCTGACATGTAGCAGGCAGGTGCAACTGAACCTATATAGTCAACAGTGAACCGGGCAATCGGTTAGCATGAACCTTAGTCAGCAAAGACTGCATACCATCATGTGCAGTTCCTAACATTGTAATCTTCTTACATATAGCAGATATGCGCTCATCATATGTTCAACTTCACTGTAACAAATAATTCAAACATTAATAAGTAATAACAACACATCAAAAAACCAAAAACGCAATTCAAATATAAAAATAAACATATTATGACATTTTTAGTTAATTGCATGTACTTGAGCATTTTAGGGTTTTGAGAAAAAAAAGAAGCTAAAATTTGCTGAACCGAAGGTTCATAGGAAAACAATAATAATAATAAAGAGTAATCGTTTTTATTGGGAACAAAATATTTTACAAAATACATTCTAAACTTATCCTTTTAAGTATATCTTCTATTCATTATTGTATGTATATCTTCTTAATTCACGTGTTTTTTTTTTTTTTTTTTTTTTTTTAAATTCTAGTATTAATTTTTTGTTGATCATTATATTTATGGGTTTGCAGGATATAACACAAAAAATAAGTTGATCCGGTGGTAAAAATAGTTATTAATGAACCAATAGATCATAGGTTCGAATCTTGCACATTAAATTTTTAAACAAAATAAATTCGGATTAATTTAAATACGAATTTTAATTAAAAAAAAATTGAATTCTTAGTGCCACGTGGAATAATGAGGTGGCTGTGATGACATGGCAGATGACATGGCTGAAATTGAATTACTGGGCATTGACTGGACAATGACTGGGCATTTCCTTCAAATGCCTCCTGTTATATATAATGTAGATATATATATATATATATATATATATATATATATATATATATATATATATATATATATATATATATATAGAGTGAGGTTCTTTTCAGAACCAAATAAAATGCGAGAACTGCGAGAACCAATCTAGACCAATCATCTTTTTTTAATTTTATTAATTTTTATTTAATTCAAAAGGGCAAAATTGTAAAACAATTTTTCTACTTTTTTTGAATTTTTTTAATAGAAATCCGTTTTTTCTCCACAATTTTCGGGTTTTTTTTTTTTTTTTTTTTTTTTTTTAATGTTTTTTCAATATGTACATTTTAGGGAAAAAAATCATATGCACATGTGTTTTTCAAAATAACGTTACTCTACATACTGTTTTGATTGTATGCTTTTTTATATTTCATATATTATGTTTTTAGTATTCATTAGACTTCAAGTTTTAAACCCAAAAACTTAATTTTATACCTATGTCTCTAAACTTATACCGTAACAAAAATAAAGCATAAATAACATATACAGAATTTGACATCAAATGAAATATAATTCAAAAACAAAAGTATCATATTGAATATACATTTGCACATCTTATATAAACATGGATATATGAAATTCTCATCAAATTCACTAAAATGTTGTGAGCAACTTCCAAAAACATATGTGCACGCCTTCCGTTCGAGATCATCATTGGTCTTGTACCCATTCATCATCATCCTTGTCATCTCACTAACTAGCATGTACAAAACACATGTGCACTCTTCATATCCCTCATAATACTCATGCATGTAATCACAAACAATTAATAAACGAATATTTAATCATAAAAACTAATAAAACACATGTGCAGTCTTCAAATTCTTAATGCGCCTCATCTATGTCAAACATATTCAATACTTGTAACCACAAAATTTGTAATTTTTTATCATAAAGAAATAGCAAATACATATGTACAGTCTAAACACAAATGCACAATTCAAAACATGTATGCACACGTCTTTCTTTGACTTTATATTAACCTTAAAATACACATGCACACATTTACATTGATTTTATATCAACTATAAAACACAAGTGCACCCTTCCAATTATCTTGTATTTAACCTTAAAACACATATGCACACTTAATTTATCGGGCAATCTGTTTTTTAAAATCTATTAACTAATAAGCATGTATCATTCAAGTTGTTAGATCCACGAGAAATGAAGCCACAACATCCAATCAACAATAAAAATTAAAATGTGATTAATAAAACTTGAAAAACAAGGTCTATATTTCTGTAATACGCATGGCGCCATGGGCTCCAATATATGTGTAACAAATGAGACACCATTAATTGAACAGTTGGTGAAAAGTGAAAACCACATTTTCGATATAAATAGGAATCGTGAATTTACATTCAATTGCAGTGAATTTTTCAAATGGAATCGTGAATTTATCAAGAACCAATTTATATTCAATCAAAAATATTTTAGTCATAAAAAATAATTTTTCAAGCCATACAAACATTCATGACATAAGAATATAGGTAAAAGATTGACGTACCTATCATCCATGATGAACACATTTGAAACAACGGTTCAAATTAAATTAATATTACGAGATGTGATTGTTTAATTCATGGTGCGCCGGCACATTTACGATGAGAAGAATTCGACCGAGTAACTGATGGCAATTATTCGTGGATCCTGATAATGTCAAGAGTAAGGGAAAGGGTCGACTAGGGTTTGGGTGAAGGACTAAAGGAGAAGAAAACTGCTATTGGTTTTTGTGAGCGTTAATTAAGGAAAAGTGGGTTACAGTTTTGAATGAAATGGTTTGGAAGGAGTCATACAATTTACTGCAATACCCTTTTCTTCCTTTATAAATAATACTTGAACTTTAATTTAATTACATTTATGCCATGAGCCATTTATAACCATTGATCAGAAAGATGATAGGCTTAGATTGATTCTCGCAGTTCTCGCATTTTATTTGGTTCTGAAAAGAACCTTACCCTATATATATATATATATATATATATATATATATATATATATATATATATATATATATATATATATATGTAAATGCGAAACGACCACGAGTAAACATTATAATAACGTGACGATAATTATTGCACTATGCAAGTAGTGTCATAAATGTCGGGAACGTTATTATAAATAAACAACCATAAATGGAAACGAAATATAATATGTTGGAAAATCGTTAAATAAAATGTTTCTTTTAATAAATGGGGAAAAACTGTCGAGTTATACGGGTTTGTGGTCACTTAAGTCCAAGTGGACTTTATTTTAATATGTGACTTTTGTGTTGTCACGGATATATGACGATTAATATATCCATTTTCTATAACTACGTAACTTATTTAATCGACAGGTTAAATAGAGTTTATTTAGCTATAGAAAATGAGTATATTAATGGGCATCGTATCCTACGACGTCCATAGGTTATGGTACGTGTATTGGAATCATGAATTACTAAATATCTCGTGGAGTTGGCTAAATTGACAAATTTGACGATATATATATAGGGAATTTATTGGACTACGATACTTACCATATAGTATTCTTTGTGCTATGTGATTTAGGTTGGGTATAATCTTGGAGTGATATATTACGTAAATAAATATGGGGGATTACCAAATCGATGGACTTGATAAACTTCGATGATTTATTTAAATAATATATTGGGCTAATATTAGACCTATAGATTGTTTATTATTCTTTTCGTTGTGGCTTCTTGGTTTGAATTGTGTCGACCCTCCACCCGCATGGATACCAAACATTAAACTCCAAATTAATATGAAGATAATACGAGAAATGGATTTTTGGAAAGTTAAATGGAATACGTTCGGGATTGGGAATATTTGATTTTTGAGGAAATGATTATGAACGCATTTATATTGTTAGGAAGTGTCGAGTCTGTAGTTGCCGTTATTTGAGTTGCTTTACGTCTTTCATCTATCGATTTCTTTTGCGGATTGCAAGACTTGAGGTGAGTCATAGCCCCACTTTTACTCTTGAATTTGGTTTTCAATACTTGGGGTGAGAAACGTGCAAATTGTTTTATGTGGACTATTATCGCTTTATTTATTTTTAAAACTTGCTATGCTTATAGAACTAGGTAGGATTTAGAGCGAGGCCTAGTCCCGAACTAGGTAAGCTATTGTTTGGTTGTTGAGCGAGGCCTAGTCCCGAACTAGGTAAGCTATTGATTGATTGTTGAGCGAGGCCTAGTCCCGAACTAGGTAAGCTATTGGATTGGTTATAGAGCGAGGCCTAGACTTGAGCTAGGTAAGCTGATGATTGGATTGATTTGAGTTATAGCGTGCACCTATAGGGTTGATTAGATTTGGTTGATTCGTTTTGGTTGGATGATTGAGGCCTAGTCTAGCTAGCAAGGGTTTTGCGTATATGTCCACTTGATTTATTTATGAATTTAAACCTATGATCTCACCAGCGAAAGCTGACTTTTAGCGCGTTTTCTCAGGTAATTAAGTGATGCCCTTGGATGCTTGGATTGGAGGCTTGGCTATGGCATCTGGTTATGGATCTAATTTTCTAAAACTCTGATAAATAATTGTGGACCTATATTTATTTCTTTTGGGCCTGACTTTGAATGAATTTGGGATAAATGTAAACTTTAAAACCCCGCGTGGTTTTATTTTTCTTATGTTTACTTTATCTCGTTCTTTTATGTCTTATGTTGGATACCAATCCCCGTAGCACCCCGAAAGCTTGTTGAGTCTTCCGCTGTACCAAATTTTGGGGGTGTTACAGATTGGTACCAGAGCCAAGGTTATAGAGAACTAGGTAAATAGACACCTAAACTATAACCGATTTTTATAGAAAATGATCCACGACCATTGCCCGCCAGCCCGCCAAGCCGAAGCATCATTGTTTATATAGAGGTGTATTAAGATGATTATTAGATATGAGATTCTTGAGGCGACTTGAGGATTTGGGATTTATTGATTAAGTGATATGATGGCGTTTTGAGGAATTATATGGCTTAATTGTTTTACAAATGTTTTAGTAATGCGGTATTTTAAATCTTTCTTGAACTATATGATTGGGATTTTTATGATGATTTTTGATACGGTATTTTGAGTTCGCGGTTTAGTTGTTTTGAAACACTTACACCTACCCTACGCCGTTGTCACAGACTATGGCCACCCGTACGTTTGACGTTGTTGAGGATATTCTTACTACACCTGTATGCCCAGCACAGATCACCATGGCTCCTGATGATACTTACAGGATTGCCATGCATTCAGCTACTGTGTCGCCGACAGCTTCTACTTCTGCACCGCCTGCTGCATCTACTACGCAGGGACCCTCATCTTCTCTAGGGCTCCCTGGTACTTCGAGACAGCTTAAAGATTGGGCTGCACCGACGACCCCAACAGAAGTTCATCAATTTTTGGGTTTAGCTGGTTATTACCGAAGATTCATTGAGGGATTTTCGAAAATAGCAAAACCATTGACCAAATTGACTCAAAAGAGTGTTAAATACGAATGGGGAGATGAGGAAGAGGAAGCATTTCAACTACTTAAGGAGATGTTGTGTAGTGCTCCTATCTTAGCGTTACCTGAGGGTAATGAGGACTTTGTCGTCTATTGTGACGCTTCGCATAAAGGTTTGGGAGCCGTGTTAATGCAACGAGAGAAAGTAATAGCTTATGCTTCCCGACAGCTCAAGAAGCACGAGAAGAACTACACCACCCATGATTTGGAGTTAGGTGTTGTGGTTTTTGCCTTAAGGATATGGAGACATTACATGTATGGAACTAAGTGTGTTGTGTTTACTGACCACAAAAGTCTACAACACATCTTGAACCAAAAAGAGCTCAACATGAGACAGCGACGTTGGATTGAGTTGCTAAGCGATTATGATTGCGAAATCCGCTATCATCCTGGTAAAGCAAACGTTGTTGCTGATGCTCTTAGTCGAAAGGAGAGGATACCACCGTTACGAGTTAGGTCATTGGGAATGACTATCGTATCGCCATTACCGTCTCAAATATTAGAAGCTCAAACGAAAGCGTTGAAAGCAGAAAATCGACCTGCTGAGAACATATTTGGGATGGCAGAAAATGAGAAAGGATTTGTTAAGCGTTCTGATGGAGTATTGTGTTTTGGAGACCGAAGTTGGGTACCTTTGTATGGAGAGATTCGAGAGTTGATTATGCATGAGTCGCATAAGTCAAGATACTCTATTCATCCAGGATCTGACAAGATGTATCAGGATCTTAAGAAGTTATATTGGTGGCCAAATATGAAGGCAGATATAGCATTGTATGTTAGTAAGTGTTTGACTTGCTCTAAGGTTAAGGCCGAACATCAAAGACCGTCAGGATTATTGACGCAGCCAGAACTCCCGGTTTGGAAATGGGAGCGGATCACGATGGACTTTATTACCAAATTACCGAAGACAGCTAGCGGTTGTGATGCTATCTGGGTAATTGTGGATCGTTTGACTAAGTCTGCTCATTTCCTGGCAATTAGTGAAGATGATAGTGTTGACAAACTCGCGAAGTTGTATGTGAAGGAAATTGTTTCTCGTCATGGAGTTCCGATATCGATTATTTCTGATCGCGACAGCCGTTTCACGTCAGCATTGTGGCGATCACTTCAAACCGCTTTGGGGACGAGACTTGATATGAGTACTGCATATCACCCCCAAACCGATGGTCAAAGTGAGAGGACTATTCAAACTTTGGAGGATATGCTTCGTGCATGCATAATAGACTTTGGTAAAGGCTAGGAGAAGTATCTACCCCTTTCGGAGTTCTCCTATACTAATAGCTACCACACAAGTCTTAAAGCTGCACCATTTGAAGCTTTATATGGCCGAAAATGCCGTTCGCCTATTGGTTGGGCTGAAGTTGGAGATAGCCAACTCACTGGCCCTGAGCTTATTCTGGAAACTACTGAGAAAGTGACACAAATTTGAGATCAATTACAAGCAGCTAGGGATAGACAGAAAAGTTGCGCCGATCAGAGACGTAAACCCCTAGAGTTCCAGGTTGGAGACAAAGTGATGCTGAAAGTCTCGCCTTGGAAAGGCATGATACGTTTCGGGAAACGTGGGAAACTCAACCCCCGCTACATTGGACAATTTCTCATTCTAGAAAGAATTGGGCCCATGGCTTATCGGTTGAAATTACCACAGGAACTGAGTAAAGTTCACGATGTGTTTCATGTTAGTAATTTAAAGAAGTGTCTTTCGGATGAAACGCCGGTTATACCGATCAAAGATATTCGTATGGATGAGAGTTTGAACTTTGTGGAAGAGCCGATGGAGATTTTGGATAAAAAGATTAAACGACTCAAGCGAAGTCGTATTCCACTCATCAAAGTTCGTTGGAATTCGCGGCATGGGCCGGAATTTATATGGGAACGTGAGGATGAGTTTCGAAAAAGATATCCGAAGCTTTTTACTTCGTAGATGGTTTGTTCCGAGTGAAACCCGGGACGGGTTTCTTCTGAGGCTGGGAGGATGTGACGACTGGCAATTTAGGGAAACAATTTACAAACCCGCATTACTTTAAAATTTATAACTTTGGAATATTGAAAAGTTTACTCGTAATGAGATTTGTAAACGTTGGAATGTGATTTTAAACCTTGCGTTATTTATGGAAGATGATTATTAATTATCGGTTTGGTTTGGTTTATTCGTGGTGATTTATTTTTGAGATATTTATTTGGCACTACATTGACTCCGGCACTAGGATAACCTAACAATTTTATATATATTTTAAAGGTTTGGTTCGGGTATTTTATATATATTTTTGGAACATATCGCGACGTTTGGAGATGGGTATGGCTCGTTAGAGCTTAACCGAGACCATATGGTCTCGGTGTGATGCTATCTTTGGCTCGTTTGGGTGCCTAATGTGACCCTTGGTCCGGTTATTTTGATTCTTGGCTAGATTGGATGCCGATTTGATGTTTGTTGTTGTCGTTTGTGTGTCGCGACCCAATGTGGTCCGTTTGGCAGCTTTGGGTATGCTCGAATGAGCTTATGACAAGACCTAAGGTGGACTTGGGTTCGAGTCTTTTGACACGTGGTTATGGTCGAGACCCAAGTGGGACTTTTGGCTCGGGTTTGGCTTGGTAAACCAACCTGGGATTAGTTATATATATGTTCTCTTGTTGTGATTCATGTTATTGCCTTTTGGACCCGTTGTGTTACTTGGATTGCGGTCATATATTATTGTTGAATGTGTGACTATTATTTTGGAGTTGTGTTGACGAAATGGTATTGGGGACCGATTGTGAGACGGTCAATTAGATGACGGAGATAGGTTAGTCGGGTGCCGTAGTCGGACCCTAGTGTTGTAGCACGTGAATTGGGATTGATTTGGACGGAGTTGGATTACTTATTTATGACTTAGTTATTTTATTTTTGGACTTGGACAATGAGCCGAGAGTTATGACTCGGACATGTGACCAACTCATATGACTCGATAAATATTATAATCAAACGATAATAATAAAACTCGTACTAATATTATTTGTAATATAATCGTTTATATAAGTATATAGACGTGATAAACGTATATATATATATATATATATATATATATATATATATATATATATATATATATATATATATATATATATATATATATATATATATATATATATATGTGTGTGTGTGTGTGTGTGTGTGTGTGTGTGTGTGTGTAAATGCGTATACTAATAATAAAACGATCACGAGTAAACATTATAATAACGTGACGATAATTATTGCACTATGTAAATAGTGTAATAAATATCGGGAACGTTATTATAAATAAACAACCATAAATGGAAACGAAATATAATATGTTGGATAATCGTTAAATAAAATGTTTATTTTAATAAATGGGGAAAAACTATCGAGTTATACGGGGTTGTGGTCACTTAATTTCAAGTGGACTTTATTTTATTATGTGACTTTTGTGTTGTCACGGATATATAACGATTAATATATCTATTTTCTATAACTACGTAACTTATTTAATCGACGGGTTAAATAGAGTTTATTTAGCTATAGAAAATGAGTATATTAATGGGCATCGTATCCTACGGCACCCATAGGTTATGGTACGTGTATTGGAATGATGAATTACTAAATATCTCGTGGAGTTGGCTAAATTGACGAATTTGGCGAATTTGACGATATATATAGGGAATTTATTGGACTACGATACTTACCATATAGTATTCTTTGTGCTATGTGATTTAGGTTGGGTATAATCTTGGAGTGATATATTACGTAAATAAATATGGGGGATTACCAAATCGACAGGTTTGATAAACTTCGATGATTTATTTAAATAATATATTGGGCTAATATTAGACCTATAGATTGTTTATTATTCTTTTCGTTGTGGCTTCTTGGTTTGAATTGTGTCGACCCTCCACCCGCATGGATACCAAACGTCAAACTCCAAATTAATATGAAGATAATACGAGAAATGGATTTTTGGAAAGTTAGATGGAATACGTTTGGGATTGGGAATATTTGATTTTTGAGAAGATGATTCTGAACGCGTTTATATTGTTAGGAAGTGCCGAGTCTGTAGTTGCCGTTATTTGAGTTGCTTTACGTCTTTCATCTATCGATTTCTTTTGCGGATTGCTGGACTTGAGGTGAGTCATAGCCCCACTTTTACTCTTGAATTTAGTTTTCAATACTTGGGGTGAGAAACGTGCAAATTATTTTATGTGGACTATTATCGCTTTATTTATTTTTAAAACTTGCTATGCTTATAGAACTAGGTAGGATTTAGAGCGAGGCCTAGTCCCGAACTATGTAAGCTATTGTTTGGTTGTTGAGCGAGGCCTAGTCCCGAACTAGGTAAGCTATTGGATTGGTTATAGAGCGAGGCCTAGACTTGAGCTAGGTAAGCTGATGATTGGATTGATTTGAGCTATAGCGTGCACCTATAGGGTTGATTAGATTTGGTTGATTCGTTTTGGTTGGATGATTGAGGCCTATTCTAATTAGCAAGAGCTTTGCGTATATGTCCACTTGATTTAGTTATGAATTTAAACCTATGATCTCACCAGCGAAAGCTGACTTTTAGCGCGTTTTCTCAGGTAATTAAGTGATGCCCTTGGATACTTGGATTGGAGGCTTGGCTATGGCATCTGGTTATGGATCTAATTTTCTAAAACTCTGATAAATAATTGTGGACCTATATTTATTTCTTTTGGGCCTGACTTTGAATGAATTTGGGATAAACTTAAGCTTTAAAACCCCGCGTGGTTGTATTTTTCTTATGTTTACTTTATCTCGTTCTTTTATGTCTTGTGTTGGATACCAATCCCTGTAGCACCCCGAAAGCTTGTTGAGTCTTCCGCTGTACCAAATTTTGGGGGTGTTACATAAATGTAAACTTGCATTTCTATCTTTTGGAAAGCAGTTTTTGTAATTTTAAAGATCTTTATCAGTAATGTTTAAGCTTAAGTTGATGGTGATCAAGAATTGTCGAACGAGAAACCCAACACAATTTAACATAGATATTAAGACCTCAAATATGAGGTACAATTGAGCATATAATGGTTTTGCATTAAGTTGGTAGTACAATTATCACAAAAAATATTGTCTAAATTTGTGTCCGCTCTTAAGTACTGCTTAAACTAGTTGTTTATCAAATTTGGCACTAATCACCCTTGTCAGTAATTATTGGCAAATATCATCCACAAGGTCGGACGTCCATCACTTTACTTCTTTTTAGGGGTGATTTTTGCAAAAAGTTTTGCCAAACATTTGGCCAAAATCATCCGTATAAAGGATTGTTTTTGCTAGACATTTGGTCTTCAAGGGATGATACTATGATTATTGCAAAATGTTTTGCCAAACTTTTTGTGAAAATCATCGCTATAAGGGATGGGATGATTTTTGTCAGACATTTGGTGTTTAAGGGATGATACTTGCCAATAATTTATAACAAGGATGATTATTTTCAAATTTGACAAACTATAAGGATGGGTTTTCTAATTTACTCTTAATTTAAATAATAACACTACAAAAGACTATTTGAATTCTTAACATTTTAAAAGCCAAATGGCCACATTTAAAAATATGTAAAATTATTGATTCCACACTTTGTCATGTGTGGTAATAATGGGTGTGACAAATTTTGCTACACATATGAGTGTGGAGATATTATACAAATGTCTATGGTTAAAAGTGTGGAAATATTTTTTGAATGTCTACACCTAAAAGTGTGTCAAACTTGCAAAAAATGTTAAAAAATAAAAGTGTGGAGACATTTGCTACACCTATATGTGTAGCTTTATTGTAATTGTTCACACTTATATATGTGAATTGTTTTTAAATATTTATAACACCTATAAATGTAGCAAAATTATTATCTATATAAAAAATCCACAGTTGTCAATACCGTGGCAAAATAAGTGTGGAGAATAACATTATTTTTTTTTAGTTAACATACCTTAAATGACTTTTATACGTACTACGTAGAAATAATAATACAAACAAATGGTTTTCTTCGGATAAAGACAACGTAATATAGGGCCTTAAAAAATTGAGAATCTTAAGCCATAGCTTTAATTAATAGTTTTACCCTTAAGACTCCTGTCATTCCATCCGAGTGTCATTATTTCAAAGAAAAATGTTTGCACCCTTCTTCCACATGAGTCATTACAAATATTACACTAACTCAGTAAACATTTATTACATTCCATCATACTCTAACTATAGTTGGCAATGCATTATCCAGCCAGTTCCTAAACAATCAAACATGTTTTCAAATATCAAAGCTAGAGTTATCCTTACATAGAAACAGGCTTGTACTACAACTTATAAAGCGATTCACAAGGTTAGGTTGGGTTTAATAAGAAGTGAATGTGTCTACTTTTGTTTTTCTTTATATAGTCGGCTTATGGCTTATTTCGTGTTGGGATTATGTTTCATAAGCTCACTTTTTGTGGTTTATTTTGAAACTTTTCGGCTTACATAAGCTTATTATAACATAAGAAACTTATATAAGCTGAAAAAATTCGAAATAAGCCACAAAAAGTGAGCTTATGAAAGATAAGCCCAAACTAAATAAGCCATAAACCGGCTATATAAGCTGAAACAAAGACCACCATGGTTCAAGTGATTCATACATGACTGGATTTTTTACGGAATGCTATTCTGTGTATGTATACGGATACGGGCATGGAGTATGCGCGTAAGGTGTCTACAGAAATGTGTGATAGAGATGTTATTGTGTGGACTAGTCGTATGGTTTCTGGGGTATGTTAAAAGCAATGAGGCACATGTGTGTCTATGAATTTTGAAGGAAATGTTGTTGGAGTTATGTAGTGAAGTAGATAGCCGAGCAAATGATAGCGAGTGCGCTAAAAGCCTGCACTAAGATAAAGGATCGTATTACCGGATGATGCTACCAAAATCCGCATGGTCGTCAAGATGCTTGGCTGACCGAATGAATCGCTTTAACCTTGACTTTTAGATCTTTGGTAACAGTGTTGCAAAGACAAAGAAACATCGTTAGAGAGGACCCTGGGCTGAGCCCGTGGGGACCCCATTCTTGAGTGTCGATGATAATTTGTATAAAAAGTTATGCGTTTCTAACAATATTACGTTGAAGGACACTAAGGGTTATTAATAGTTTTTCGGGTGGCGATTCCCCTCAAGTAACTTCATATCATATATGTAGTTTTACGCCAAATTTCTGAGTTGGGATTGAATGACTTCTTTTGGAAGAACTGTAGCTTGTTTGGAATATTTTTCCTATATGAGCGATACCACTTTCATATAGCTTCTTTTAGAGTCTTTTCCCTACGTTTGCTAAAAGACTTTTATAGCAAATCAAAGCAATCTAAGTAGAGGAAGAAGTTTAGGAAGAGAGTGTTTAGCTATTGACCATATAAGGTTAAAGATTCATTTTTTTATTTAAAAAAATTCTTATAATTCAATCCGTAACAATTTTTGCATTAAACCCACAAATGCCTGTATTTTTTAGAGGAAGATAGTGTGTTCAACAATGATCCGGTCATAACTATATATAGGGAACTAAATATCATATTGAAGTACCAACTTGATAAGCCACTTGCTAGTTGTGGATATGAAAATATATATGAAATGATTTCATATCTTATGAAGAATATATGGAAAGATTTCATACGCATGTGTAATTATGTATCATCTTGTTATGCATTGTGTTCCTGCTGATTATCAATACATGTGTGTGTTAAGTAATCCACATTTCAACCTCACTTGAGGTGATGTAAGTACTCATGTATGCACTGCAACTTGCATTACATTTCATTATTTCCTCCTAGTTATATGGATTTGTGATTTGTAAATGGATATGTTTTTTAGGTAGTACTGTAATTCTTTAGTCGATATGTATTTTAAATGCAATGATCTCAATTCTGCATTGCAAGCTTGGAAAGATATGCCTATTTTATAAATTGTTTATTTGGAATACCTTATTATCGCTCAGGATTAACTAGTATTTAACGAGAACCATTGCGAAGCAATCAATCCTTTTCAATCAGTGCAAAAGGATGGAATCGAGCCTGATGCAGTCACTTAAGTAAACCTACAAGTATGTAAACATTTTGATGATGACTTCTTTGCAAATGCATTCATAATGGGATCGTTAGTAAAAAGCGCGAGTTAAATGAGTTAGTGGTCAATACCTTGCAATTTTATAACTATTGCACAAAAACTGTCTAGTTCGAAAAAGATTCGAGATCAATGAATTGCAGCTTTTAAATAACGATCGCAAAAGTAGCTCACTGATATCCATCAACAGTCAATGGCACAACAAAAAAAAATCGTGAATGAACCAATAGCACACAACGATAAGCAACAAAGAGCAGTATTCCCAGTACAAAAAGCATACTATATCATCTCAATAGGAACTATTAAATTTGTTTGTACAGCAAAACAAAAGAAGCTTTGATTAAGGGAAGCTAGTAGTGCAACAATTGTATTCTAGTTCATTATTCACACACTCAAATCCAGATAAAAGAAAATCCACATATGCCTCCCTTTGTCTGCAAAGAATACTTTATCAGAAACCGACTGACATTACATCAAGGAACAAAGTTTCCTTTAATCCTCATAAGAGCAGCATGAACATTGCCGGTTAAAGTCGGATAGAAGCTCTTGTAAAGACTTCATTTGCTGCAGAGTATTATTTAAAAATGGTAAGAGGTTATACAGTAACAAAAACATATAGAGCAGACCACAAGTTGTGTATATATACCTGCATCATCTGAGGTGAAGTTAGCTGACGAACAACTTTAGGGTTTTGCAACATCTCCTTTAACTGAGGGTTAGAATCGAGCATACTTTCTAGGTATGGGTTTTGGTCAATAATCTACAAGTTCATATTACCTTAAAGCATTAAAGACCGATTGAAACCAGCGACAATAATTAATATAAGTTAGATTATTAGTTAGTATACCTGCTCCATACATTGGGGATCGGAAAGCAAGCTTTTCATCATCTGAGAAATAGCCGGATATAGCATAGCTAGTAAACCAAGACCACCTAATATTCAACATTGATTTAGCCCATAATAACACTTGTTATCAGAATAAATAAGTACTAGCAATAAAATGAAGCGCTGAATGTTTTAAGAAATTGGAATGTGTTGCGTGTTTAGTTTACCTCTAGGAGTGTTAGAAGGTATAGTTATAGTTGTTTCGAGCTGGTCCCGCCATACTTCTTCCAAGTGAATTTTGTGATTTGCCTGGAGGCCTACATGACATCAAAGAAGAATTGCATAAACCTAGGGGATTCAAGAACTAGCATATCGATATTAGGAATACGTGCTAGTTAATGCACATAACATAATAAACATTAATCTCCAATATGCACTGGACTACCATATCAATTTAAAATAAAAATAATTAAATTATATACCATAGCTATCTAGGGTTTTGTCATCTTCCAAAATCATTCCTCTATAAATCAACCTGTGTTCTTTAGCAGGAATACGAGTGATGCAATACAATAAATTCTTAAAATCAACAACCTTTGACCCAACAGTCGATTCAATCGTAAACATGCGCCCGTTTTCACTTATTACGTCTATCGAAATCCTCTCCGCCATTAATCTATTACAACTGAAAACCCTAATGCTACGAAACTAAGGGGTGTGTTTACGAATATGATTATGGATGAATGAATATAAAGACTGATATCGCGGGCCAAGATAGGTAGTGGATTGTGCCATGAAGTTTTGCATGTAATTCGTTTCGGTTTGATTATTTCCATTAAGTCCTTTTCTAAGTAAAATCATGAAGAACCGAAATCGAACCGAATTACATAACTTTAATTATATATATAGATTGTCAGGAAAAAGAATTCAAACTTAAAAGATGTTATTAACGTTTTTCTTTTGTATATAAGCATAATATAAAATATACACATATTTATGTAATTTGATTTTCGGTTTTCATTTTAACAAAACTATATCCAAACTGAAAACTGAATATTTAATTTGGTTTTAGCTATTCTAGTTCGATTTGGTTTTGTTTGGTTTTGGTTTTCGATTTTCGTGGGTGAAACCCGAATTCTACACACCCCTAATGCTAGTGATATGTACAATTCTAAGTATATATATATATATATATATATATATATATATATATATATATATATATATATATATATATATATATATATTGAGGATCACGTGCGGATACAATTTTTTAGTGCGGACGTGCGGATGGATCTGGACCGCCCATTCCAGATCTGATCTTGACTTTTTGTAAAAAAGTCAAGATCTGACGCTAATATCACGGTACCAATTGATTATGAAAACGATTTTTTTGATTTTTTTTCCTTCTCAGCGATCCTTACTCTAGTTGTTTTCTTTTATTTTTTTATTTTTTCAGATTTTTCTGAGCACTTTTTTCTTTTTTGATTATGAGTGCTAATGTGATATTAATGATATTATGAGTGGTACCATGATATTAAAGTTTTTTACATGTAAAAATGAACCGTGATATTACGATATTAAGAAAAAGTTAAAGTGATATTAAAAAAAATTGACTTTTATATTAAGAAAGCATGATAGTTACGGCGATATTAACAATTTTTATTAAGAAAAATTTTTTACGATATTAAAAAAGTTCTTGTGATATTAAATTTTTTATTAAAAAAAAAGTTTTCAGAATCTGATTTTGACTTTTGTAAAAAAGTCAAAATCAGATTCTGATATCACAATACCTTTAACGATGAAAACGATTTTTTTTTTTGAAATTTTTTTCAGCGGTTCTTAATTATTTGTTGTCCTCTTTATTTTTTTAATTTTTTCAGATTTTTTTGAATTTTTTTCAGAAAAAAAGCTAATACGATAGTAACGATCTTAAAAAAAGACGGGATATTTACGATATTGTCACTCTGCCTTTTTCAGATGGTTGACTAGATGGAGGGCTGAGATTCGTCCGTACCATCCGCACTAAAAGACAAAAACGTACCTGATCCTCACCCTATATATATATATAGTATATCTTTATTTTCAAAACCCTGTTAAGTGCAGGAACTGCGAGAACTCTAATTTTGCATTAGAAAACATTTATGTTCATATAAAGAGTATTGCTATTTAGACCTACAACACAAGCCTAAAAACATGCCTAATGCATAAATCACTTGTACAATTTTATTATGTACTTTTTCTCTCCAAATTTCCACCAATCATTTTTTTGAAATCAACCAATCAAATCATTAGGTACATTTGTAAGCTTGATTAGTAGGTACAACAATCATTTTTCTCTTATAAAACATATATGTTTTCTTACATACACCTTAATACACATACCTGCGTAACACATGTTCATATAAAACCCTATTAAGTGAACATATCAATGCAAAATGGTTTTATATGAACAGGTATGTTACGAAGGTATGTGTATTAAGGTGTATGTAAGAAAACATACATGTTTTATATGAACATGCATGTTTTCTAATGCAAAATTGGAGTTCTCACAGTTCCCGCACTTAGTAAATACAAAAGACTTTATATTTCTTTATAGAAAAACTACACATTTTTTTTATTAATAAACATTACTATTATTATTATATATTAAATTAACATATATGCATAGAATTATAAATAACAAAATAAAAGCATGAATTATTATGATATATAAATAAATACATGACATTGTACACATATGAACGAACCATGTTATTCTTCATTATTAGATTAAGTAAGTAGATCCACAAAAGTATTCTTTTATTAATGGGTTGAAATAACGACTCATGTTATTCCTTTCTATAAGTTTAACTCGCTCTTATACGGGTTTCTAAATTTAAATAAGGGTAAAACTATTATTAACAAGAATATAAATATCAAATCGAATGCATGAGGGGTGACTGCGAGATGAAATCATATATACGATATTGTGCATATATCAATGATGCATGTACTTACTCTTTAAAGTTTAAATAAGGCTATCCAAAAAAAAGCATTTTCTAAGGGTCGTGAAGTGTTATTAAACACACATAATGTCTAAAACATGATATTAATAATAACACGCATAATGTCTAAAGCATGATATTAATAGTTAAATTCAAACAATATCAACCTCAACACCATGTAAATTAAACAAAACCAAATTATCCGTCCAACAAAAATCTATATAAAATATTAATCGATGTTAATACATAACGAAAATTTGATGTAAGAATTTGCTCGTGCTATATAAATATAAAAGGTTTTGTATAATGTGTTAATACAAATATCGCCTAAAAACGTTATTTATATTTTAACGATCTTTGCTAAGTTTTGTTAATAACAAAGTACAAACTTTAGATTGTAGTAAAACATCATTTTAGTTTAAGTCTTGTATAACTAGTCTTTACATTTCTTTTTAAACTTAACATTGTTTTTATTTCCTTAATAAGAAAGTATTTTTTTAATAAGAAAGTGTCACATCTCATCAATGTGCATTTATGGTAAGTTTATGTGTTTGACTATCCATGAAGTTCTTATTCACTTTGAAAGTATTTCATGTTTGGTACAATGCATGTTGACTAGTATTTAGTAGATGTGACATTGCTTGTTTATATGTTTGACTATCTATGAAGTTCTTACACACTTTGGAAGCATTCCATGTTTGGTACAATGCATGTTGACTAGTACTTAGTAGATGTGACATTGCTTGTTTATGTGTTTGACTATCCATGAAGTTCTTACACACTTTGGAAGTATTCCATGTTTGGTGCAATGCATGTTGACTAGTATTTAGTAGATGTGACATTGTTTGTTTTGGAGTGATTTATTGTAAGATTGGTTGAACAGTTCTGGCGGACCCCTGGAGGAACACGGGCGGACCCCTTCTGAGGGTACCGCCGTGTCCGCCAGACTGCTGACTTCCTTTGGTATAAATACCAAAGGACTTGCAAGAAATCTCTCATCACTTAGAGTCATATTTTACACATATTCTCTCATTATACTCAGTAGCTACTAACTTGTGTGATTCTCTTATGTAGCAAAGGAGTTCACATGTTCATCTAAGAAGTTACAAGTTTCAACTCTAAGTTGCAAGACTTGTTAGCTTTGTCATGTATAAGCTTTGGTAGTTTATACTTCATTTGTATCATGTATGTAGAAGTGATCGGTTAGTATTTTAGGCCTCAAAATACATAGTGTGTCGGGAGTTGTTGTACCCTTGTAAAAGAACTAACGGGAGCGGTTGTACCCTTGGTAAAGAACTCGACATCTAGCTTTGTGTCGGTAAAAGTGTAAGCGACAAACGGGAGTGGTTGTACCCTTGTAAAAGAACTCGACATCTAGCTTTGTGTCGGTAAAAGTATAAGCGACGTTGTAAAGGTTTCTCCACCGGGAAAAGGAGCTTTTTGATTAGTGCTTATAACTCTCGAGTTGGAAACTCGGGGCGTGGATGTAGGGTAAGGAAAAAGAGTCCTTGTAGCCGAACCACGATAAACAATCGTGTTGTGGTTTGATCATTTCTTTCTTTATCTTTGCTTATTACATATTGTCTTTAGTTAGATTTGCTAATCACACGTAAAGCTTTTCAAAGAAGTAAACAAGTAAAGTTGTGTTTATATCCTTAAACAAACGTAAAGCTTTTCAAAGAACTAAAACAAGTAAAGTTAGGATTGCTATTTACTCGTAAAGCTTTCTCAAGGAATTGAACATATAATGTTGTGTTTATATCTTTAAATAAACGTAAAGTTTTTTAAAAGATAATCAAGCTAAAAAGGATTTAAAAAAGCGGTAAACTATTCAACCCCCCTTCTAGTTTTCCACATAATGTTATGGAAAAAGCTTTGAAAACCCCCCTTTCAAACTAAAGAAAACAAGTTTTGAAAACCAAGATAACTATCTTAAACTTGATAAAAATAATAAAGCTTTAGTACCAAATATGAAAGATTGTATTTTTGTCAAACGGCTAATGATATTCGGAAAAATATGTTAAAGTTTCATCAAGAAATATTTCAAGTCAAAGATGATCAATTTGATCTCACATATGAATTAGAAGTCTTAGAAATGTTAATAGATAGACATTTAGTTGAGATAAATACATGTACTGCTAGTTTAAATGTTTTAAATGAAGGTGTAAGTGAAGATGATTACTCATGTCGAGCTCGTTGTGGACTTGCTCACGATTCATGGAATAACACGGATGAAGATGAAGCCAACCATCCAGTTTGTGATTCTCAACTAGATAAAACATCAAGCAAGGTACATTTTGAAACCAAACACTTTTGCTTTGAGAAATTTATCCTAGAGTTTTCTAAACTAGAAAATGAGTCTAAACGTTTATGCAACATGGACCTGAAAACTATCTTTAACAATGAGTCTTCAAAATCTTTTAAGAATATCTTTGAAAAAGAAATCTTGTTAGAAGATAAAATGTCTAGGATTGAAAGTAATGTTGAAATTGATCTAGAATGTAAATTATTTCTAGATTACAAACATGAGATTAAAAAGTAAAATGAGAAAGGAAAAATATTAGTTAAATTTGATGAAAGCTCAAAATCTCTTGAAAGATTGTTGAGGAGTCAAAGGGTGTTTAAAGATAAAACCGAATTAGGATTTAACTCAAAAGCACCATCAACTAGTAAAATAAAACAAGTAAAATTTGTCTAACCTAGAAGAGAGATTTAGAGATAATTCAATCTCTAATAGAAACTCATGATAAAAAGTTTAAGATTATCATGCTCTATGCTTTTATATGATTATCTAACCTTCTTGGAAACATGAGTAATTGAGTTTCAAAGCGTGTCGTCAAACCAAGATTTTACGCGTAGTGTTTATCCTCTTGATAGCATCTCTATGCAATTTAAAAGGTACGCATTACTTCAACTTGACTTTGATTGTCTCTTGTTTCTAGCAATATGTGTTGGAATATGTGTAATTAGTAATACTCTAAAAGTGTTTACCTGCTATTAGTAATAACTAAGATTAGATTCTATGCAACAAGGAATTTCGTCATTAGTACTAGTAGGAGATATAAGGTGTTTTGGTTCTTTAACCATCAAGAGATAAACACGAGAAACTTTTGAGTGAGTCTCACTCAACACTTGCTTACAAGTGAGCTAACTAAGAATTTCCTAAGTGTTAAAATGTCTAACACTTTTGTGAGGCTTGCAAAACAAATCTTTGTTAAACAACATTCTCAAACACCATACTTTGAGTCTTAAATTGTGTTTTTCTTCGATCACTCCTTTATGATGATCTCACATAAAACACACAAGGTGAAATAAATTACATTAGCATACATTAGGATGTGTGGAAGAAAATGAGTTTTTAACATCTAGGATTTACACATCAAATGTGACACTTAGTCTCATGATGTTGTACTTCTTGGACTCTTTCAAAACAAATAGAGTTCATAGTGTCTTAAGTAAGAAAACCCAAAGAGTCGAGGAGTCGTTGAATATAATATTTAACGAGTAATCTCCTCCTTCTAAGATATCATCTTTGGTAGATGATGACTTAGTCGAAAGTCCAATAATGGCAAGACAAGTATGTTGTGTAAAACATTAAGAATAAAAATACAAAATGACATCTTCTTACCTTGAGTCAAAAATTGAATCAAGCAAAATTGACAATAGTTATAAAACTTGATTTATTGGTCATAGTTGTGTCTAAACAAATTCAACAAAAACAGTTTTTGGAATTTAGAGTAAAACAACTAGTGAAACAAAATAGATGCTTCGAAGTAATCTTGTGATTATAAGTGTCAATATTTGAAAGTCTTTTTGATAATAAAAGCAAGCTCCAAAAGTAAGGGATTTTAACTTAAAGACATTCCTAGTTACTCTCTTGTTCTCAATGGTTAAGCTATTGATGACTTATCAAGAATGAGATTAGTAAATCCGTAGGTAAAACTAAACGTAGAGACATGTTCGGAAGACTACTTGTTATCATAACAATTAGATCCAACATTATGTTTAGCATTTGTCTATGTGCTCGTGTTAAAGAAGATCCTTAAATAACTCTTTAGTTGAGCTTGTTTGGATACATCATAAGGTACTACACAATAAGGATTATGGTATCCCAAAAGAACGGGAATAGAAACCATAGTTTATGCCAAATGGAATTATGCCGGTAATAAGTTGATAAGAAAAGCACAAGTGGTACTTACACTTTTATACTTACTTACCCAATGATTCTCCAAAACACGTAAGGTTCTCAACTTAGTTTCGGATGGTGAAGCACATCAACAAGCTCCACTTGTACAAGCGAATTCGTGTCAACAACGGAATTCTTTTAACAACATTGTTATCCCTTCAACAAAGGAATCATCGACTTCAGCAACAATTCAAACCATTATGGTCTTAATAGACATATTGTGATCCATCATCACCGTCTTGGTAAGATTGTTCATTAAGGAACGTCTTAACAAAGAAAGTCCTCTACGTTAACCATTCTATCAACGTTTTCACAAAACCTCTTGAATGTGAAGCATTCATCATTCCTAGGCTTAGTCAAAGACTCATAAGACCTAAAACCTTAGTTTTGAACATTAGGATAAAACCACAAAAATCAAGACAATCCCTTTTGAATTTTTCCCTGCAGCTCCCACGGTACCCTCAGACCATACGGGCGGAACCCTCTTTTTGGTTCCGCCTGGTCCACCAAAGCCACAGAATGTTTTATTTTTAAGTTCAAAACCAAACACCTCTTTACTCACAATTCCAACTTACCATCAGCCCATAAGA
This sequence comes from Artemisia argyi, assembly GCA_030686995.1. NCBI lineage: Eukaryota > Viridiplantae > Streptophyta > Magnoliopsida > Asterales > Asteraceae > Artemisia > Artemisia argyi. The sequence continues at coordinate 183,366,683 of CM060697.1, forward strand.
TTCACAAAATGAGCAAAACTTCAAGCATCTTCCTCATAACCTTTCATCACCCAAACCTCAAACAAGCAATGTGAAATGAGATACCGAGTTATCCTTTGTCCTATCAATATCGAGTCATCCACTATTTCCATGCCCTCAAAGAAACCAAGAGTCAATATCATCTTCAACAATAACTCCACCTAGTCATCTTCACAAGAAGATTCCACAATGTAACCAAACAAGTGTGTCATTCCCACTATAACCTAACCTATTAAGATTAAACCACCTTTCATGATACATAAACCTATGGTCACCTTTGTGTCACTCTTTAAAACAAAGGGCAATTGTCATATCCATACTCTCATTAACATATTTGTCTATGTCGTCAAAAGTCAAGTGAATTTCATTATGAAATGCGTCTCTTCCATTTTCTAGCAAGTGAAGAACACAAAGAAGATATCCAAGCTTTAAGTGTTGTCAAGCAATCACCACCTCATTTCACATATCCACTCTCGGTCGTCACCCATACTTTACCACCGTTCATCACATTGTTAAAACAAATGAAAAACGTCATTGAAACATCACTTGCATTATAAAATATTTTTAAGCATCTAAATGAGTCAAGTTAACTGCACCTCCACATTGTTTTCATATAGGCACACACTAGAACATACACATTACAATAGTCGTTTACTTAGACTAAAATGTGAAATTTTTATTTTCTAGGAATCATCATGCCTCCTCTAACTCACTACGACCACAAGGACACCATCAAGTACCTACCCAAACACCACAAAACCAAAGGTCTTGCTCAAACTCAAATCGTTGTCTTCAAAGCCTTAGAAAAACGATATGTCCATAAGGGTAGAACCATTGATCCATTCTTCTTAGAAGGTACAAACCTCTATACGGAATTTGCCACAATCAACTTTAGAGTGTCTCTTAGAAATCGACGAGCCTATTTGTTCTAGGTTCATTTTAGAATTCTATGCATCCGTCACCCTCTCCAAGGATGAGTATGGTCACCTGTCTATTAACTTTAGGGCTAGTAGTCATCAATACTCCTTCACTCTCGAGGAGTTTGCTCAAATCCTATGTGTCCCAAACCATGGTACTTGCATCTACTCCGACTTGCACTCCCTCTCAACTCTTGACACACTATTTGATCGCATCCATCCCTATGATACCCCTCTTGTGTCCAAAGATGAACTTCGTGACCACCTCTTCATTAGGACCACCAACACTAGGAGAACTAGAACCGGAAATGAGGTCATCAAGGACCTATATGGAATATAATTCAATGAACTCAAGCTCCAATTCAAGGAATGGGAAGAACTCCTTAGAACCAATGTAATTAGCACCATAGGAAACCGAGATCACATCAATGTTTGCCTTTGATACATGCTCTACTCCTTGTCCGTTAGGCAACCCTTCAACCTTGTCTACTACATGACCATGAGAATGACCGACATTCCCGTGCAAGGCAGAACGTCTATGCCATATGGAATGCTCTTGACCCGTCTCTTTAGGTTCATCTCTCCCACTCCATCAACTCCTAGAGGTCTTCGCCTAGACTACTCTCTTATTCCACACGCTTTTGTCCCACTAAGTGATAGGAGAATATACAAAGCCCAAGGTAAACATTTTCCAACTCTAGGCTTTGCCCAACTCTAGGCTCCCACCTCTAGAATACATTTTCCAACTTTCGGATATTCCAAATGAGTCGGCAGAGTTCAAGCAAACAAAGGGGATGTTCAAAAACATCGAGAGATTTCTTGAAATGCTCAAGAAGAAGATTGACCGTCTATGAGAGCGGGTGTGTAGGAGTGTTTGGCACTAGGTGCTATTTGAATGATTCGGTCATTTAAACATTACATGTTATGTATTTGTGTGTTGGTAAGATATTTGGTACTATTTGGAACTTGTAGGAACTAACAATGATGCAGGAAGACAACATTTGGTAAGTTGTCAAATTTTCATGTTTATGAAATTTTCACTAAGTATAGTGAAATTCTCGACCCCATGGTCAAAGTCCTATAGTATGTGTGTTTACATGTCCAATTTTTGCATTACCTAATCAGATATGCATTATCTTTTTGATTTTAGGAGTTTTCGAAAAATTTGAAAAATGTCTCGCGGGTCAAAAATGCGGAATGCCAAGTTTTTCAGGTCTGGCGGATCTGGCGGCACCCATAAATGGGTTCCGCCAGTGTATTTTCTGGGCAACCCAGAAATGGCCCAATGGACCAGACGGAACCCAAAACAGGGTTCCGCCTGTGTACCGCGAGGGTTCCGCCAGTCACCTGCAGAAATTTTTTTTGTCATTTTTCTTTAGTCCAAAACATGTAAAGTGTCAAACCATTATCCTAAGTGAGAAACATCTTCCATTAACTCCAATAACTATATTAGAACAACTCTCACTCACTAAAACAATTAGGAAGCCACTTCCCTCCAAAAATTCAAATTCAAACATAACTAACCCAAGGAACCTTTTTAAAGGATCCTTCAAACCATTGAAACATTTTCAACCAAATCACATCCCATGATCACAAAGCATTGAGTGCATATGTTGGTCTTTCACTCCACCCTATTCCATTGGATTGACATCAAATGATGTGACAAGGTCATGAAAATCATTTGAAACCTCAATCTTTGAATGGTAGAACATCAAATCCAAACACCAATTTCAACATCTTTTCACCTTATAAATTTGAAAGTTTTGCAACAATTCAAATCACACCATCACTATCAAAATACCCTCTCTTGAAACCACACCTTTGAAATGACTAAATCCAACACCTCATCCGAGTCATCAAAATCTTTGGCAAAAACCACTAAGATTAGTGTTAAATCTTGTTGCTTCAACAAAGTCATCGAGTCAAGCTCATCATCTTCAAGTGATGCTTCACTTAACATTTCTTCACCTAGCCAAGATTTCCTTAACCTTACTACCTCAACACCATATTCAATACCTTGCAACATCAACATGACCACTATTCAAGATTTCCTCAATCTTGCTACTCCAACATCCTCTCCCAAACATGGCAATACAAACATATACACTTTTCAACCATCAAAAACCTTTTCAACCATCGATCATCAACACTTACACCAATGGAACTTTTCCATACACCACCAACATCACCACATCCACTATTGGAAACTTTTGAAAACCTATCACCTAAACCATCAAGCCCTCCACCATTGTCACTTTGTGACACCATTGCCGAAATGGAAACCCAACAACAACCAATATTTCAACCAAATGAGTCATTGGATGATGCACCTCATCCACCGTCATTGCTTGAGAGTTTGGCTTACCGTTATGCTAGACCCTAAATTTTTCCAAATGATCAAGGTCATACACACCTACAATCATTTGTGTTTCACCCCATTTACAAAAACCTTCATGGTAATCCTTTCGGAGAACCAAGCCTTCGTCACTTTGTTCAACTACCACCACCACATGAACCTTCCCAACATTTTGAATCTCTATTTTCTTCGTATAAGAAAATAGAAGCATCTCAATGATCTTCCATCAAGACCAACAAAATCACCACCTTTCATAAATGAAAAACCAATGTCATTGCTTGACCAAAATGAGTCTTTTAACCACAACCAAACACCACAACAAGAATATCACCATCCAAAACCATTGTTGTCTCACCTTATCTACAAAGAGATCCATAATCCTATATACAATGCAATGAGGTTTATCCTAAACCACATTGTGGAACGTCTCAAGTTTAGAGTCTCCAAAATGAAACAAAACCGTTTCTTTTGGAAAATGTTGCTCATTAAAACCAACAAACCAAGTTTAGAGTACCAACACCACCTCGAGTTTAGAGTCTCTAAAATGAAACAAAACCGTTTCTTTTGAAAAATGTTTCCCATTTAAACCAACAAACCAAAACCCGTGTCACCCTCTCAACCTTCAAAATAAAGCCCGCTACAACCCTCAACACACATTTTCATCCTTAAACAACCTTAGCCTTGTTTTTGGAAAATGTTTCTCATTAAGGAAAATGATGATTTCCTTGTAGCTTTTTATGCTCTTAGTTTATTTTTAGTTTTTCTATATTTTTAAAAGTAGGATGTTGTCATCCAAATTTCTTGTCTTTGACTTTTTAAGAGTCAAACTTTTACATGAAATGAATTTCATTCTACTACAAGGTTTGCATTGTTTGTTGACCATTTAGGTATAATAAGTGAACTATACCTTGCTATGGTAGCATACATATATCTTGTGTTTTAGGAACTAACCTTTCTTTTTGTAGGATCATTATCCATGTTTTCCTTCCTTGATACTCCATTTAGGGGAGTAATATTCAAGGGGGAGCATGAGTGTTGCATTATTCCACTTCACAACTCTTAGTTGTGTTCTAGACATGAAATGCTTTCATGACTTGTCTTGTGCGACACTTAACCTTTTTTCTTGTAGGTTCAAAATCCATGTCTCCTCTCTTGGCACTCCATTTAGGGGGAGTATCGTCCAAGGGGGAGCAAGTGCATACTTCCGCCTCGCTACTCTTCTTTTTGTTTCGACAAAAAGGGGGAGAATTTTGATGCGTGGGAATCGCACCTTGCTTTACCTCTCGAGGGATCTCGCGAGGCTTACAACCCCCACCAGGCAGTGTACCTGATCGTTGTAGTATAGTATAGTGACAAGTACCGGGGGATTGATCGTTCAGCTTAGGAATAGTGTCGCTAGGATTAGAAAGCCTAATTAATAGTTCTAGAGATGGAAGATGATTATTTTTGTGTTTTTATATTTTATGAAAGCAAGTAAAATCTCGGGTTTTGAAGGAGTGGGCGGAATTAGTTGCTAATCAACTAACCCAAAAACTACTTTATAACTAATTAACTAATGAAAATGAAATTAAACTAATATTAAACTAAGGTTGTGAGCAGTGGTTGGAGAAATTGTGTTTACTTAGACTTCATTACTCCCTAGATATCTTTTACATGTTAATTACTTGTTACACTTGTATGAATGACGGGTTGTATTCCTTAATACCATTCGTGGAGTGGCATACATAACTCCCCAACTCTATGAGCTCTTATCTCCTCCTACACCATGACCCAGCACAACTATAGGGATTGTAAACAGTGGCTCATGCATTAAATACAACCAATAAAGACCTAGTACGCCTCGGTTCATGTTTCTTAAGACGTTCAAGCATGTTACCATTTGGAGATCTGCCAGTTTTCTTAAGCCTAACATATAATATCATTCATTCAAAACAAGAATAGACAAGTAATCAACACATAATCAACATCTAGGTTTCATTAGATCTAAGCAAACACAAAGGAAATTTAGCCTAGCATAGTAGAATTAAGATAAGAACAAAAGATAGACAACCAACACATAGACATATTGATTGAATTAAGAGTATACTTATCTCAATTACAATGCAAGGTCTCAAGGGTTTGGAACCCTTGAAAAACCTGTAAAAGAGGCACCAAAATCGTCTTTAGGGTTTCACCAAAACTTCTCTCTCTTTAATGAAAAAAACTAGAAAACTATATATAGGAAAATCGTCCTGACGGCGTCAAGAGTAAAATCTGACGCCGTCAACTCGCCGCCATATACTTCCTCGGACGCCCTAGATCCAATCGTGACGGCCTATGTGACGCCGTCACCACCCTCGGTAAATTAATCTTGGTCATTTTGACGTCGTCATCTCTTCATCTGACGCCTTCACAACCTTCGGTAAAATATTCATCCTTTCTGACGCCGTCAAGAGTAAATCCTTGACGCCGTCACCTTGTAATTCCAGCTTGGATTTGGTACTTTGTTGTTTTCTTCACTTTATGCTCCAAAAACGTCCAAAATAGCCTCTTTTCCAGAATTCACTCTCCAAACACCTAAAATCACAAAAGGAACGATTTAGGGCAATATTTGATCAAATAAATTCGGATTCGGGCTTAAATGACCCCCTAAAAACGGATCATTTTTCGCCTCATCATATACCCTTACACTTGAGATTTGCTTGTCCTCAAGCAAATGAGCTTTTATTCTACTCAAAAGACAAGTTAGGGGTCATTTAACACTAATATAAAAGTAATTACAACAAATAATCGTTCCACTAAAGACCAATAGACAAGCACGGAGGTCATACACAAGCACCTCACAAATAGTGTTTAGATACTCACATCTCTCGGGTGTAATAAAGTAAAATAACATTATGGAAATGGAAGATATCTCTCACTACCTGTCATAGCAAAATAGATTACCATAGGCTTGGGAAAGGATCAAACCTCCACCACATGGCGTAAGCACCTAGGATAAACTATCAAAGAGGTCTTTTTAAAGGGTTATAACGTTAGGTGTAGGGATATGAATTACACGGTTTTGTTGGATAAAGGGGATTTTACTGGTGGCGAGTTAACAATCTTAGTTAATTACATGTACAAGATGGCGTTGCTAAGCCAAGACTAGACTCGACTTAAGCTAATAAATGAAAAATAACTAAAAACATAAAATGAACATAGAATGAAAACGGGATGGTAGTCCGTATGTTTTTTCTCTCTTTCTTTTCTATTTTTTTTTTCTTTTTCTTGATTTTTTCGATTTTTTTTTTTTTTTTTTTTTTTTCATACACTCTTACCCTACCATCCAAAATAATACATCATAGGGGATAAGAATTCCCCTTACACTTGAATCTTTACATACTTTACATTAAACTATTCTAATGACTCGAATTAAGAAAATCAAAACACTTGGAGCACTTTTAAGATTAACGTACATATGGGGGTAATAAGTGTTGTTCTTCCCCATTACTCCATAAAATAAGTACTTACCCATGAGTCCCAATCGTCCCAAAACAATATGTACAAGGATATGACTCGACTTAGCAACCATGTAATCAATTAGAAAGTTAACTTAGGGTTTAACAAATAACAATAATGCACTAAAAATGAGCGCATACACGGAAGGCTAAGGCGATTTGGGTGTACATTTAAGTGGGGTGTAACAAATTCTTCCTTTAAGTAAACTGCTTAAAGTTAGAAACGAAAAGATAGGCTCGGAGGGGTGTACTAGGGGTATCGTGTACTAAAAATGAGTACAACGCTAAGGGTGTGGGAAAAATTAGTTGACTTAACTAGCCAAGTAATATGACTTAAATGGTCAAGTAATCGTAATACGGGTTTAACACAAGGGTGATCCTAATGCCTCTTATCATGTAGTAAATCCTACTACACGAATGTAGTCTCACTAGCGGTCTCGGGATGCATCACTAACACAAGTTCTAGAATCTAAATGCTACCGGTACACTCATAAGCACCAATAATGAATGCTTTTCCTATCAAATCTAAAGGCGAACCTCACATTTTTGGGTGGAAAATTTTTCTGAATATACGGTTATGTGCTAGTCATACAACCTCCTATCCATGAGACGCTTGCTATGGCTAAAGTTTCACTCCTAAATGTTGTAAAAAATTTTAAATTTGGCGCTAAAATTGCACTAACAAGTATTTCTCATAGTTTTATTACTCATCTACTATCAAACAAAACAAACTCAAGCGAAAGTGCATATGTAAGGTATCATCTTTTTACCCTCCCCTTACACTTAAGATGAACATTGTCCCCAATGTTCAAGTAAAGAATGTAAAAGTTAAAAGTAAAGAGAATGAATTCAAATACTCCCCTGATTCGCTCGGTATGGATTTTAGGTTGGCCAGGTTAAATATTCCTCCAAGAAAACGAACAATCAAAGCTTCCCTTCCAGAATATAAATCATCTTCTTGTCTCAAATAACCTGTAAATCCTGACAAAAGTAGACAAGGCAACCTCGCGTAAAATCGGCGGCATCCTATATAAGTTACTAAATCCTAGAAAACAAAATAAGATATAATGCTTGTGGAATGAAGTTTGCAGATTTCCTGGAGATTATAAAACTTAATAATTCACAAAAACTTATAAGACTCCGTTAGAAAAACAAAACTGGTAAAATTTCCAGATTTTTGACTCCTGACGCCGTCAAGAGCAATGCCCTGACGCCGTCAGAATGGACCTGCAGAAATCTTTATGTTATGTTTCCGGAAAATTTCTGGAAAAACTTTGTCCTACTTCCTGGAAAATCCTGCAAAACTTCATTATGACTCAATACAAGCATTTGACTCTAACAAATACGAATATACATGTTCATTAAATATTGTGGATAATCATGATCGGTTTGTTTCTTAAAAACATATTTGGGGTTTCCCCTTACACTTATCTTTTGCAAAAATACCTTTAGGTTGGAGTTAAGACTAGGCTAAACAACATAATAAAGTATTTCACATTTTAATTGAGAAACATGATCAACCAACAATAAAAATAAAACATGCATACGGAAGCAAATAACAATCACATAAACAAACAAACAAATAAATAAATAAAGCTTGGGTTGCCTCCCAATAAGCGCTTGTTTTTGTTCGAGTCACGAGCCTGACTCTACCCTTATTTCACGGATAAAGGTAAGGTTTTCCCTACACTTAGGATTAAGTGCGGGTGGTAGTAGCGATACACACCATCTCGGTAGAAGTATGCCACGTGAAGAAAGAGTGGTGGATGAATTATATGCTCAAAGGGTTGTGCTCCTATCATCATAACCTTACCTAATTCAATCGGGGTAACGGGTAGATTAAGATTTTCTCCTAGAAAGGGATCATTTTCAATCAACTTCAAGAGATTATTAGTTGGGGATCCATCTTGACCTAATAAACCCGGTTTAAACCCATAATATTTCTTATGATCAATCATAAATGAGTGATGTAAGTATGTAAGGTCATAGTCCACTCCTATGTTGGCTTCTTCTCTACAAGGCTTGGGGTCTACTACCTTCAACGTAAAACTACCCGGACTACATGGTTTGATGGGTGGATCGGGACCTATTTCAATTCCTAAATCTTCATCCAAGGATGGAAGATTAGGTAATGGTTTTGGTTGAGGCTCCGGTTCATCAAAACTTGGAACTTCCCTAGAACTAAGAGTAAGGTTATCATTATAAGTATTCAAACCTATATCCTCTAGTTGTGTTTGGTTCAAAGGTTCTACCTCTATTGGGGTTCCTATAGTCTCTTCTACTTCTTCCGGGTAAGTCACGGGCGGTGTGTGTGCCTCAAATGATGGTAGGATTTGTGGGGTACTTTGTGGGCTTGGATTATCCACCTCATCCTCCATTTTATCAAGATTACCTATGTGTTTGCTTTGCACTATGGCTTTAGGTGACATCCAACTAGGTATCTCAACATGAGTATACTCATCCCCAGACAAACTTTCTGTTTGCTCCTTCAGACTTGTTTTTGATTGATTTGTGATGTTGTTTGTTGGGTTGTCTACTCCATAATAATATTGGGCACAGTTTTCTATGGTATCCCATGCTTCTTCATCATTTAATTCCCTAGGGCCCCCATCGGCAAAATCATCGATGCGCATTTGGTCACATTGGCTGACACGATAGTAAAAGGTTTCGGTTAGGGATGATAAAGAGAAACTATGATGAGGGAATTTTCGAAGTAAACTTTTAAAACGAGTCCATACATCATATATGGGTTCATCTCGATATTGTTTGAAATTCAAGATGTCAATAGGGTAGAATGGCCTTTGTGGTTGGTGGTATGGTGGATTCGCGTACTCCATAATGGTGAACGGAAGAGTCAATGGAAATTACGAACAAACACACAAAGAAAAAGATAGACTAAAGAAAACCTAAAAATAAAAATAGAAATCTTACTAGAAAGGAATCTAGCAAGTAGACCTAATAAAAAGAAATCCTAACCTAGACAATAACTATTCCCCGGCAGCGGCGCCAAAAACTTGATGCGTGGGAATCGCACCTTGCTTTACCTCTCGAGGGATCTCGCGAGGCTTACAACCCCCACCAGGCAGTGTACCTGATCGTTGTAGTATAGTATAGTGACAAGTACCGGGGGATTGATCGTTCAGCTTAGGAATAGTGTCGCTAGGATTAGAAAGCCTAATTAATAGTTCTAGAGATGGAAGATGATTATTTTTGTGTTTTTATATTTTATGAAAGCAAGTAAAATCTCGGGTTTTGAAGGAGTGGGCGGAATTAGTTGCTAATCAACTAACCCAAAAACTACTTTATAACTAATTAACTAATGAAAATGAAATTAAACTAATATTAAACTAAGGTTGTGAGCAGTGGTTGGAGAAATTGTGTTTACTTAGACTTCATTACTCCCTAGATATCTTTTACATGTTAATTACTTGTTACACTTGTATGAATGACGGGTTGTATTCCTTAATACCATTCGTGGAGTGGCATACATAACTCCCCAACTCTATGAGCTCTTATCTCCTCCTACACCATGACCCAGCACAACTATAGGGATTGTAAACAGTGGCTCATGCATTAAATACAACCAATAAAGACCTAGTACGCCTCGGTTCATGTTTCTTAAGACGTTCAAGCATGTTACCATTTGGAGATCTGCCAGTTTTCTTAAGCCTAACATATAATATCATTCATTCAAAACAAGAATAGACAAGTAATCAACACATAATCAACATCTAGGTTTCATTAGATCTAAGCAAACACAAAGGAAATTTAGCCTAGCATAGTAGAATTAAGATAAGAACAAAAGATAGACAACCAACACATAGACATATTGATTGAATTAAGAGTATACTTATCTCAATTACAATGCAAGGTCTCAAGGGTTTGGAACCCTTGAAAAACCTGTAAAAGAGGCACCAAAATCGTCTTTAGGGTTTCACCAAAACTTCTCTCTCTTTAATGAAAAAAACTAGAAAACTATATATAGGAAAATCATCCTGACGGCGTCAAGAGTAAAATCTGACGCCGTCAACTCGCCGCCATATACTTCCTCGGACGCCCTAGATCCAATCGTGACGGCCTATGTGACGCCGTCACCACCCTCGGTAAATTAATCTTGGTCATTTTGACGCCGTCATCTCTTCATCTGACGCCTTCACAACCTTCGGTAAAATATTCATCCTTTCTGACGCCGTCAAGAGTAAATCCTTGACGCCGTCACCTTGTAATTCCAGCTTGGATTTGGTACTTTGTTGTTTTCTTCACTTTATGCTCCAAAAACGTCCAAAATAGCCTCTTTTCCAGAATTCACTCTCCAAACACCTAAAATCACAAAAGGAACGATTTAGGGCAATATTTGATCAAATAAATTCGGATTCGGGCTTAAATGACCCCCTAAAAACGGATCATTTTTCGCCTCATCAAATTTATATATAAACTTGTTTCAAAAAAAAATTTTTTTTTTGCATATCACATCTTTTTAGCAAAAACAAGTTTTTATACTAACTTTATAAGACTTAACACTAAAACTAGTGTTTTGCTTATAAATAAAGTTTATGTTTTGTCATCAACAAAAAAGGGGAGATTGTTAATACAAATATCGCCTAAAAACGTTATTTATATTTTAACGATCTTTGCTAAGTTTTGTTAATGACAAAGTACAAACTTTAGATTGTAGTAAAACATCATTTTAGTTTAAGTCTTGTATAACTAGTCTTTACATTTCTTTTTAAACTTAACATTGTTTTTATTTCCTTAATAAGAAAGTATTTCTTTAATAAGAAAGTGTCACATCTCATCAATGTTTATTTATGGTAAGTTTATGTGTTTGACTATCCATGAAGTTCTTACACACTTTGGAAGTATTCCATGTTTGGTACAATGCATGTTGACTAGTATTTAGTAGATGTGACATTGCTTGTTTATGTGTTTGACTATCCATGAAGTTCTTACACACTTTGGAAGTATTCCATGTTTGGTACAATGCATGTTGACTAGTACTTAGTAGATGTGACATTGCTTGTTTATGTGTTTGACTATCCATGAAGTTCTTACACACTTTGGAAGTATTCCATGTTTGGTGCAATACATGTTGACTAGTATTTAGTAGATGTGACATTGTTTGTTTTGGAGTGATTTATTGTAAGATTGGTTGAACAGTTCTGGCGGACCCCTTCTGAGGGTACCGCCGTGTCCGCCAGACTGCTGACTTCCTTTGGTATAAATACCAAAGGACTTGCAAGAAATCCCTCATCACTTAGAGTCATATTTTACACATATTCTCTCATTATACTCAGTAGCTACTAACTTGTGTGATTCTCTTATGTAGCAAAGGAGTTCACATGTTCATCTAAGAAGTTACAAGTTTCAACTCTAAGTTGCAAGACTTGTTAGCTTTGTCATGTATAAGCTTTGGTAGTTTATACTTCATTTGTATCATGTATGTAGAAGTGATCGGTTAGTATTTTAGGCCTCAAAATACATAGTGTGTCGGGAGTTGTTGTACCCTTGTAAAAGAACTAACGGGAGTGGTTGTACCCTTGGTAAAGAACTCGACATCTAGCTTTGTGTCGGTAAAAGTGTAAGCGACGAACGGGAGTGGTTGTACCCTTGTAAAAGAACTCGACATCTAGCTTTGTGTCGGTAAAAGTATAAGCGACGTTGTAAAGGTTTCTCCACCGGGAAAGGAGCTTTTTGATTAGTGCTTATAACTCTCGAGTTGGAAACTCGGGGCGTGGATGTAGGGCAAGGAAAAAGAGTCCTTGTAGCCGAACCACGATAAACAATCGTGTTGTGGTTTGATCGTTTCTTTCTTTATCTTTGCTTATTACATATTGTCTTTAGTTAGATTTGCTAATCACACGTAAAGCTTTTCAAAAAAGTAAACAAGTAAAGTTGTGTTTATATCCTTAAACAAACGTAAAGCTTTTCAAAGAACTAAAACAAGTAAAGTTAGGATTGCTATTTACTCGTAAAGCTTTCTCAAGGAATTGAACATATAATGTTGTGTTTATATCTTTAAATAAACGTAAAGTTTTTTAAAAGATAATCAAGCTAAAAAGGATTTAAAAAAGCGGTAAACTATTCAACCCCCCTTCTAGTTTTCCACATAATGTTATGGAAAAAGCTTATTCCCTCCGGCCCAAATTAATACTCCACGTTTCTTTCTCGGGATGTCCCAATTTAGTTGTCAACTACTAAAAATAAATAGAGAAGTTTGGTCGGGCGTACGATATTAGCTTGCTTGACCTTATCCCAACTGTTAATACAAATAGTGTTAAAGATGTCATTTGCATTATTTGGTCTCTATACGTTTTGATAATCACAAAATATAAAAACACGTTACGTAAAACTACGTTTAATAAGTTTTTAATCGAGAAAACTCATTTCGACAAATTCTCAACTACAACGTCACTTCATGAATGAACAAACACAATACCGACATTAGTAAAGTGATCAAATAATTTATTTTCTCAAAACCTCACATTTTTATGTGACAAAACATTTTTACAAAAGTATTTTTGTAATTAAAAAGAAATATTTTACTAAAGAAAATAAATTTGAAATTCAAATCTCCCAACAGCCATATTTCCCGCCTAAACCAGATAAGTTTTTCACCAGATAAACTTTCACCACATTAGGAAAAAAATAGGAGCGTCTGTCGGGACGGTCCCATAAATAGGGCAACGATCTCTTATATATAAAGGACCGTCCAGCTTTAAGAGATCGTCCCCCGCTCCTCATGGTGCCTATAAATACGACACTGTTTTACTCAGAAAAGTAAGCCTCTTTGCACGAAAACATTATGGTCTTTCTTCCTCTCTTCTTTGATCAATATAATGTGTCGATATGTGTTTATAAGTGATCCCATTACCCTCTATATCAATGTGCAAGAGAAGAATGCTTGTATACGTCAAGAAACGAAGTGTTATAGATTAGTCATCACACACACGTAACTTGTGTTACGATTCTCTTCTTCCTCTAACTCTCGCATTTGTACATATTGTAAATTTGTATATTCGACTTGTGTGTGAGTCGTGATTAAGTGTGTTAGCATAAATCCGGACAAAGTGTAAGTCCGTGAAGTGGTGTATCTAGATTAGGACTTTGTGTAAGTTCGTGTGTCGGTGTGTGAAGACTTGGACTTGGTGTGATTCCGTGAGCAAATACTTGAACCGGGTGAAGGTTCGTGAAGACTTGGACCGGGTGAAGGTCCGTGAATACTTGGATTGGGTAAAGATTCAAGTGGACGGGGTCATCGTCCGTGTGAAGACTTGGATTGTGTGTAAATCCAAGTGGACAAGAGTGCTTTTTCGTATAGCCACGTGGGCTTTTGTGTAGATTGGTTCTAGCTGGGATTAAGACTCAATATTTCGCTTAGTGTCGTTAAACTTGGTGGAAGCTTTGGTGTACGGTTTGCTCAGCCTGAAAGGAGTGTGTTGACATAATGATTGTGAACTCTCGAGTGTGGTACTCGAGAAGTGGAGTAGGGCGAAGAGTGAGCTTCATGCAGAACCACTATAAATCTCTGTGTCTCGATTTGGTTGTGTTCTTTCTTTATCTCTTATCTTTACGCATTATTATTGTGTTCATAAATATCACATAACTATTGAATCTAACGACTTTTCGAAAAGGAACAAAAAGAAACTAAAAGTTTTAAAACGCAACTCTAAACGGTTAAACTATTCAAACCCCTCCTCCCTCCAAACTTTAAAGAAAACATTAATTAATTAGTTAAAGTTAAAAATGTTATTATGATAAAAAAATAATAATAATAATAATAATAAAAAATAAAAAAATAATAATAATAATCATTATACTTTTCTTAAATTGTGTGTTTTTTAATCGGATAACAATTATTTTGAAATAGATGAACATTTAACAACTCTTTAGATACACCCTGAACATATATATTATGCCAAAATAAAATTTTACTTGATAGAAATTTACATCATAAATTAATTGTAGTATTAAAATTAGATAATATAAAATTGATATGAAGAATAATTAATATTTAAATGTATTATAACTTATATCAACACACATAAATAAGATGAATGTCAAAGATATTTGCATGACTGGAATATACTATTTAGGGGGTGTTTGAGAAAAACCTCATTTAAAAAACCCGCATTTACAAAACCATGTTTACAAAAAGTATGAGACAACCTGCAGCTACAAAACGTCATTTTGAAAGCTATATAACGCAAATAATTGATTATTGAACTTTGTTTGCTAAACACAAAAAATTGATTATTTACGTTTTCAAAACTTAATAATCAAATAATCTATTTGAAATCGCAATCCCACACACCTCTTAATTTATTAAAACATCATTGTCTTGTATCCTATCAAAATAAAAAATTAATTTTGTCAAAAAAAAAAAAAAAAAAAAAAAAAAAAAAATTACTCTAATAATATAGAAACTCAAAAATATTGAAAGAAAAACACTCTCTTTAATTGATCTTCTACAAACCACATAAAAATCCTTCCTTCCTCCATCCCATAAAAATTGCAAAGAAACACTTCCTAAATTCCCTCTTTATCCCTCTTTCCAATTTCAGCTTCCTGTATATACATAATCCTAATTTCAATCTTTCTATTTTTAGCCCCAAATTCTTAAATTAAACATGAATTCTGTTAATTCATTGGATTTTGTTATCTGGGTTTGTCTTAAAACTTGTTAATTTGTATTATTTTAGCATAAAGTTTTTATCTTTATTGTAAACCTAATTTTGAGTTTTCTTGATTCAGCTGCAAAATATCTTTAAATTGAATATGGATTCTGTTAATTTAATCTATTTGGGCATATGGGTTTGTCTTAAAAGTTGTTAATTTATATTATTTTAGGATAAAGTTTGGATCTTTATGCTTTAGTTCCCCTTTTAGTGACTGTCTAGAATAATTGATACAGTTTTATAATTTTCCGAAAAAGATATTCGGTTAGTTTTATGGGAATCGAATCTTTTTAAGTTTTAGGATTTATTGTTGGTTCCATAATTATTGAAGTTGGTATAAGAATAGGGGTGTTGATTATTGGATTTGAGTTGTTAGAGATGGTTGAATCAGTTGGTGCAATGTCACTTTTAGGGCATAGTCCGATTTTAGGGAGTTATTTGAGGAAGGCTAGGCCGTGTCGGTTTTCGAGATTAGGTGTGGTTAAGGCCCAAGCGATGGAGTTGACTAAGGAATCGGAGAGTTTTTATAAGGAAAAAGAGCGATTTCCGGATAGTTTTGAGGAGAAAAAGCTAGGGGCGTGGCCACCTAAGAATAAGGCTGATAATCCTTTGTTGCATAATCCGTTGGTTAGACAAGAACGAATGGGGTGTGGTTGGTTAGGTGCGATATTTGAGTGGGAGGGAGTGTTGATAGAAGATAACCCTGATCACGAGAAGCAATCGTGGCTTGCGCTTTCTCAGGAAGAAGGTAAATCACCACCTCCGGAGTTTATGCTTAGGAGAATAGAAGGGATGAAAAACGAGCAAGCGATATCAGAAGTTTTATGTTGGTCAAGAGATCCGGCTCAGTTGAAACGAATGGCTTCAAGGAAAGAAGAGATATACCAAGCGTTGCAAGGTGGGATTTATAGGTTTCGTGATGGTTCTCAAGAGTTTGTGAACGTTTTAACTCGTCACAAGATTCCAATGGCTTTGGTGTCAACTCGCTCACGAAAGAATCTTGAGGAAGCAATTGGTGCGATTGGAATTGAAGGCGTTTTCAACGTTGTAGTGACGGCTGAGGATGTTTATAGAGGGAAACCTGATCCAGAGATGTTTGCTTATGCAGCTCAGCTTTTGCAGTTTATACCAGAAAGGTGTATCGTATTTGGTAATTCAAACTTAACAGTAGAAGCGGCTCATGATGCTAAAATGAAGTGTGTGGCTGTTGCTAGCAAATATAAAGTGTATGAGCTTACTGCTGCTGATTTAGTTGTAAGGTGGCTTGATGAGATTTCGGTTGTTGACTTGAAAAATCTTGCTGATATTGATTTGACCGAGTTTGGGTCAACGCCTGAATTGGAAATGGAGGTTGAGGAAGAAGATCGACACCCACCTCCTTTAACGGCCGTTGATGATGATGATGATGATTTCTGGTGATTTGAAGAAACTGTGTATAGTAGTTTATGGTTCAATGTATAAATGTGTATGGGGAAACCCGAACTTAGAAAGAAAAAAGATGGAAAAGGGGTAATCTTGCAATGGATTACCTTCTGTAGGATGTTGTATGTATCATTTATTACACGGGTCTTTGATATGTATAGAAAGTTACTTGGTTTTCAAAGTTCATTTGTGATTTGTACACTTGCATCATGTATCGTATATGCGCATTTACATCTTCATATCCGACTTTGCGTTTTCATGCATGTTTATGGTCTTCATATATATTATGTATGAATGTTCCTTCTTGTAAATTTGAGTGAAGATATTTATTCTTAATTTGTGTGTATTGATCTTGAGTCGGGCTCTATATGTCAAGATGGTAGGGTGGAAGGTACTAGCGCTCAACTGAACCAAACCCGATCATTAGGTGTCCTCATAGAACACTGACATTCAGCTCCAAATCGTATGGTACAATTGACCTTTTCTTGTTTCTTAAGACATTTAAGGTTCATATATTGACATCTTAAAAGGTTATAATCATGAATCTCTGAACAACCATCTCTTGCAGTCTCACACACACACACACGCCCAGTCACCCACAAGTCTAAATTCGTTCTCATTTGAAGCATCCTCAAGTTTCAAGCTCCTCAATCATTGATTCAGATAGCTTCATGCTTTGTCCGTAGCTATCCACAAAGGGTCATAGTGTGTTTGTGAGGGGTAGGGATCAAGAGGATTATATTGGCATTTACACATCGGCCAAAACATGAATCAACCAAATATTTGTCTTTTAGATATAACATATCAACTTTTTTTTTTACCTATAATGGATCGAATAATGCCTGGATCAATAGCCGACTTGTGTATAGATTTTCATATTGCAGATCCTTTTCAAACATACAAACACAACGACCAATTTTTCACGGCAGAGTGGCATCAAACATTCAACACTTCGGGCCACAAGTGTTACGCTTGATGGCTGTTTTTAACTAGCATTTCCGTGGCTTTCATAAAACACCAAGCATTTAAATTTAAAACGTCTTATATACTGACACAACAGTGCCAGCGTTACAGATATATTCTATCTTTACAAAAAGGAAAGTCACCAAAAACATCTCAGAGCAGAAGAAAAACACTGGAGGCAGAAAATTCATGACAGCTGGTACATACGGGTATGAACCACAAAATTCAGGTTAAATCCACAGAACATAGGAAAGCAAACATAAAATGTGTCATGGCTTCACACCGCTCCCAGTTGTACTCTTACTTGTATGCATTTCACTGATTTAGTCTCGTGTATGATGTTCACACATTATCAACCCTAAATGTCAGCAGCAAGGAAGTTATCTGATAAGGTCACCTGCAAAATAAAATGAAATTTCCCATAATTTATTACAATCTAGCATGTCACAGAACCGGGATACATTCAATTTAGTTTCAAGAATTTATCGTCGATCTGATACATGTTTCATAACCATAAGCTAGTAACTCATTAACATTGTTGTTCTGATAGTCAAGGGTTAAACAATTATTTTTCTTAACAATACAGGAAGAGGGGTATGATTAAGACGCGTTTCAAAAACATACCTTCTGGCCAAGTTTGAAAGGAGGAAGACCCTTGTAAGGGCATGTGCCGCACCTGAAAGCATCACCTAATCCACACTGCATTTCAACAAATAAAGTTTCAATCAGATAAGAGAGAGCTGACCATTAGTCATAGATATCGCACAATGGACATGTCGTAGAATTGAGTACAAGTTCAAAAAAAGTTGGGTTGGTTGGACTGGAACGAGTAAACATAAGTATGTGTTGTGACAGACCAGGTCGGGTTGTGTTGATCCCCCAGCCCACCAGGCCCCAACAACATTTTGTCATAATAAAAAGAACTAATGTGCAGTATAGACTATAGATAAACTATGACAAAGTTTTAACCTCTTTGCTTCCCCTTTCAGCAAAAAATAAATAAATAAATAAATTATTTACTCGCAACATGTCGAATAGTCACAACTGAAATCAACCAATTCATATATATAATGGTTAAAAGATCAAATTTTCCATCTCTAATTAGTCTAAACTAAAAATAATAATATCAGGGCTGAAGATGAAAAATAATCTGGCTACTGTGAAACAACTCTTTTGAGATCATACACAACCCAAATCAGCCAGTTTATAAATAAATATGTCAAAAGTTCAAATTTACCACCTCTAATTACTCTAGATAACTGGAAAAATAAGATCAGAGCTGTATATGAAAATAATATCACTAGTGTGCAACAAATTTTGCTAGTTTTTAGAACCTTTCCTAGTCTGTCATCTTGGATGGGCACCAAAAAAACGCTATATGTCAAGTACTCGTGCACACACACTCAAACGGAAAGTATGTATTTAGTTCTCAAGGCTACGCCATGAACTTGTGCATCTGCATTGCAACCTACAGATGCTCCAACAACTTGAGTTTATAAGAACCTTTTTATTCTGTATTTTCTGCATATAGTAAATACTCATTTTGTGCAGCATGAAATATCTATCTGGCTAGCAACATAGATATCCATATTCTTCTTAGGAGTGTGTGTGTTGTGTTCGCTTTTAACTAAGTTACCGGCCACAGGTTACATGCTCAGTGTTTTTCGTGACATTTCCTAACATAATTGCTCGAAGAACCAGATGACTTACACTGCCACATGCCGACTGAGGGTTTTCCAACTGATCCATAGTGATTCCTAGCTTTTTTACTTTCTCCTCTTCTTCAGCACGTCCACAAGAGCAATTTTTGCACGCTTTTCTCGTGCTCCCAACTTCACAATCCCCAACTGCAAAAAGGTCATCAGAGTACGTAATTAGAAACGACTATCTCAACTCTATAGCTGCTATAGATCAGCTCACTACAACAGTACAACTACATAACGCCCAATTCGATAGTTTACATCCATATCCTCAAAATGTAAGTATAAATTTCTGGCATTTACCAGGTGGGAGTTGGGGTTTCTTCAAGTCCTCTTCAGATAAGAGGCTGTCCTCATCAATGAGATCCATATCATCGTCGATCAGAACTTTGGGTAAGCTTTTCACCGGCTTCTTGAGAGAAAATGATGAACCAAGCTTCCAAGTAGGTTTCTTAGCCTTAATCTGTTGGACAATAATAATTAATATAAAAATGTCACATTCTCAAAACCGTAGATTAGAGTTGGCAGGAGAAGCAGATGAACAATATATATTGTGAACCAGGTCCAAACAATAACTTAAACCAAAAGACCTTACCCCAAAAGACTGAAGTTCTGTCATCTGAACCACCTCTATATCTGAAAACCCTGCAACCAGCAGTTTCCTCTCAAGAGAAGATCTTGTCTGCAAATTGGTAAAACAATATCAGTAAAACTAGATTCCATTATGATTGTACTTAAAGTTAATGAGATATCAGATGGTTTACCGTCTCCTTGGCATCAGCAGAAGTTTGATGAATAACTATCTCTCCACCAGGCTTCAACACTCGTGAGAATTCCTCAAAAAACTTGTCACCAGGAAGATCTGATGACTTGCTAATGGAGACAACAAAATCTGTGGACGATGCATCCACTGGCAAGGAACCTGCCACACGTCAAGGTGCATCATGAGACAAGTTGGAAAGGTTTATGATACACAAAAGATATCCAACTAACACACATAGAATACATAATCCTAAAAAGGGTAAAGACTTCTTAATGTCGTTTACTGAATCAAACTACCAGCATGAAAATCTATATGAAGCAGGTATGACCTTTCACCCCGAGTATTCATAAACCACTCCATCAAGCAAGGAAGGAGCCATAGTTAAGTTAGAGGCGTCAAATGACCCCACCCAAAACAAGTAAACGAAGAAGGGTCCCTATTCAGACTTAACTAGGAAAGTCAAGCATTTTGTTTTTGTAAGATATCACCCCTCTAAACATATTTTAAGGCTCCGTCTCCGCCATCAAGAACATGCTGCTGGATATTGCACTGCAATTGCTCTTACAAGCATACGATACTTTACTGTTCTAACTATACCGGCAACGAAATCTTAAATCATCTACCTTTACAGTTCTGCCTTCTACCAACTGTAACAGTAACTACATCATTTAGTAAACTTTAACACTAAGAACTCTATTTTCATTAACAAACACACATTAGGAATTTAGAATCGCATACTTATGCTGCACCATCATTGTTTCGTTAAAGTTGCTCTTACAAGCATACGATATATTTAACTATACTAGGCTACTAGCAACAAAAATTTTCTAAACTACTAGATTTTACAGTTTTACCTTGTAGCATCTGAAACTGTAATAATCTTATTTTTTTGCTTATTTTATTTCCCCTCGTGTTTCATAAGCCTATTATTTTCCATCTTATTTGAAACGTTGGGGCGCTCAAAAGTTTCAAAACAAGATGAAAAAAATTAAAAATGCATAAGCCGAAACCACATAACCTCAGAAGCCCAAAAATAAGCTTAAGGGAGTATTTATCTAATCTTAGGGGGTGTTTATTTCGGCTTATATAGCCCGGTTACGCCTTATTTGGTTTTCGGCTTATGTTTGGTACGCTCACTTTTTGTGGCTTATTTTGAAACTTTTCAGCCTATATAAGCTTATCATGCATGATAAGCTTACACAATCCAAAAAGTTTGAAAAGAAGTCACAAAAAGTAAGCGTACGAAACATAAGCCGAAAACCAAATAAGGCGTAACCAGGCTATATAAGCCGAAACAAACACCCCCTAAGATTAGATAAATACTTCCTTAAGCTTATTTTCAAACTTTTCAGCTTATATAAGCTTATCATGCATGATAAGCTTACACAATCCAAAAAGTTTGAAAATAAGTCACAAAAAGTAAGCGTACGAAACATAAGCCGAGAACCAAATAAGGCGTAACCAGGCTATATAAGCCGAAACAAACACCCCCTAAGATTAGATAAATACTTCCTTAAGCTTATTTTAAACTTTTCAGCTTATATAAGCTTATCATGCATGATAAGCTTACACAATCCAAAAAGTTTGAAAATAAGTCACAAAAAGTAAGCGTACGAAACATAAGCCGAAAACCAAATAAAGCGTAACCGGGCTATATAAGCCGAAACAAACACCCCCTAACAAACAATATATATACAGTACAAGCATAAAAACATTACTTAGTAAAGAAGCTTGCGTGAGAATTAACAGATTATTATTATTAATCTCCTCCTGGTCCTTTTTCACCACTTTAACAGCAGTTAAAACATCGTTTAGTCGCACCACCACGTTGTCAGTAATTGCCAATACAGTTACACTTTGTTTAGTACCCTACAAAAAAAAAAAAAATCAATTTATTTATTTATAAACATAAAACAGAAACCATATGAATTAATTAATTAAATTTATAAAATTAGGGTTTAAAGAACTAACCATTTTGATTAAGAAGAATTAGAATTGGATGATGATGATGGCCTGTTTGGAATTAGGGTTTGAATTTTATTAGTGGAATGAAAGTAACGCAGGGTTTGAAGCGTGTGCGGGTGGGTGGGTGGGTTGCTGGATGGATGGATGGATGGTTCTAGAATATGGATTTGGATCCTGACCGACCCGAATCAGCCCCCCACACGTCTTTTCTATTGTTAATCTAGAAGGATAAAGAGAGAGTGGTTTGGTCCTTGTGGTTTGGCGGATGTTACGGATTTAGTTCGTTTTTGTTTTTCGACTTGGATTCGGTCTGTTTTCTTAGGGTGCGTTTGGTTCGCAAGTGGGATTGGAATTGGATTTGAGAAAAGTTTGAAAGATTTGAGAAAGGTTTGGGGAAAAAGTATGAGAGAGAAAATTAATAGAAAGAAAATATATTTTATTTGATGTAAGAGAGAGAAAAAATATTATAAAATATATAATTTATTTTTTTAAAAGGTTGTGTATATAAATTTGAGTATATATAAAAAAGGAATGTGAGATATGGGGTCCACTTATATTGAATAAGGACAAAAAAACTATCAAAATGGGGTAATTTTTTTGATACCGAGCTTTTTGTTGAGGAATCAAATCTATCAATTTTTGATTATTGAATCCCATTATATGGGCCCACAATGAGAAAACAAACAAAGGATTTACACTTTCTTTCGTTCAAATCCTACCATACCTGGCATCCAAACAGCACCTTAATTTGGTTAGTTTTGGTGTTACCCTTACTTTCGCATTTAATATTCTGAAAACACTTTTTGTTCACTAATTTTTTTGTTCATAAAATCATATCTATAATTTATTACAAAATATACAAATTTATTCATAATACAGACACAATTGCAGTTTCTTTAAACAAACTAAAAACCTCCCAAATTAGAAAACCCGGTGAACATAATCCTGAGAATACAATAAAAAAAAAAACACCAACCAGTTTTCATAATTTGAAAAACACAAATTTGATGAACACAAAACCAACAACTTTTATGGATTCAAAATCAGATGTGAATGGTAGTAATGGTTTTTCAGTGGTATGTGGCAGGTTGTAGGTGGTAATGGCGCCAACAAGTTGCTCATGGTTGTGAGCACGTTTTTGTAGTGATAAGAGGCGGCTTGCAGGTGTATGTGATAGTGGCAGCAGTTTACATGTATTGGTTGTAATGGCGGGCTTTGCATGTGGTGGCGGTGGTGGGGGGGTTGCACGTGGTGGTGGTTTTTGTGGGGGTGACGGGTGTGTAAGTTTAAAGAGAATATAGAGCATAAGTTTTCGAGAGAGATACCATGACGTGTGTACTGAGGGGCTGGTATTAAATAAAATAATATGAAATGACAAAAATACCCTCTTATGTAATAGTCAAACTAGCGAAGTTACTAAAAATGGATTTGATCCGTAATGATGGAAATCATAATGACTGAAACCGAGACGAAAAACAAAATAGATTAAATACTTAATACCCGATAAACCACAAGGACAATTTATGTAGTTTACTGATAAACAAATTAAACTAAACAACTTTTTTTCAGCTTAGATTATCTAGAAAGATCAATACTTTTTTTACTCCAGATTAATCTTGAGATCGTTTTCGACACTTTTCTAGCCACCCTCAAATGCACACACCTAACGAATTTTAAGCTCTTATCATCTTGCGAGAAAACAAAGGCCATACAATTATACAAAGCCATTTGGCTTGTGGTTGAAAGATAAACAAATTGGACGAAGAGAAAACTTTATGTGGTGTTTGATTTAAACTTAGTTGAAAAGAATGGCTAAAAATATAAAGTGTTGAGATAGAGGGTCTCTGCATTGAGTCATATTTTATTTAAACATAACTTAATAAAATTATTAAACAGGCGAGCCTTTAGATTTGCTTATTAAAGCATTGGGTTAAGTGGCATTTCATCGGCGTCATTCGTGACATCCACTTGTCTTGAACCAAAGCCAAAACCACTATACCCCCACTCCCCCTATACGTCATTGACAAAGTGAGTGTCATGGCTTGCGCCAAAGAGATGATATTATGTTTTTTCTTATTTAATTGAGTTGTGTTATTTTTAGAAAATAGTTGTCTTATCAGAGTATTAGAAGTTTTTGTATGCTTAATCTTTTCAAAAACTTCAAATTGTTTGCAGCTTAATATGTTAAAAAATTTATAACTTTTTTGCAAACTATAATATATATGTTTATGTGGAAGTTATTTTTGTAGTTAGAAAAGTTTATTTTCAATATTGTAACACACATGTTGATTACACTTATAATAAAGAGCTAAAATTCAAAACATATACCTTTTTAAATGTATATTATAAGAACTTTTTCAAGATCTTGTGATACTCTTTAACAATTATTAACTGTTATAAGATAACTGATTTTAAAAAGTTTAGTGATTTTTTAAATATTTTGTTGTTTTATATATTTTCTAACTATTTTGGTGTTTTATAATAGAGTTAACTATATAAATCGTTAATGTGGTTAACACACACTAAATTTTTCATCCCTAAACTTAGATAATTACCTCAGCTTGGTCAAAGGAGCAGCCAGTTACAAAATATCAAGTACAAGAACGATTGAGGTAACTATCTAAGTTTAGGTATGAAATGTGTTAGTTTGTGTAAACCACGTAATCGATTTATGTAATTAACTCTTTATATTATATATGTGATGACCCAACGTGATATTACTCGTAATCAGTTAACTTAAGGAACCATCATGGTGTTTCAGTCGGGACCGCTATTCAAGATTCTTGGTTTTATTTGACGTATTTAGTTTTTATCGCTTGACAAAATCTTTGCGACACTTTGTACAAGGTCACCCCTCCCCCCGTCTCTCTCTCTCTCTTACAGGTCGCTAAAAAAAATAAAATAAATAAATAAAAAATTGCCCCCTCTCAAAAAATATCCTGGCTCCGCCCCTAACACTATAACATGCATTTGTGTGTAAGGTTTTTTTTTTTTTTTTTTTTTTTAACACTTACTTACTATATTAGAGTGATAGGTGCGATGGGCACCTATAAATTTTATAAATGTCGTCACGTCATCATATACCATATAACACTTGTATAATATAAACACATAACCTCCAATAAAAAATTATAACACACCACAAAAGATACCACTCACTTAAAAGAAAAAGGGCATAACGCAATGTGATGCAGATAGTTATGGGACATATAACATATGGAGAAGGGGGTTGCAATTTGGCAGCGCCATGAGTGTAAAAAAAAACCCATTTGATATGCCATAAGGACACCGCTCCGACCTCTCTAACATGAGAACCGGTTTTTTAAGAATTAAACCGTTAACCATCTCATTCATACAATTATATCTATCATGATCTAAAGTCTATACCTTTATTTTTATGGTGGTACAATTTCTAAAAGTTCATACCCATCTAGTTAACTTTTAACAAAACCAATTAATATCCTATGCATATCCAGTTGATTTTGAACTATCATTGTTTCCCATTTTCTCAATGAAACAAACACAACGGTACGCACCACTAAAACATATACGCTTATACCGAAAGCTATTAACTTTATAAGACGCCTTTGATTTCCCGATTGAAAGGTCGGGAAGAAAAGTTAGTTCTGGTTACGTTGATAGTGGGTCGTTAAACTGTAAAGTTCAGGCTAGTGGAAACGTGGAATGTGTGTCGGGTGGGGTAAACCGAATTCGTATGCAAAAGATATAAAAGTTCAAGCACTAAAAATATCCAAGAACCCAACCATAAAAGCATGGAAATGCAATCATTCGCACTACACTATGCATCTTTTGTTACATAAAAAGTTTGCCATTCTTTAAAAATAAAGAAATGTTACTTTTATCATAGAAAAACGTAATAATAATCACAACAACTAATAATAGAGAGGTTTATAGAATATATTGACTATCAATAGTATTTGTTACGTAGAGGTATTCAATTGGCGTTGCTTTTCCACAATGGCAACTAGGGACCATCTGTATCTTTATATTGTAGGGCACACAATCAATTCTTCATATTTTGCTTTATAATCATGTCATTAAAAAACAAACTCTAGATTCATTACAACCGTGATGAATCTTGTCTTTGTTAATATATAAGCGTAATGTTTAGGCTGACCTAAGGCTGGGCACAGAAGCACTAGTCGACCGACTAATAAGATCGATTACATATCGATCGTCTTTTTGTGGGCATTTTTTCTAATCGGTCGTCAGACGATTTTTTGATGAACTTGGTCGAGGTAGAGACCGAATGTTTATATGTTTTGTGTGTGTGTTATTTAATTAAAAAGGAATATTTGTGGGGTATATTTTTCGTAGTGTAGGTCGCCTTTACTGGAGCACTGAATCGCTTGCAGGTCGCTGGAGAGAGAAAGCTGACGTGGCAGGGAAAAGTAAGGGGATTGAATCCCCTTACTGTGGGTAGCCTAATAAGACAAACATAATAAGTTGTCAATTCAAGTTTAAGTAAAAAAAAAAAAAAAAAAAAAAAAAAAAAAAAAAAAAGTTGTCAATTCAAGATGTAAGAACAAATTTAGTTGCCGTTTGTTTCTAAAAAAACACTATATTTCAGTAGTCCTTTAATCTGATTAATTCAGATGGGCCATTTGGGTAATTAACGGCCCGCTTGGTTCAAAGTGGGGAAAGAGAAAAAGAAAGGGAATGCAAAAGAATGAGTGAGGTGGATAATCAATACCTTACCCTCTCAATTTACTCTATAATGGTTGATTACCCACTTTAAGGTAATCAATCCCTTTGCACCCTCTTACCAAGTACAATATAATAAGGGAGGTGGGCCATTTTGAATACCTTACTCATTCCCCACCCCCTTAAACCCCCCACCAAGCACCCCTAAGTGTTTTTGTTTTCATCATTTAAATTCGGTCAAAAACTCAAACCTTTTACGCAAGAAGAGGTGAATGAGATGTCTTACTACTTCATAATTTTAATTTTTATTATTTTCCTTTTGTACTTAATTTTTTTAGTTATTTCGTACTATATATTTTCTCGATTTTTCCTTTAGTAGATAATACTTGTAAAGACAATTACGACTTTACTTCCTCCGTCTCAAATAATTGTTTCTTGATAAAAAAAACACACAGTGTAAGAAAACATAATTATTTTTTTTTTTTTTTTTTTTTTTTTTTTTTTTTTAGAATTACAGTTTTACCCTTATATAACTAATTAATTTTTTTTTAAAAGTTTGTAAATATTAATCTATACTACATATAAATGAAAAATGGTTAAAATGAAAAAGTGAAAAAGTGAAAAGTCAAGTAATGTGAAATGTTGAAAAATCTTATTAAATGAAATTATAAAATGTAATTAATACTCTTATTAAAACACACCATTACTTAAAAGTATAATGATTTCTTCACATTGTACAACCAATTAAAACAACTAATACAAATCACAAACCGAGTTTACCCGGGACGCTTCAAACCCGACGGGTTGAACCGGTTTAATTTGACCCGTTTTCGGCCCAACCTAGCAAGTTGACCCGGTTTAAATCGACCAATTTTTCGACCGGAACGGTTCAACCGGTTGAACCACTCGGGTAAAACCGGGTTTAAAAACATTATGTTTAATTCCCAAATCTTCAAACTTTTATTATTTTTCATTTATAACCTATAAACTTTTTTTATCAATAAACTATCTATCGCTATAAAATTCTGTTGCTATGTACGGGTACTCGTCTAGTTTCAAATAATGGAAAAATGGTACTATGTAATATGGTTTATTCGATCAAGCATTTTTATCTATTTTTAGTAGTACAATTAAATTGAGACATGAAGTATTAATTTAACATGACGAGAGTATAAATGTAAAAGATGACCAAATACATTTATGGAAGAGACAAAAAAACATGACCAAATACATTAGTATGGAAATTAAACATTACTACAACACATTTGAAGACCATGTGCATTTCAAAATTTTAAAAACTTTATACAAAAATTAACACTACCTACGCTGTAAAAATCTATATATTTCCGAACACTCGAAGCAAGTTTGGTTCCGTGAAAGAATGAAATAAGTAGTAGAGATAAATTCCGCTTGCGTCATATGTACGCCACTTTCCATAAAAAAAAGAACCCGGGTCCGGGTCGGGTTATGGAATAATAATATAAAGAGGCCTAACATAACATATCGCTGGGTATTGAGTGAGTGTCACATTTTGAGAAAAGTGACAAAATAAAGGCAGGTTACTACACACTCGCCGGCTGTCGCCAGTGCCGCCGTATGTACCCTCCCTTGTTGTTTATTTTGATTATCATCAGCTTTTGTTTTATAATAATTCATTATAAATTAAATAGGTAGTTAGGACTATTATCATTTTAGACTCTCTGTCTATCTGTGATATTTGAAACATATGTACCTCGATTAGTATTGGGTGAAATAATCGAGGTACATATGTTTACTTGCTTACATCTTTGTTTGACGGACATAACTTTTAAGAGATTACAAAAAATAAAAATAAAAAAAATCTCCATCTCCGGTTCCAGCAACAGTTATTTATTTATTTTTTACCCTACGTACAAATGAAGTTTATTGCATTTTTGGCTTCTTATTACCTGGTTGTTTAGAAAAACTAGCTTATGCGACTAGGAGGTTACGTTTGTTTCTTAGACTGACTGTGAGTAGGTAGTGTTTGTTTAACCTATTTTTGGGCTTATGACCTTATTTTGGGGGTGTTTGTTTAAGCTTTATGTGAGCTTATGAGCTTATTTGTGTATCGGCTTGTATTAAATAAGTCTCATATTTTTGGCTTATTTTGAGACTTATGGACTTAAATAGCTGTTTATTTATGAGCTTATTTGATTTCTGCCTATGTTACATAAACCTTAATTTTCTGGCTTATTTTGAGACTTATGGGCTTATATAAGCTGTTTATATCATAACAATGTTATATAAGCCCACAAGTCTCAAAATAAGCCGGAAAATTAAGGCTTGTGAAATATAAGCCGAAAAACAAATAAGCTCATAAGCCCACATATAAGCTTAAACAAACACCCCATTGACTCAGTTTATATATATCATAAAGCCCATTATTCCCGGCTTATTTTTTCTACTTAGTATGACTTAATTATGGAAAATAAGCCTAAAAAAACACCCTGGTTAGCATTTTATCTCCGATCTATGGCTATTGTTTTTATCAAATTCCAGCATGCAATTTTTAGGCGTTTTCTCTATGTAGCCTATTTTGTATTTGGTTAAGTTTATAACTGAAGTTGGTGCAATGTCATGCAGGGATAAAAAATGGTACTAATGTCTCAGACGAGTCCCTCACATATCCGTACTGAGATTCTACAATGCAAAAATGGTACTAATGCACTTTACAGCCGATCAAACAACACAAATGCATCTAGAACCTCTACTGTTGCCTTTCCACGGGATCCCTCTAAGACTACCCAAACTATGCATGTAAATGCCATTGGCGCAAAATCCAAAAGGGGCAATCACGTTATTGTTGCTGCAAGTCCTCCCACAGAGGATGCTATGGTTGCTACAGAGCCACTTACAAAAGAAGATCTTGTGGCATACCTTGCTTCCGGGGGCAAGCCAAAGGAAAACTGGAGGTTTAACTTCTTTTTCTCGTTGTTCCTTCGTTGTTAATTGTAATCTATGCTCAGTATCATATATCATATATACACAATTATACATGCATGTCAATGATTGGTCGTGCTTTGTTGATTTGGCAGAATAGGAACTGAACATGAAAAGTTCGGTTTTGATCTTAAAACGTTGCGTCCTATGACATATGAACAAATTGCCCATCTTCTCAATGCTATTTCCGAGAGATTTGACTGGGAGAAGGTCATGGAAGGCGACTACATTATTGGCCTTAAACAGGTAATCTGCATATTCTTTGTAATTTATATCAACAGAATGCTTTTATTGGAATATTAGGCACCATTGACATGGATAGTGTATTCTGCTCATGCATATGCATCTTAAATAAGCAAAAAGTGGAAAGAAAATGGTATCAAATTTTTATATGTTTTTGGAAAACTAAACCTATTTGCAAATATTTGTAAGTGACAGTTATGAACTGTATATTTGATTTTGGTGTTTTAATGGTTAAAAAAATACCTTGACTCTTTGACTTTAGTTGCCAAACACAATGTCATGTTGTAAATATTTGCGTTACAAAAAATGATAAACACAAAACAGACATAAAAGGGGTTCCGGAGCATACCTAAGTGGTTTGTATTTTCACGTAACCTGACTGATTTTGAGTCTGAATACCTCTGGACCTTTTGGTTATGTTTATCAATTTTAGATAAACTTTTTCCTGTTTTAGGGAAAACAAAGCATATCTCTGGAACCTGGGGGTCAGTTTGAGCTTAGTGGTGCTCCTCTTGAAACTCTCCATCAAACTTGTGCAGAAGTTAATTCACACCTTTACCAGGTTTGTACCTTATTGTTGTTACTTGAACTTTGTGCAGACGGCTTGTGCTTACCATTTATGTAAACTTTCCCTACATATCTGCATCTTCTGTACATTCATCTGTGCTTTACCACGTCAATTTGATAGTTGCGCACTTTTCCTTATGGTCGGTCTTACTTTGCAGGTTAAAGCTGTTGCTGAAGAGATGGGAATTGGGTTTATTGGACTTGGTTTCCAGCCAAAATGGGAACGGAAAGATATACCTATAATGCCCAAGGTAAAAATCAAATATAATTGTATGTTTCATTCATCTAATTTTAGAAACTCTTTTCCTTTGATTGAGGTTAAGTGGCAATAGCTTCAATGCCTTTTGAAGCATTTTGATTTCCTATTAAATATCTATAATTTAGCCAAAGATTTTTATAATAATTTGTAGTTGAAATCTACGTCGCCTTTATATCCCCATATAATGGTTGTCATGGCATGAGTTGACTACCATATATTAAAATTGTATCCTGCTAAGGGTAATCTCAGATATCTTAATAAGTAGTCCAAATTAAATAGCTGAATTTTATGTTGCCTCAGGGAAGGTATGAGATTATGCGGAATTACATGCCCAAAGTTGGTTCTCTTGGACTTGACATGATGTTCCGGACATGTACTGTTCAGGTGAGCTCCTTTGATTCAGTTACATACAACTATTGGTCATTTGGGTGGTTAAAAGCTGCCTGTTTTTAAATTTGAGATTAAGTGTATGCATGTCCTTTACAGGTCAATCTGGACTTCTCTTCTGAAGCTGACATGATAAGAAAATTCCGGGCTGGTCTTGCTTTACAACCTGTGAGTATGCTTTGGCCCCTCTGCGTGTGATGCTTGCTTGTGGCTTTGGATTTACAATATGTTGATCTCACTAGTTTAACATGAATCAGATTGCTACGGCATTGTTTGCTAATTCACCATTTACCGAGGGAAAGCCAAATGGTTATCTCAGCATGAGGAGGTAATTTTTTTTTTACCTACTAGGTGTCTTGTGTTACTAGTTCTTTATTAATACATATTGGAAGTTATAGTGACAGTGAAACATTCTTGTATCAGCCAAATTTGGACAGACACCGATAACAATCGTGCTGGGATGCTTCCTTTTGTCTTTGACGACTCTTTTGGGTAAGTATTTGATTACACGGTCTTTTTGATGCACTACAGGGTGTTAATTTTATATATTTCTCTCAAAGAAAGTTTATTCTGATACCCCCGTCTGTCTCGTGGCCTCAGATTTGAGCAGTATGTTGAATACGCTCTTGATGTCCCTATGTATTTTGTCTATCGGAACAAAAAGTATGTCGACTGTTCTGGATTGTCCTTCAGGGTATACTCTATCCCTAATAGTCAATTAAGTTATGTACTTGAGTACCCTGTGAGAATAACTTTCATATTTTACAGGACTTCCTCGCAGGAAAACTTGCTCCACTTCCAGGAGATTATCCAACTCTGAATGATTGGGAGAATCACCTAACAACAATCTTCCCTGAGGTGTGTTACTTGCATTCACTGTAAACGTGGGTCACTTTTTTTATCATTCTTTCAATGCAACTATATTGCCATTTCTTGCTGTTTCAGGTGAGACTAAAACGATATTTGGAAATGAGGGGTGCTGATGGTGGTCCATGGAGGAGGCTATGTGCATTGCCCGCTTTTTGGGTATGTCTTTTTTATCATAATATGTTCAATATGCATGTAATGTGTAGTACTCTTTTTTTTTTTTTTTTTTTTTTTTTTTTTTTTTTTTTTTTTTTTTTTTT
Organism: Artemisia argyi; assembly: GCA_030686995.1. Lineage (NCBI taxonomy): Eukaryota > Viridiplantae > Streptophyta > Magnoliopsida > Asterales > Asteraceae > Artemisia > Artemisia argyi. The sequence continues at coordinate 183,399,150 of CM060697.1, forward strand.
TTTGGTAAACATGGGTTTCCTACTCGACATTGCGAGCCGACTAATCCCACGGCGACTACCCTTTTGGATAGCCCGGAGTCGACTAATGTGTAGTACTTCTGCACGTGCATTGGTGGATAAAGGGTTTTGGAGCTTCTAGTTTTTTCTTATTTTGGTGGATGTCTGTTGTTTGGTGAAACTACAGGTGGGCATATTGTATGACGATATTTCTCTGCAAAATGTTTTGGACATGACAGCCGATTGGACTCCAGCAGAAAGAGAAATGTTGAGAAATAAGGTAATATGACTGTATAAATATAGTAATTTCTTGAATTGTCTCGCTGTTTTCTAAAACATTGGTACTAATATATGTTTTCAGGTGCCTGTAACTGGTCTGAAAACCCCGTTCCGTGATGGATTGCTGAAACATGTTGCCGAAGACGTTCTGACCTTTGCAAAGGTACGTAACTCTGGTTGATACTCAATTTTGGAGATTTCATTGTCAATCCAGCTAACCAGCTTTTTTAATCAGGATGGCTTGGAGAGAAGAGGATATAAGATTATCATGCATGATAAGCTTACACAATCCAAAAAGTTTCGAAATAAGTCACAAAAAGTAAGCGTACGAAACATAAGCCGAAAACCAAATAAAGCGTAACCAGGCTATATAAGCCGAAACAAACACCCCGTAAGATTAGATAAATACTTCCTTAAGCTTATTTTAAACTTTTCAGCTTATGTAAGCTTATCATGCATGATAAGCTTACACAATCCAAAAAGTTTGAAAATAAGTCACAAAAAGTAAGCGTACGAAACATAAGCCGAAAACCAAATAAAGCGTAACCGGGCTATATAAGCCGAAACAAACACGCCCTAACAAACACATACACTATGATAACAAATATAGTTATTTATTATCATCAAATTCTCTAAACACAATATATAGTTATTTACTTATCATAAAATATATATAGTACAAGCATAAAAACATTACTTAGTAACGAAGCTTGCGTGAGAATTAACAGATTATTATTATTAATCTCCTGGTCCTTTTTCACCACTTTAACAGCAGCTAAAACATCGTTTAGTCGGACCACCACGTTGTCAGTAATTGCCAATACAGTTACACTTTGTTTAGTACCCTACAAAAAAAAAAAAATCAATTTATTTATTTATTTATAAACATAAACAGAACCCATATGAATTAATTAAATTTATAAAAATTAGGGTTTAAAGAACTAACCATTTTGATTAAGAAGAAGAAGAAGAATTGGATGATGGCCTGTTTGGAATTAGGGTTTGAATTTTGTTTTACTAGTTGAATGGAAATAACGCAGGGTTTGAAGCGTGTGCCGGTGGGTGGGTGGGTGGATGAGTGGTTCTAGAATATGGATTTGGATCCTGACCGACCCGGGTCAGCCACCACGCGTCTTTCTATTGTTAATCTAGAAGGATAAAGAGAGAGTGGTTTGGTCCTTGTGGTTTGGCGGATGTTACGGATTTAGTTCATTTTTGTTTTTCGACTTGGATTCGGTCTGTTTTCTTAATTTGGTTAGTTTTGGTGTTAAGTTTAGCGAAATGACAAAAATACCCTTACTTTCGCATTTAATATTCTGAAAACACTTTTTGTTCACTAATTTTTTTGTTCATAAAATCACATCTATAATTTGTTACAAAATACACAAATTTATTCATAACGAGTGTGGTAGCCCGCGCGTTGCTGCGAGAGCGCTGTGTCGATAAATACTTATCTGGATTTTCTTACCCTTTTTGACCAAGGCTTGTTACAGATATCGATCTCGTAAGAAAATTGGTACACTGCTAACAAACTGACAAGAGTAATCAACAAAAGTTATTCTTCATTGCCATTTACGGTTGCCAATAAAAGTATTACATAATTATATGACTTGACAAAAGATATTATTGGATTAGCTAAGGAACGCCAATATGGCATTAGCTTTAATACTCCACGTACGCAACCGATACTGAGAGACTTTTCGGTATATCAATCAAAGTTGTCTTGCAGTGTTGTCACCTAATTAAAAATGTATGCAAACCTTCGTTATTGAAATGAACAACACTTATTATATCAGAGAAAAATATATGTTTACACTATACAGAAGTACAAAGATCTGTAGACTCTAGTGCTAACATTTTCTGTTTGTGTGTCTGCATTTATATCCTGTTTGCTTCTATCAAGAGTTGTATATCCTCTAAGAAACTGAGAATTTATCAGCATGCTTGAACAATACTTTTGACTATACAGATGTGTCATGTGTGCTATATGTATATCTAGCAAAGGTGGCAAAACATGTAACATGTCAAAAGTTAAAAAAAAAAAAAAAAAAAAAAAAAAAAAAAATCTAATCAGGTTGAGGTGCGCAAACCTACTAACACTTGTTTGTGTCTTTGATTTTATTTATAGCTAATGTAACGAATATCATTAAACAAAGTACACTAACAAAATAACGGTAATATTTTTCTAATTAAGCGATTTAGTGGCATTTGAGTAACCTCTAGGTGACTTTCAACCCCATCATCTTAAGCATTATTCTATAGTTGACCCATTGGAGCTAACGTCTCTAACTGATGTTTGATTTTTTTAGTAACCAAAGAAAGACTCAAAGACACTTTTGTGGACAGATTTTTAGCAACCCAACATCGTTGTAAAACCATGTTTCTGCAGTAAAATTCGACCGACCAAGCAACCCGTTTTTGGCCTTTTATTTTTACACACTTCTCTGCACAAAATATTGTGCAACTGGTTGTGGGTTTTCCATAAATATATTCTAAAGAAATATTCCTTGAAAAGGCCAATCTCAACAGAAAAATAGACGTGAAAATATACTTACAGATTGAAGAAAAAACAATAATTGGTGCTTTTGTTTGTCACTAACTGATTCGCTAGATTGTACTTATTTGCCACTAACTGTTGGTGCCTAAATATGTGAAACGATAAACGATGTGCAGCGACAAAGACATTACATATGTGAAGAGAGTTACCTGAGATTTGTGGTCACCGAATTGTACAGCATCACTCGTTTTAGCTGCAATTTCAGCACCAAAACCCCCTCCTATTTGAGGGCACGTTTCAGCACGCAAACGCGTCCATTCAGCCCCATTTAAGCGTCTAAACCCACCCAATGCATGTCCATTTTCAGCAACCAAACCCACCCGTTGTAGACTCCATTTCAACGATAAAACGCACACATTTCAGCCCCTATTTTACGAATACAAAAGAAAAATATTAGAATGTCAATGAAAATGAATATGACAAAGTATTTTTTACAAAGTACTTTGACATAGAATACTAAACACCTATACCATGTATTAAAATCGTAATTTGCTTACATAATATAATATCCTGATGCAAAAAAGCTTATTTACCAACTGAATAACCACATTTATGCCTTTGACACCTGGAAATTATAAAAAATTTGGAAATTTTAATATAAAGAATTGTGGGTATTGTCAAATATGTTGTAAAGACAGATGGAATTACTTGCATAGGTAGTCATACAATAAGTCACATATTTAGAACGAACCTTGGATAAAAAAATGACAAACGACTTATTTTTTTTACTTCAGATCCAAACACCTCCAATCCAATGTGCCTGCAAAACCGAAACAACAAAATTAAAAGAGGGGAGTGGGAGTTACATCAGAGTAAGGAACTTTTTTTCTACCAAAATTGTTTAATTGATATTGTGCCTGTACACGAACATGGCTTTGGCATACATTTTACTTAATAATATAGCATTCTCTATTGTAAAACTTACTGATTAGGTAGCGGAAGAAGAGTCTTCTCTTGACCACTTATAGCTGCAATGCATTCAAAACTCAAACACTGAGTATAACTAAAGATACATGAATACTTAAATATAGTGAACGACTTAAGAGGCTGTATTAGGATTGCTTTTCTTTTGTGGTTTTGGCATATAACTAAACCCATTCAATTAGAACAAACCCATGTCTAAAGACACCATCTTTATCACATAAACATACAAAAAACACCAAAAGATCCAAGCTTTAACAAATTGTGATTCATTAATAGAGTAAATTAAGTCTTAATACCATATCAAATTTAAGTATCCATGAAAATTGCTTGAAAGTAACCATGGTCACAAACTCACAATAAAGATACTTACTGGTTTCAATTCCGAAAATCAAATCCTTCCACTTTAACCATTAATTTTCTTCTTCATCCTCCGTCACTTTCGCCACCGTGCGTTTCCTGCAAATTCAGAACGGATAAAAACAAAAACTCAAAAACATATAAAAAAATCTAAAAATACTTAAATGCAATGTATTTAAAGTTGATAAACTCACAAAACTGATTTAGTGTCAACTGAGAATGTAATTTCCTGATTTAGTTTTGCAATCATCTTTTTCATCTTAAGATCCCCTGGAAACGAATCTTTGCTGCAAGCTTGTTAGAGTCTGCTATGAAGCAACTGCTGCTATTAGCCCACAACCGTCATCGTGTAACCTGCACAAATGCAATCACATTCCCATAAGTACAACGTATTTGTGCATACATCATCATGTATAACTACAATAAGATAAAAAAAAAATATAATAAATTTACCTGTTTTCCTCATTCTAAACTTTTATTTCTTCAATTCGGAGTCCAACTTTCGGTTTACTTTGTCTTCTGGACGTTTCTATGAGCACAATCCTGATCTTGCATATCCACTTGTAGATTACTACACAATATATACATAGAGCTAACATCATTTTCAGTGGATAAACATATTGTCTCATCACACACGACAACATGTTGAAGTTATACACACACATTTTTGTCCGTTTAATTGAATTTGACATTTTACGAATTAATCATATTCTTAATAAGTTTAGGATAATATTTAGGTGTTCTAAAAGTTTTGCATCTATATTAGTCGAGCATGTACGAAACGTTTGACTGACCAAAAATGTGTGAAAACTATTGAGTGAAGTTATATGGTATAATAATTCTTACCACAAAAAACAGCCCAACTCGGGTCTATATAACTCCGCTGCTAACAATATATATGTAAGCTTAATTACAAACGTGTACGAACCTTGAGTTTTTTTATACAAAATGAAGGGTTGGTGATCTTTCTACGTTCTGCCCATTGATGAGTATCAGCATCTAATAGTCCTCTTGCTAACGGCACGTGGTGTGTCCGGTAAATCAACTGCCACCTATAAATGAAAAGTTAGGAGTTTTAGCTTCATATGAACCTACAGTAGTTGATAAAAAAGACCAACCTTTGATTGCTCTAGTGACCAAGATTATTTTTCCGAAAATGTTCCTTCTTCATCTACTTTTGTTTCATCTCGCCTAATAACATAAACCTATCTATAATTCATAGTAATAGATAACAAACTAAACCCACAAATCTGAGTGATTATCATCTCGTTAAAATTGTTTTTAAGGTATAATCGAAGTCACTAAACTAAACACAAATTAATCACAAATCATTAAAAAGAGCTAAAGAATTACATACCTTCGATTAAAAAAATTTGCGGCAGCGGCACTTCATCCTTTTTAAATTCCTGTGGTCATTTCCATCAAAGCGCATATAAATCAGTTAGCTCGCTGTCATTACACACTACATCAGTAAACCTGGTATTACTATAATCAACATATCGGCATAAACACTTATATAGCGTCCTCTACCTCAAAATTCAACCAAAAGTCACATATCAATTTCAATTCTCGTATGGAAAACTACTCCAAACTAAAAAAATTTCCAAACAATAATCATCCGAACATCAAATCAATATAACAACCGATCACTACTTGAAGCTAACAAATACAAAATCTAATGAAACTAAACTAATGCTCACTCAACAAAAACCAATAACATCACACAAAACATAAACTATATGTTATATCTTCATTCACAAACCGAGAAACTGACAAATAACAGTTACTCATAGACACATTAAAACACCATATGTATATAATCTAACAAATAACAAACTAATAACAACAATCAATATATCATTTAATTATAAGCACAACAAATACATCATCATTTTTTCCCTGAAATGCTACAAATACATCATATACGTTAACAATCTAATCAAATTACACAACCTTTATTAACACGCATGACTGGCTGTTCAGGTACATCCAAACCCCACAATTTTCATAACTCCCATTTAGCAAACAACAGTTAACAAAAGTATCAAGGTACACTAACAAAAAATGTTTTAAAGAAAGTAAATAACAACAGCTATAGGCATATAAAATTGTGTAGGAGGAGAGAGATATAGAAGTGAACCTTGAAGGCACCATTATATCGTCATCTTCTTCTTCTTCTTCGGAGACTTCGATCTCTTTGTATTCGTATTCATCGCAGTCTGATCCGGCGGTCGAATATTCATCCGGAACCGTGGAGGATTCAGGCATGGCGGCCGGAATTGATGGTGTGTGTGTGTGTGTGTGTGTGTCAGGGTTTGATTGAGAGCCGATTAATTTTGTTTCGTGTGTGTGTTTATGATTGGTATGTGCAGACAACAAAGAATGGGGAAAGAAATATATAGAAAGGGGTAAATGGGAGTGGGAAGAAGGTTCTGGTTTTGTGTTGTGGAGATGGAGATATATATAAAATATCTAGAGAGCGAGAGATATAGTTTGTGTCTGTGTGTGTACAACTACTTTGAAGCACGGATCACTGTTGTGTCAACTGTTTTGTACAAATTTTCATGCCAACAGCTATCCCGGTCTTTTAATATATTTATAATACAGACTCAATTGCAATTTCTTTAAACAAACTAAAAACCTCACAAATTAGAAAACCCGGTGAACATAATCCTGAGAATACAATTAAAAAAAAACACCAACCCATTTTCATAATTTGAAAAACAAAATTTTTATCAACACAAAACCAACAACTTTTATGGATTCAGTGGTATGTGGCAGGTTGTAGGTGGTAATGGCGCTAACAAGTTGCTCATGGTTGTGGGGACGTTTTTGTAGTGATAAGAGGCGGCTTGCATGGTGGCAGCGGTTTACATGTACTTGTTGTAATAGCGGGCTTTGCGTGTAGTGGTGGTGGTCTTGGGGGTTGCAGGTGGGGGTGGTTTTTGTGGGGTGACGGGTGTATAAATTTAAAGAGAATATGGAGCATAAGTTTTCGAGAGGGATACCATGACGTGCGCATTGAGTGGCTGGTATTAAATAAAATAATATGAAATGACAAAAATACCCTCTTATGTAATAGTCAAACTCAGTCAAACTAGTGGAGTTACTAAAAATGGATTGGATCCGTAATAGATGAAAACCATAGTGACTGGAACCGAGACGAAAAACAAAATAGATTAAATACTTAATACCCGATAAACTACAAGGACAATTTATGTAGTTCACTGATAACAACTTTTTTCAGCTTATATTATCTAGGAAGATCGATACTTTTTTTACTCCATATTAATCTTGTGATACTCTTTAACAATTATTAATTGTTATAAGATAATTGATTTTTACAAGTTTAGTGATTTTTTAAATATTTTGTTGTTTTATATATTTTCTAACTATTTTGGCGTTTTATAATAGAGTTAACTATATAAATCGTCAATGTGGTTAACACACACTAAATTTTTCGTCCCTAAACTTAGATAATTACCTCATCTTGGTCAAAGGACCAGCCAGTTACAAAATGTCAAGCACAAGAACGATTTAGGTAACTATCTAAGTTTAGGTACGAAATGTGTTAGTTTGTGTAAACCACGTAATCGATTTATGTAATTAACTCTTTATATTATATATGAGATGACCGACCCGATATTACTCGTGATCAGTTAACTTAGGGAACTATCATGGTGTTTCGGTCGGGTCCGCTATTCAGGATTATTGGTTTTATTTGACGTATTTAGTTGTTATCGATTGACAAAATCTTTGCGGCCCTTTGTACAAAGTTTTTTTTTTTTTTTTTTTTTTTTTTTTTTTTTTAATTATTTTTATTAAGAATATTATTTTATAGCTTTTTACTATATTAGAGTGATAGGTGCGATGGGCACCTATAAATTTTATAGGTGTCGTCACGTCATCATATCTATACTACTTATAATAGAGATTAGACCTTCTATCGTATTAAATATTTAAGATTTCCTAATATTGATTTTAAGTAATTACAAATAAAAGAGCACTACTTACAACTATTCAAAGCACAAATACAATCATTTAAATCACATACAATTAATACACTAATTAAATCACCCCTTCACTAAAATATACAATCATTTTACCACATGGTACAATGCAATTAAGCTACTACTAAGCCAAACATATGAATTTGTAGTCTCATCAATAAATATATTTTATTCACTTGTTGCACTTTATAAAATATCGTTAAGCATTTTATATATTGATTAGTTGTCCGTGACGGACATGCGGACACAATACTAAATATTAGGTGTCATTAACACTTATTTTATAGTACCTACCGCCGCAACGTGCGGGTACTCTACTAGTACCATATAACACTTGTATAACATAACCACTCTCCAATAAAAATTTTATAGGGTAAATTGCAAAAATGGTCCTTAACGTTTCACGAATTTGCAAAAATGGGACCGAGACAAAAAGTAGCGCAAAAAAGACACCAACGTTCCACATTTTCGCAAAATCGCCACCGAGAGGCCTTTTCCGTTAATTTTCCCGTTAAGTGCCACGTAGTTGAGGGTAGTATCGTCATTTCACTGTTGTATTTAACTTTATTTGTTGTTAACTTTATTCGTCTTCTTCCCCGTTAGTTTTCCTCTTTATTTGTTGTTAACTGTTGGGAACTTAAGCTCCAACAGAGCTTATTTTCATGTTTTAAAAAGTTTCCTTTTACAAAAGTTGTTTATTATTAGTTGTTCATTCCGTTGGAAGACATAAGACAAGCAACCAACAATTTGCTCAACAAAATATCATTCAAAAGAAGAAATCTTATTATGATAATTGGATTGTGTACAAAGGAGAACTTTCTGGGAAGAAGTTAGCATTCATATCAAATCCTTGGTATCCTAGACTCAGCCGTGCTTTACGTTTGCTTAATGAGCTGACAAAACATCAAAATATTGTTTCATTAATTGGCATTTCTTACGAGGACGACCAGATAATTTTTGTCCTCGAGCATCTAACTCGCGGGGGCTTGACAAGTATGTGAGCAGTACTGCACATCTCACATGGTTTATGCGACTCGAATTCTGCCTCGATATAGCTTCTGGCTTTCGTTATCTTCAAAATCATCCTAAAAAACGTGAGATGGATATTGAATATATGAGTAGCGCGAATATTCATTTAGATGAAAATTGGCAGGCAAAGATTCACTTTATCACACCTAGTTTGTTGGATTACCTTGACAAAGGTCCATTGGGCTACGTTGACCCTTTTTACACCCGAACTGGAATGATAGCCGAACTAATTACAGAAATATACTCTTTCGGGGTGATACTATTCGAACTTCTATGTGCAAGGCCAGCAGTAACATATGATGAAGAGGGAGGTGAACAATTTCTTATAAAATTGGCGTGCATCCATTATGAAAAGGGAACTCTGACCGAGTTTATAGATCCCCTACTAAGGGTACAAATGAACACAGATTCCATCGCTATTTTTTTAGAAGTTGCATATCGATGCCTGAGCGAGGATTCATCCAAACGCCCAACAATCTCGCATTTCTATCCCAACAAATGAACAGTATTTACAGATGATCCCAAACTCATCATTTATAGTGAGATGATGTTTTCCTCCACGGCAACAGGTAGCTTGATCTTTTCCATCCAATAAAGTTCTAAAATTACCCAAATCAACTTTATTTTTTTTATAAAGGAAATGGGCTGAAATTGCTTCTACGGAGTAGTATTTTTTATGTGTTTTAAATTTATTGATTTCAAGATATTATCAGTACTCATGTTATTTTGTTAACTGTATAACCTTTATTTTCTTAGTCCGATGAAGATTGTTACTATCTTCATGTCCTATGAACTTCGCAATATTTTTTGTTTATTAAAACGATTTCAAGGGCTCATTGTTGTTTTTGTTTATTTAGCGAATTGTCAAACAACTTGCTACAACTATTTCTGAGTGATTTCTTTATCATACATTCAAACCAGATGAATGTAAAGCTTGGCCCCAAACCATCAATATTTCTTGTGTTTTTCCTTGAAACCATCAATATTTCATCGATGAGATTGTTGTACATTAAAAAAAGAAAAAGAAAAAGAAAAAGAAAAAGAAAAGGTGATCGGAATCTGGGTTTGGTCACCGGAATCTGGGTTTGGTCACCGGAGAAGATGAAGATGAAGGGTAAAGGGTGGTGGTGGTTGTGTGGTGGTAGAGAGTGGTGGTGGTGGTGGCTGTGAAATGTGAGATAAAATTACTTTGCAAATTTAGTCCCTAAAACAACGAAATGACAAAAATGCCCTCGATGACATGGCACTTAACGGGAAAACTAACGGAAAAGGCCTCTCGGTGGCGATTTTGCAAAAATGTGGAACGTTGGTGTCTTTTTTGCGCTACTTTTTGTCTCGGTCCTATTTTTGCTATTTTGTGGAACGTCAAGGACCATTTTTGCAATTTACCCAATTTTATAACACACCACAAAAGATACCCACTCACTTAAAAGAAAAAAAGCATAACGCAATTTGATGCGGATAGCTATGGGACTAATAGCATATGGAGAAGGGGGTTGCAATTTGGCGGTGCCATGAGTGTAAAAAAAACCCCATTTGATATGCCATAAGGACACCGCTCCGACCTCTCTAACATGAGAACCGGCTTTTTAAGCTTCAACAATTAAACCATTAACCGTCTCATTCATAAAATTATATCTATCATGATCTAAAGTCTATACCTTTATTTTTATGGTGGTACAATTTCTAAAAGTTGATACCCATCTAGTTAACTCATGCATATCCAGTTGATTTTGAACTATCATTGTTTCTCATTTTCTCAATGAAACAAACACAACGGTACGCACCACTAAAACATATACGCTTATACCGAAAACTATTAATTTTATAAGACGCCTTTGATCTCCCGATTGAAAGGTCGGGAAGAAAAGTTAGTTCGGGTTACGCTGATAGTGGGTCGTTAAACAGTAAAGTTTAGACTAGTGGAATGTGTGTCGGGGTGGGGTAAACCGAATTCGTATGCGAAAGATATAAAAGTTAGAAGCACTAAAAAGATCAAAGAACCCAACCACAAAAGTATGGAAATGCAATCATTCGCACTACACTATGCATCTTTCGTTACATAAAAAGTTTGCCATTTTTTAAAAATAAAGAAATGTTACTTTTATCATAGAAACGTATTAATAATCACAACTAATAATAGAGAGGTTTATAGAATATATTGACTATCAATAGTATTTGTTACGTAGAGGTATTCAATAGGCGTTGCTTTTCCACAATGGCAACTAGGGGACCATTTGTATCTTTATATTGTAGGGCACACAATCAATTCTTCATATTTTGCTTTATAATCATGTCATTAAAAAACAAACTCTAGATTCATTACAACCGTGATGAATCTTGTCTTTGTTAATATATAAGCGTAATGTTTAGGCTGACCTAATAAGACAAACATAATAAGTTGTCAATTCAAGTTTAAGTGAAAAAAAAAAAAGTTGTCAATTCAAGATGTAAAGAACAAATTTAGTTGCCGTTTGTTTCTAAAAAACACTATATGTCAGTAGTCCTTTAATCTGATTAATTCACATGGGCCATTTGGGTAATTAACGGCCAAAAAGGGAATGCAAAGGAATGAGTGAGGTGGATAATCAATACCTTACCCTCCCAATTTACTCTATAATGGTTGATTAACCACTTTGGGGTAATCAATCCCTTTGCACCCTCTTACCAAGTACAATATAATGAGGAAGGTGGTCCATTTTGAATACCTTACTCATTTCCCACCCCCTTAAACCCCCCACCAAGCACCCCTAAGTGTTTTTCTTTTCATCATTCAAATTCGGTCAAAAACTCAAACCTTTTACGCAAGAAGAGGTGAATGAGATGTCTTACTACTTCTTAATTTTAATTTTTATTATTTTCCTTTTCTACTTATTTTTTTAGTTATATCTTATATTTCTTACTATATATTTTCTCAATTTTTCCTTTAGTAATGATAATACTTGTAAAGACAATTACGACTTTACTTCCTCCGTCTCAAATAATTGTTTCTTGATAAAAAAACACACTGTGTAAGAAAACATTTTTTTTTTTTTTTTTTTTTTTGCAGAATTACAGTTTTACCCTTATATAACTAATTAATATATTTTTTTTTTTAGTTTGTAAATATTAATTTCAAACAATGGAAAAATGGTACTATGTAATATGGTTTATTCGATCAAGCATTTTTATCTATTTTTAGTAGTTACAATTAAATTGAGACATGAACTATTAATTTATCATGATGAGAGTATAAATGTAAAAAATGACCAAATACATTTATGGAAGAGACAAAAAAACATGACCAAATACATTAATAGGAAATTACTAAACATTGTTACAACACATTTGAAGAGCATGTGCATTTCAAAATTTTAAAAACTTTATAGAAATTAATATTAGGCTGTAAAAATTCATAGATTCGGAAACGTTCCGTGAAAGAACGAAATAAGTAGAGAGATAAAGCGTATGGGTTCCGCTTGCGTCATATCTACGCCACTTTCCATAAAAAGAACCCGGGTCCGGGTCGGGTTCTGGGATAGTAATATAAAGAGCTCTAACATATCGCTAGCTACTAGCTAGTAGTGAGGGGTGTTACATTTTGAGAAAAGTGACAAAACATTTTTTTCATTTCTAAAAAAAATAAGAGTGAGAGATAAAAGGCAGGTACTATATACACTCGCCGGCTGCCGCCACTGCCGTCGTATGTTCTGACTAATTCTATCCCTTGTTGTTTATTTTGATTATTATCAGTTTTTGTTTGATAATAATTTCATCCAAACTAAGCTTAAATTTATAAATTCCGGTGAGTAAATTAATTAAATAGGTAGTTAGGACTATTATCATTTTAGATATTACTGTAGTATATTTATTTGGAACTAGTGTTTAATTTGGAGATTGAGCTGACTTGAAATGGTATAATTAGTATTGGTGGTTCAGTGGGTGAAATAATCGAGGTACAATCATATACTACTACTACTAGTTCGTTAGAGGCATATATGTTTACTTGCTTATAGCTTTGTTTGACAGACATAACTTGTAAGAGATAATAATCTTATAGTTTTGTAATCTCGCATCAGTTACTTTTTCCAAACATACCCTGTTTGCAAATAAATTTTATCGCATTTTTGGCTTCTTATTACCTGGGTTTTAAGAAAAACTAGCTTATGCAACTTCCTCACTAGACTGACTGTCAATAGTTGGTGTTTGTTTAACCTTGTTTTTGGGCTTATGACCTTATTTGGGAGGTGTTTGTATAAGCTTATATGTGGGAGTATGAGCTTATTTGTTTTTCGGCTTATATTACGTAAGTCTCAAAATTTTGGCTTATTTTTAGACTTATGGGCTTATAAAAGCTGTTTATATCATAACAATGTTATATAAGCCCACAAGTCTCAAAATAAGCTACAAAATTGAGGCTTATGAAATATAAGTCGAAATCAAATAAAGCTCATAAGCCCACCTTAAACAAATACCCCCTTGAGGCCTTGACTCAGTTTATATTTCATAAAGCCCATTATTCCAGCCTTATTTTTTCTACTTATTATGACTTAATTATGGAAAATAAGCTTGAACAAACACCCTCGTAAGCATAGCATTATACCTCCAATATATGGCTATTGTTTTTATCAAATTACGGCATGCCATTTTTAGAAGCTGTGTAGCCTATCTTGTACTTTGATTCTTTGGTTAAGCTTATAACTCGAAGTTGGTGTCGTGTATTGCAGGGATAAAAGATGGTACTAATGTCTCAGACGAGTCCCTCACATATCCGTACTGAGATTCTGCAATGCAAAAATGGTACCAATGCACTTTACAGCCGATCAAACAGCACAAATGCATCTAGAACCTCTACTGTTGCCTTTCCACGGGATCCCTCTAAGACTACCCAAAGTATGCATGTAAATGCCATTGGCGCAAAATCCAAAAGGGGCAATCACGTTATTGTTGCTGCAAGTCCTCCCACAGAGGATGCTATGGTTGCTACTGAGCCACTTACAAAAGAAGATCTTGTAGCATACCTTGCTTCCGGGTGCAAGCCAAAGGAAAACTGGAGGTTTAACTTCTATTTCTCGTTATTCCTTCGTTGTTAATTGTTATCTATGCTCAGTATCATATATCATATATACGCAATTATACATGCATGTCAATGATTGGTCGTGCTTTGTTGATTTGGCAGAATAGGAACTGAACATGAAAAGTTCGGTTTTGATCTTAAAACGTTGCGTCCTATGACATATGAACAAATTGCCCATCTTCTCAATGCTATTTCCGAGAGATTTGACTGGGAGAAGGTCATGGAAGGCGACTACATTATTGGCCTTAAACAGGTAATCTGCATATTCTTTGTAATTTTTATCGACAGAATGCTTTTATGGGAATATTAGGCACCATTGACATGGATTGTGTATTCTGCTCATGCATATTCATCTTTAATAAGCAAAAAGTGGAAAGAAAATGGTATCAAATTTTTATATGTTTTTGGAAAACTAAACCTATTTGTAAGTGACAAACTGTATATTTGATTTTGGTGTTTTAATGGTTAAAAAAATACATTGACTCTTTGACTTTAGTTGCCAAACACAATGTCATGTTGTAAATATTTGCATTACAAAAAATGATAAACACAAAACAGACATAAAAGGGGTTCCGGAACATACCTAAGCGGTTTGTATTTTCACGTACCTGGCTGATTTCGAGTCTGAATACCTCTGGACCTTTTGGTTATGTTCATCAATTTTAGATTAACTTTTTTCCTGTTTTAGGGAAAACAAAGCATATCTCTGGAACCTGGTGGTCAGTTTGAGCTTAGTGGCGCTCCTCTTGAAACTCTCCATCAAACTTGTGCAGAAGTTAATTCACACCTTTACCAGGTTTGTACCTTATTGTTGTTACTTGAACTTTGTGAAGACAGCTTGTGCTTACCATTTATGTAAACTTTCCCTTCATATCTGCATGTCAAATTGATAGTTGCAGACAGCTTGTGCTTTACCATGTCAAATTGATAGTTGCACTTATGGTTGGTCTTACTTTACAGGTTAAAGCTGTTGCTGAGGAGATGGGAATTGGGTTTATTGGACTTGGTTTCCAGCCAAAATGGGAACGGAAAGATATACCTATAATGCCCAAGGTAAAAATCAAATATAATTGTATGTTTCATTCATCTAATTTTAGAAACTCTTCTCATCTAGGTTAAGTGGCAATAGCTTCAATGTCTATTGAAGCATTGTGATCTCATATTATCTCTATCTCTATCTCTATCTCTATCTCTATCTCTATCTCTATCTCTACTACTTATAAACAGTTTATGTCTTGAATCTTGAAACTTAAATTAATGTAGTTTGCCTAAATTACCCGTAAGTACCCCTTAAACTTGGCAACTTTTCAAAAACTTGGCAACTTAAATTATGTCTTTTCTTGATCAATTCTAAACTTGGCAACTTTTTAATGGCAAATGCTCAGTGTTGTAAATATCGCTCGGCGGTCGACCACCGCCAAGCGCCAAGACCGATATGGCGGCGATATATCAGTGATATATCGGAGACCATAAATTATAAAGAAATTTATGTATATTTTTGAAATGCAACATATGTAACACAAAACAAAACATAAATTATATTTATAACTTATAAGAGATATTTGTAGAACCTGGTATACTACCAAAGTGCTCCAATTCAACTCCAATATATGACTGATTGACTGGAAAGAACCTGGACCGATAAATTTGACTGATATTTGACCGATTTGACCGATATAACCGATTTTGACCAAACCGATAAGTGAAATATCGTATCGGTCGACCGCCGATAAGCGATATATCACTGATATATCGGCCGCCAAGACCGATATTTACAACACTGCAAATGCTATATTAATCTTTGCATCAAGGGTCGAACCAGAAACACGATTCTCAAGTATAATTATTTGCCGCTATACACCGTCGCTTTGCGCGAGTATTCGTCTTAGTATATCTATAATTTAGCCAAAGATTTTTATAATAATTTGTTGTTGAAGTCTACCTTGACTTTTTATCCTCATCTAATGGCTGTAATGGCATGAGTTGACTGCCATATATTCAAATTGTATCCTGCTAAGTAAGGGTAATCTCTGATATCTTAGCAAGTAGTCCAAATTAAATAGCTAGCATTTTATGTTGCCTCAGGGAAGGTATGAGATTATGCGGAATTACATGCCCAAAGTTGGTTCTCTTGGACTTGACATGATGTTCCGGACATGTACTGTTCAGGTGAGCTCCTTTGATTTAGTTACATGCAACTATTGGTCTTTGGGTAGTTAAAAGCTGCCTGTTTTAAATTTGAGATTAAGTGTGTGTATGTCCTTTACAGGTCAATCTGGACTTCTCTTCTGAAGCTGACATGATAAGAAAATTCCGGGCTGGTCTTGCTTTACAACCTGTGAGTATGCTTTGGCCCCTCTACGTGTGATGCTTGCTTGTGGCTTTGGATTTACAATATGTTGATCTCACTAGTTTAACATGAATCAGATTGCTACGGCATTGTTTGCTAATTCACCATTTACCGAGGGAAAGCCAAATGGTTATCTCAGCATGAGGAGGTAATTTTTTTTTACCTACTAGGTGTCTTGTGTTACTAGTTCTTTATTAATACATATTGGAAGTTATAGTGACAGTGAAACATTCTTGTATCAGCCAAATTTGGACAGACACCGATAACAATCGTGCTGGGATGCTTCCTTTTGTCTTTGACGACTCTTTTGGGCAAGTATTTGATTACATGGTCTTTTTGATGCACTACAGGGTGTTAATTTTATTTATTTCTCAAAGAAAGTTTATTCTGATACCCTCGTCTGTCTCGTGGCCTCAGATTTGAGCAGTATGTTGAATACGCTCTTGATGTCCCTATGTATTTTGTCTATCGGAACAAAAAGTATGTCGACTGTTCTGGATTGTCCTTCAGGGTATACTCTATCCCTAATAGTCAATTAAGTTATGTACTTGAGTACCCTGTGAGAATAACTTTCATATTTTACAGGACTTCCTCGCAGGAAAACTTGCTCCACTTCCAGGAGATTATCCAACTCTGAATGATTGGGAGAATCACCTAACAACAATATTCCCTGAGGTGTGTTACTTGGGATCACTGTAAACGTGGGTCACTTTTTATCATTCTTTCAATGCAACTATAATGCCATTTCTTGCTGTTTCAGGTGAGACTAAAACGATATCTGGAAATGAGGGGCGCTGATGGTGGTCCATGGAGGAGGCTATGTGCATTGCCCGCTTTTTGGGTAGGTCTTTTTGATCATAATATGTTCAATATGCATGTAATGTGTAGTACTTCTGCACGTGCATTGGTGGATAAAGGGTTTTGGAGCTTCTAGTTTTTTCTTATTTTGGTGGATGTCTGTTGTTTGGTGAAACTACAGGTGGGCATATTGTATGACGATATTTCTCTGCAAAATGTTTTGGACATGACAGCCGATTGGACTCCAGCAGAAAGAGAAATGTTGAGAAATAAGGTAATATGACTGTATAAATAGTAATTTCTTGAATTGTCTCTCTGTTTTCTAAAACATTGGTACTAATATATGTTTTCAGGTACCTGTAACTGGTCTGAAAACCCCATTCCGTGATGGGTTGCTGAAACATGTTGCCGAAGACGTTCTGACCTTTGCAAAGGTACGAAACTCTGGTTGATACTCAATTTTGGAGATTTCATTGTCAATCCCGCTAACCAGCTTTTTTAATCAGGATGGCTTGGAGAGAAGAGGATATAAGGAAACAGGATTCTTAAATGAAGTGGCAGAGGTTGTTAGAACAGGTGAATCAGGCTTCTTATCTCTTCGGAATTTTGTATTGATGCATCTGATTTGTTTCTTCTCATGCTATTACACAACTGGAGATCAGTAGTTGAATACTGTAACTTTTATGTAGCATATAGGTGACAGTTTCCTCCCTTTTGTGCATGGGTGGATTTAGGTTGCGTTATATCTCAATCTGGGTTGAAGACCAATTTTTTAATGCATACAACCTCCTAAATCGTCTTATACAAAGATTTAGAAACTTATTATTGTAATAATACCATTTTATTTTCATAGGCAACACATTAATCATTTAATATTATTTTTTTTAAAATGTACCCAACTGGCCCATTTCTTATTATAAAAGGTAGAGATGCACAAAAAAACCGGTTCATGAACCAAACCGAAAAAAAACCAAAACCCGGTTTTCCCCAAAACCTGTTTAGGGAAAACCGGTTTCCCTTGAACCGAACCGGCAGTTTTATAGCCGGTTTCCATAGTTTGTTGTCAACTGGTTTGAGAACCGGTTTAAACCGAACCGGTTTGGGTTAAACCGGTTTAAACCGAGCCGGTTCTTGGTTTAAACCAAACAATTTCTCTCCCAAAACCGGTTTCAAACTGGTCCGGTTTGAGTCAAAACCGGGTTTTGACCAGTTGACTCAAACCGAAACCGGTTTGAAAACCAATTCGGTTTTGAATTTTACCCGATTTGTGCACCTCTAATAAAAGGTCCTGTTTTAGTAAGAATCCGGTTTGACCCATTACTCAACTTGCCTGGCCCGCCCATCCGGCGTCATCTTAGTTTAGTACCAAGCTATTGTAGTGTCAGCTTTATCAGAGAATCTAACAGGCAGGCATGTACGTTTATGTGCTACAGGTTTGACACCAGCAGAGAAACTACTGGATTTGTACCATGGGAAATGGGGACAAAACGTGGATCCCGTATTTGAGGAACTACTTTACTAAGATGCCAGACTTCTTGTCCATATTCCGTATGTATCTTAATCGATATTTGTAGCTCTCATTTCACTTCCTTTTTACACATTATGAATTGCACATGCTGTGTTTGTAGGAATAAGCTGTATGTCGATCATGGAATGCATATGCCTGTTGTGACCGTCATTCCAGCAAGTAGTAGCAGTACATTTAGTGAGTTAATACCATTTAAGACTTCTGAGGTTTACTTTTGCTCCAACAATCGTAGGCTCCTTTGTACACCTGCAGAACTACTAGAATGATGTATGTACTTGTGTTTCTTTCATAAGAACCATTCTACTGGTTTATCATCAAACTCGATCCAACCATTCGCTTGGATTGTAAATCAAATAATATTGAGTCCGGATTGCAAGGTTTCTTTATCCCTAATTAGATCAATCGTTGTCTATGCAATTATTTAGTGTGGGTTTTGGGAGCATAACAACAATAAGACCCCCAAATTTAGGAACCATTTTGCATGTAATTCATGTACATGTGTTAGCTGACATGCATCCATGTGCCCCTCATGTTATCCAGTGACCTACCATGTTAGTTGTTTGCTTATGTCCTTGTTTGTTTTTGCAACTTTACCCCGAGGGGTGTTCGTTTTTTGTGCTATGTGCACCCAATAGTTTATGGAAACGACGCGGCCTTGCAAAACGAATTATAGTAGACGTGTATTGTGTTACTGTGTTGCATTTGCAGGTGAATTTTTAGTAAGAGCATCTCATAGCTGTGATAAATTTACTACATTTACTTTAAAGTATGTTGATTAGTCTAAGTTAGATATGAAATTTTGGTAAAAAAAAGAAAATTGATTATGAGTCAAGTTCATTCAAGTTGTCCCAATGTTTTGCTATCTTATGTTGTTTTATAAACAACTTTGTAAAACCTAAAGGACATTATTCAACTCACTTTATATTGATGTAAACTTGTTTTAATTTGTTAAACTTGTCCATTTTGCTCCCTCAATTGCAAATGGTGGACGATAAATTAACAGTTCAGCGTAATGACGATCAAGTGAGCTTTTGAAGGCTGTCGGTGTGTCATTGATCTGTTCATATTTTAAGCCATTAACGGACAATTATTGATTAATCAACATAGTTTGGAATAGCAGAACTGAATAATTTGATTTTGGATTTAGTACTTAAATTAAGTGGTAGGGCTGAAGTGAAAGGTGACCTAAGAGATATAATATGGTACAATAGTTAAGAGGAGACAACTTACCCTAATTATATTGCTTTAGATATTGAGAACCACTATTAATTACTTGACAACACCATTGCAACCACGCCAGCTAGGAGATCCATATCTTCCAAGTTATTGCAATTAAATATAGCCTTGTACCATGTACATGATGTGACCCAATATGACTAATAATCCTAATCTGGTCTAGTTTTAATGTTAGGTTGTAGAAGTCGAAAAACTATTTATTGCGTATTCATGACTACGAGTGAAGGTACAACCAAAACTGTTAGGACTAAACTATTGTTCGGACTATCCTTTGTCGGATGTCGACCTTGTGGTTTACATAGGAAAAAAGGGTACATAGCCATGGTGCTTTGAAGAGATGTCATATGGAATGAATTTTGTCCAAGGTACTATGGTCATTTCACTCATTTGATCGAGTTTATTACAGATATGAACCTTGAGTCTTTTATATACTTGTTTTAGGCTATACCTGATCCAAATTTGTGTTGGTTTTTACCGGGCTAGAAAAAAATTGTGCAGACAATGTTAAAATGCAGACCTTGAGCTGACAAGGCCACAAGGGCGCTAGATATCTAATAAGTAGTTAGGGGTGTTTGGATAAGTTATTTATAATGTCTAATAGCTTATTGCGCTATGAAAACACAAAAAGCTCATAAGCGTTTGAGTAAAACTACCAGCTTCTTTGTGAATTCATGCAATGCTAACTTGCTAGTGATCTGATATCATACATATATAATCCGAATCCAGAAAACTTTCGGTTGATCAGTCTTAAACTTTGACATCAACATTTGCTGTTTGTTAAACAACAGATTACGCCTCTTTACTTATGGCGATTCACAACACAAGTAGATAAATTAATGAACATAAATTACAATATACAACATTGGATGCCTTGAATGAGCATACAAGTGACAGTAGAACTAATGCATTGACCTCAATTATTTCTTGATCCATAATGCAGTGTAGTATATTCTACTCTACATACACTTGTAATCCTCAAATGTCAATTATACCCTTTATTTTTGGTTCTTATAGATTCAAAGATATCATAAACCAAAGGTCATAACTGGAAATTTCATATGATTAAGGCCAATCCACCTTGCTGTCTCATTTTCATGTCCAGCTCATTAAATCTGATGGGCTTTGGTTATGGCCCACAAAAACATACCCACATGGAAATTATTATTTTTCAATTTCTTACATGTAATTATTTGCATTATATTATTCTTTTTAGAATAAATAAACAAAAATATCACTGTCTTAATCACAACAGTTGCTCATTTGTTACTACAAAAAGCCTCATTTCCCATTCATCCTTCATTGTTCATTTCACATTTCCTTCAATTTTTAGTAATTCTTTTCTAGAAAATGAGAGAAATCCTTCATGTTCAAGCCGGACAATGCGGTAACCAAATAGGAGGTAAGTTTTGGGAGGTAGTGTGTGGCGAACATGGCATCGATGAAACAGGAAAATATGTCGGTGATAGCGCAGTTCAGCTAGAAAGAGTGAACGTGTACTATAATGAGGCTAGTGGTGGAAGATATGTGCCTAGAGCCGTTTTAGTGGACCTAGAGCCCGGTACTATGGAAAGTCTACGTACCGGGCCTTATGGTAATATATTTAGGCCTGATAACTTTATTTTCGGCCAAAATGGTGCCGGAAATAATTGGGCTAAAGGGCATTACACAGAAGGTGCCGAGCTAATTGACTCGGTCCTTGATGTTGTTCGTAAAGAGGCTGAAAATTGTGATTGCTTACAAGGTGAGCACAAACATTAAAGATCTTCCTAGTTTCTAAGTTCAGTAACATGTAAAAAGGACTAGTAAGTAGTAACATACTAACATTTTGTTATGTGACAGGTTTTCAAATATGCCACTCACTTGGAGGGGGGACTGGATCCGGTATGGGAACCTTATTGATATCAAAGATCCGTGAAGAGTATCCAGATCGAATGATGTTGACCTTTTCGGTTTTTCCTTCACCAAAAGTGTCGGATACAGTTGTTGAGCCTTACAACGCCACCCTTTCTGTCCACCAACTTGTCGAAAATGCTGATGAGTGCATGACTCTTGATAATGAAGCGTTGTATGATATATGTTTCCGAACACTTAAGCTCGCTAACCCAAGCTGTAAGTCAAATAATACCCTTAAACTTTTTTTTCGCAATGGTTTAGCCTCTAACTTTTTATATTTTTTTCATCACAGTTGGCGACTTAAACCACTTGATCTCAACTACCATGAGTGGGGTCACTTGCTGCCTCAGGTTTCCGGGTCAACTCAACTCTGACCTCCGTAAACTGGCAGTAAACCTCATCCCATTCCCCCGCCTTCACTTCTTCATGGTAGGATTCGCCCCATTAACTTCTAGAGGCTCACAGCAATACCGCGCTTTAACCATCCCAGAACTCACTCAACAAATGTGGGACTCCAAAAACATGATGTGTGCAGCTGACCCACGCCACGGCCGTTACCTCACTGCCTCAGCCATGTTCCGTGGCAAAATGTCCACAAAAGAAGTAGACGAGCAAATGATCAATGTACAAAACAAGAACTCGTCTTATTTTGTTGAGTGGATACCAAACAATGTAAAATCAAGTGTTTGTGACATCCCGCCAACCGGGCTATCCATGTCGTCCACTTTCATAGGAAACTCAACTTCGATTCAAGAGATGTTTAGGCGCGTTTCTGAGCAGTTTACAGTTATGTTTAAAAGGAAGGCTTTCTTGCATTGGTATACAGGTGAAGGTATGGACGAAATGGAGTTCACTGAGGCCGAAAGTAACATGAATGATTTAGTGTCTGAATATCAGCAATATCAAGATGCTGTGGCTGATGATGATATTGAAGAAGAGGAATATGATGAAGAAGTTGATGAAAATTAAAAGTCAAACATGTGAAAGTCAAAGGTGTGTAATATTATGAATGGGTTGATTTGTTTATGTATTTTGGGTATTTTCCAATTTTATTCTTGTATGATTCCTTTGGTTATTGCCGAATAAAGTATTTCAACTTTTATCTTTGAGGCAACTTAGACTTTTTGGAGGTAACTTTTATTTTTATACTTCCTCCCGTCTTAAAAGAAATTTTCACCTTACTATTTATATTTGTTTTAAAATAAGTGTCTATTTTTTATATATGGATAATAATTATAATTGTTTTTCCTACTTTACTTTTTAATCAAACCTTGCATTAATAACTAATTTTTTTATTGGTAAAAATGATTTTTTACCAATCAAAACTATCATTAATTACACATATCATAATTTCTCAATTTTTTAGTTTGTGGTTTGGGACGGATGGAGTAATTGAGACCTAGTCAATCGTTAATCGTTAGGCGAAAATAATTACACCATCGCGACGAGCATTTAATTATCTTTTTATAGACGGGCATTTTGATATACTTTCGACAAAAAAAATTCATTTTTTTCACTTTTTTTCCTGACCGAAAAAATCACATGTGATATGTAATATCACATGTGATATTAGTGTAATATCATATGTGATGTGTAATATCACATGTGATTTTTTTGGCCAGGAAAAAAAACGTGAAAAAAATGAAAAAAAAAAATTGTCGAAAATATATCAAAGTGCCTATCTATAAAAAGATAATTAAATGCTCGTCGTAACAGTATATTTTTTTGCGCTTAACGATTAACGGTTTGAAAGATATTAATATTTGAAAAAAAAAAAAGAATAAAAGTTTGGTTTTTTAAATTGTTTGGATTAATCTCATCTATTAGATTAAATAAAGATAGAAGGAAGATGGAGGTTGGAGATTAATGTAAATAAAGTTTTGTCATCTTTTCTCTAATAATAATGGTTAATCAAAACCTACCTAATAAACACATCAACAAGTTCATTAATCCAAACAAACTTGAAAAAACAAATCCGCATATTTACAGTCTAAAAAGTTAAAAATCTACATACTATTACTTGTGTGACTGTATATATTAAAGAAAAAAAAAGGGAAAAAAAAAACAATTGATCAAACGATCACCAAATACCCGCCTTTTCTTGTTTTACAACTAGGGGTGAGCAAACAAAACCGAAAAAACTGAACCAAAAACCAAAAAAACTGAACTGAAAAACCGATCGAAACTAAAAACCGATGGTTCGGTTTTTAATTTTTCAAAAACCGAAAAATACGGTTCGGTTTCGGTTTTCGTCCAAAAACTAAACCGTAAAAACCGAACCGAACCGATTTTATTATATAATAATATATAATTAATATAATATGCATAAATAACTAAATAAATCAAATTTATAAATTCATATTCATTTAGTGGGTAGATTTATAATATATTTATCTTAACGTTTATATTTATATGCGTGTTTGTTGTGTCGTGTGTTTACTTGAGAATATCTCAATAAATATATGACGATGATCATACTATGTGTATCAGTGTAATTATAGAATTATGCAATATACATTATTATGCTTAGATTGACAAAAAAAGTAAATTCCAATTTTCTATGTAATACAAGTTTTTTGTTATATATTTGTCACGCCCAAATATAAACGGTTAGAAACCGAAAAACCAAACCGCCAAAAATCGAACGGTCTCGATTTTGGGTTCTATAAAAACCAAACTTTCGATTTCGATTTTAGCCAAAAACCGACCCAAACCAAACTGTGCACACCCCTATTTACAACACAAAAAAACCTTTTAACCTCACTAATACTCTAAAAAATAACATTCAAAACTTAAGGTTTGTGCTTAAAACACTTTCGCAATAAAGAAGATAACATATATACAAGAAAAATATATTTACAAAGTTTTCATAGAGAAGACGAATTGGTTCGCTTGGTTTACTCTTTTTCTTCGCAAAAAGTTGCGAAAGTATATACCAAAAAACCTTAGGGGCTGTTTGACAAAACTACATGATTTAGCGCTGAATGATTTAAAGACTCTGAACGATTTAAAGGCTCTGAACCAAAGTGATCTGAATGAAAACTTATTGTTTGACAAGTGTTCTGAATAAATATATTGTGTAAAACTAATTCTTGAAAATTTAATCATTTTTCTTGTACGTCGTATATTGTTATTTTCTTGTGTTAGTATATGTTTGTTTACATAATATTTTTGCACATATTAGTTTATGTGTTCATATCTAATGTTACATTATGTGTTCATATCTAATATTACAACATCTCATAACCTTGTTAGGATAGTAAAGGACATAAACTTGCAAGACTTAAGCTGATGAAAACAAAAAAAGGTAATGAATTAAATACTAACGTAAAAGGGACTTGAGTTATATATAAATATTCATTTAATAATGATAAAGGAGTTGAATTGAAATCATATAAAAATAGGCTTTCAAATGGACGCTGGATCAATTGGCATCTGTCGAATGCTTAGCCATTAGCCACCTAGTGGAATCACTAAGCGGGTGAAGAAAAATTATCAAACAACAAACTACACTGACCGAATCAGGGATAGCTCGTTAAGAGGCTATCAAACAGCCCCTAATGTCTTTTGTATCGTTTCAAAATTTTATTTTACATTTTGTGTAGAATAACTATTTTTCTATTCATACATCTAACATATCATTTATTTACATATTAGACTATAGACCCACGAGACCCTGCATATAAAATCTTTATGTTAAAAAATTGCTATGATGAAGCAACATGTTCGACATATAAATAAAAGATAAAGCGTAAAACAGTGGACACGGTTAACATAAATCCAATCCACAAGTTTAAAGGCACCACAATCAACAAAAAACAAATCCACATACGCAATTATACGATCGTCAAGACCAAATACAAATGGACACAAAAGTGAAAATTAAAGATAACGAGACATAGCTATAAACACTATCTCGATTATCATAAATTGAGAAAACAGCTTGATTTCAATGCAAAAAGAATAATTTAAGCATCTATCATAATCACTTGTGTATGGTTGGTTGGATGACTATGCCGATATTTAGTTAGTGCTCCAAAGTTCGATTTTTTTCGATTGGCCGTTTAAAATGGGCTCCACCTGGCACATGTCATTTTTGCATAATATTATGTACAACAACCAGGGGTAAGGATCAAATGAGAAGAAAATTTGAAATGAGAAGAATGAGAAATAATTATAATCACATATTTGAGATGGAACGACTTGAATTAGATGCATCTCTACTCATTTATATGCAACCCAATTAGTTTCGAAAATGATTTTGAAGTGAAAAAGATGCAAAATAGTACTAGCAACAAATTTGACCCGCAGAGGACGAAAAATACATAGGATTCTTCTAACTTGATAAAATGCATCTAATATATGTATATGCATATAATGTTTTGTCAGAAAATATATTATGATGCATCTAAAAGATTAAGGATGCATCTAATTCAAATCGATACATCTCTAATATGAAGTTATAGTTATTTCTCATCCTTCTTATTTTAAAGTTTCTTCTCATTTGATCCTAAGTCCAACAACGAGTGGCAACCTTTGTTTTTTTTTTTTTTTTTTTCATATTCGGACAACAGGCAAACACATGTCGTAGGGATGAGCATGGGTACCGGAAAAACGGTACGGTACCGGAACCGTACCAATACCGACCCGTACCGGTACCGGTGTACTATATCTGGTACGGTGCCGGTACAACTAAACAAGCTCGAAAAAAAAATCGGTACCATTGAAAAATGGTACGGGAAAAAAAACGGGAAATCCCGGGTTTGGTACCGAAATACAAAAGGCCTTTTTCTTTTAGTTAAGGTGTCGATCCAAACACTCCTGAAGTCTGCATATGCAATTCAACGATGGTAAAAGTAGGCCTCACAACCAAATGTCCATTTCATACACTATTGATTGTTTGTCTTTCACTAATATAAGTAAAAATACAACAAGCGTTTCATATGTGAAGTATCATTTTCTGTCGTATCAATTGCTATATGTTTCATCAGAACTGATTACAACAAAATCCCTAGTTGTATGAAGCATTAAAAGTAAATTAACCGTAGTAGTTCTTTATTTCTACAAATTTCATAATATTACTAACAAAATCCCTTGTTGTATCATGTATGAAGTGGTGGATAATGACAGTGAAAATAATTGTACTAACATATATTATTCTGTGAATAATTAGAAACCATTAGTGAATAAGAATTTGAACAGATTGGCACTGGTTTGTGAGCTTTAGATATATTATGTAAAGTTGTAAACAATATAACCAGCAAACTTTCTAGACAGAGTTACAACTTTTATTATTACTGACAAATTATTTATGAAAATGGTCAAATTTGAAAAAGAAATGAAAAGTATGTGTAAAACGGTACTTAACTCAGCACGGTACCGGTTTATTTAAACCCGGTACCGGTACCGACTTACCAATCGGTTCCGGGAACAGGACCACTCGGTACCGGTACCGACTTACCAATCGTTTTCGTCTTTTTTTTACATTTTCGTTCATTTTTTACATTTTCATACGTTTTTATCCATTCTTATCCGTTTTCACAACATGGGTATATCAAATAATAACCAAAAAACATCAAATTTCAAAAAATAATAATTACAGGTTATTAGCATCAACCTTCAACAACTAGTCCTTTGACTAAAAAAAAAACTCATTTTAAAATGTAAAAAAACGAACGAAAATGTAAAAAACAGACGAAAACGAAAAAAAAAAACAAACAAAAAGGTAAAAAAAAAAAACAGAAGAAAACGAAAAAACGGAAGAAAACGTAAAAAACGGAGGAAAACGTACAAAACAGACGAAAACGAAAAAAACGGATGAAAACATAAAAAAACGAACGAAAATGAAAAAAACAGACAAAAACGAAACAAACGGATGAAAACGTAAAAAAACGGAGTAAAACGTAAAAATACAGACGAGACAGAAAAAAAAAAGGTTAAGAATGGATAAAAACGTAAAAAAAATGCACGAAAGCGTATGAAAACTTTAGAACAACGGACAAAAACGTTAAAAAACGGACGTAAACATAAAAAAAAAAGACAAAAACAAAAAAAAGACTAAAACGTAAAAAAACAGACGAAAACAGAAAAAAGAACGGATGAAAACATAAAAAAAAGAGACGAAAACAAAAAAAAAATGGACAAAAACGTAAAAAAACAGACGAAAACGTATTAAAACGGAACTTACGAACGTATTAAAAAAAATTGCACCGTTCGTCCTTTTGGTTTGCGAAATGACTAGTATACCCTCATGGGAATTCAGGTGTAACAACACTTAACAAGCGTTAGTGGGGGAGGGACTAACGACACCAAACGTTTACCCGTTAAGGACAAACGGTGCAGTTTTTTTGGTAAAGGGACTAACGACGCCAGTCAAAGCAAACCAGAAGAACGAACTGTGTAATTTACTCTTTTATATACTACTAGTTAATATTTAATGTGATAAGTTGACAATATAAAAATCTAAAGACAAAAGACATGTTAAAAGTGTTGGAAAATTTAGTGCACTTGAGGGATTAATTCAAACATGGTAATGGGTTTAGAGGTACGGAGTGTACACCCATTTGGTCACTGAATCCCCTGACTCAATAGTGGTTATGTATTGATTCTGCTGATAGCATGAATCTGTTTTTGCTGATAGTGTGATTCTACTGACAGTGGATTCTGCTGTTAGTTTCCAATGCAAGTGTTATTATTACCACTGATAGTGTTAACATTACCACTACTAGTGTTATTGTTTTCACTGATAACCACTGATTCCTACTATT
The DNA here is from genome assembly GCA_030686995.1 of Artemisia argyi. Lineage (NCBI taxonomy): Eukaryota > Viridiplantae > Streptophyta > Magnoliopsida > Asterales > Asteraceae > Artemisia > Artemisia argyi. The sequence goes on from CM060697.1 coordinate 183,427,931, forward strand.
ATGGAAAGTATTATGTTATAATTAATGGGCCGTTAATTATACATAATTCCATGGGCTAGGGTTTGAGTATTCTCTATTATAAATAGAGGTCATAACATTCTGCATGGAGACGATTATCAACACAAACTCTAAACACTTGAATACAATTCTGTTCTTGATTTGTGCCTAAAACAAGAACATCACTTGGTCTTATCCCATACAGATATTCGTGTAACCCAGGCATATGGTCGAATAGTTTCTATTGGAAAGTGATAACACGATTTCAAGTGAATATCCGGTTGGAAACACTCTCAAACACTAATTAACCAACAATCAATAGAAACTACTAGTGATAATCAATGGCTGCTGCTATAAGACAAATGGCTGCTAATTTTTCCAAGTTGGAAAATTTTGAAGGTGTTGATTTCAGAAGATGGCAAAAGAAGATGCACTTCTTGTTGTCAAGCATGAATGTGGTGTACGTCCTGACAACTGCTATTCTTGAAGATTATGGGGATGATGCTACTATGGAACAAGTAAGGGTCAGAAGCAAATGGGAGAATGATGATTACGTCTGCAGGGGTTTAATTCACAATGGTATGTCTGATTCTCTTTTTGATATTTATCAGAATGTTGAATCTTCTCAAGAACTATGGGATTCCTTGGAAGCCAAATAGATGGCTGAGGATGCATCAAGTAAGAAGTTCCTTGTAAGTAATTTTAACAATTACAAAATGGTTGATTCTAGACATGTCATGGAACAATACAATGAACTTCTTAGTATACTTGGTCGATTCACACAACACAAGATGAACATGGATGAGGCTATTTTAGTCTCTTGTATCATTGATAAATTACCTCCTTCTTGGAAAGATTTTAAGCATATGCTGAAACATAAGAAGGAGGAATTAACTCTTGTTGAGTTGGGTAGTCACTTGCGCATTGAGGATTCACCCAAAGCACAAGACATTGACTAGCCAAAGAGTAGCAATACTACTGGTCCATCAGTTGTCAATATGGTGGAGCATAACAACTCCTCCAGGAACAATGACAACAAGGCAAGCGTAAGCATCAGGATAACACCAAATCTGATCTTAACCAGAAACCAAAAGTGACTTGTTGGAAGTGTGGTAAAACTGGACACTTCAGAAAGGATTGTAAATGTGTTAAGATTGGCAATAAAACCAATGGATCAGGCACAAGTGGAGGGAATGGTAACACCAATTCTCTTAAAGGTCAGAATATATTTAATAAGTCTTTTGAGATTTATTATGTTAAACATATATCTGAAATATATTTTGTGCAGGATGATGATGTTGCTTGGTGGGTTGACTCTGGTGCAACAATTCATGTGTGTAAAGATAGAAGCTGGTTCAAGACCTATGAGTCAATGAATGATGGTTTTATTCTTCATATAGGAAACGAGTCAACTGCCCTGGTGCATGGAAAAGGATGTGTTGATTTGAAGTTTAGTTCTGGAAAGATTGTTTCTTTGTTTAATGTTTTACATGTTCCTGATATTAGAAAGAACTTGGTTTCTAGTAGTGTTTTGAATAATTGTGGTTATAAACAAGTTATTGAATCTGATAAGTTTGTTTTATCTAAACATGGTGTGTTTATTGGTTTTGGCTATTTGTGTAATCAAATGTTCAGACTTAATATTGTTCATGATAATGTTAATTCTGCTTTTATATCAACTCTAAACTTAATGATTTAAACCTATGACATGCTAGACTTGGCCATGTACACTTTAAAAGAATGCGAGATATGTCTAAGGATGGATTAATTCCAGCCTTTGATATGGACACTGAAAAGTGTAAAACTTGCATGATGACCAAAATAACTAAGAAACCATTTCAAAGTGTAAAACGTGAAACTAAAGTTTTGGAGTTGATTCATAGTGACCTATGTGATCTTCATGCTACTTCCTCTTTGGGGAATAAGAAGTACTTTGTGACATTTATTGATGATGCTTCTACGTTTTGTTATGTCTATCTGTTACATACCAAGGATGAAGCATTAGATAAATTTAAAGTATTTAAAACTGAAGTTGAATTACAACAAGGGTCTTTAATCAAAAGATTCAGGACTGATAGGGGAGGTGAGTACATGGATACTCTGCATTTTTAGTCTGTTGGTATAATCCATGAAACGACTGCCCCTTGTACTCCTCAGCAAAATGGTATTTCTGAAAGAAAAAACAGGGTGCTGAAGGAGATGGTTAATTCCATGTTGTCCTATTCAGGGCTGAGTCAAGGGTTCTGGGGTGAAGCTATGTTAACAGCTTGCTATTTACTAAATAGAGTTCCAAATAAAAGGAACAAGATAACCCCTTATGAACTCTGGACTAAAACAAAACCCAACCTGAACTTTTTCAGGGTTTGGGGTTGTAGGGCTGTTGTAAGACTCCCTGATCCAAAGCAGAAAACTTTGGGTGAAAGAGGCATTGAATGCATCTTTGTTGGATATGCTGAGCATTCTAAGGCATATAGGTTATATGTTATTGAATCTAATGAATCTGTTTCAATTAACTCTATAATTGAATCAAGGGATGCACTGTTTGATGAGAATAGATTTTCATCAGTCCTTAGACCAAATCAAAGGATTCCAAATGGAATTGATGATACTGGTGTTTCAGAGATCCCTGATGAGGTTTCTGATGAGGTTACGGAACAACAACCTGAACCTGAGCTCAGAAGGAGCAGTAGGGTGAGGACTCCAAAATCATTTGGACCTGAGTTTCAATTATACTTAATTGAAGGTACAAGGAGTGAGGTTTCTGATCTATGCTCCTATTGCTTCATTGTTGAGGATGATCCCAAAATATTTGAAGAAACAATGAAGTCCCAGGATGTTGCTTTCTGGAAAGAAGCAATTAATGATGAGATGGACTCCATCATGGGCAATAACACTTATGTGTTGACTGATCTACCACCTGGTTGCAAACCTTTAGGTAACAAATGGATTTTCAAAAAGAAAATGAAGGAAGATGGAACTGTTGAAAAGTTCAAGGCTAGATTAGTCATTCAGGGTTTTAAACAAAAGTCAGGAATAGACTATTTTGATACTTATGCACCTGTGGCTCGTACCAGTACTATAAGATTGATGATTGCTTTGGCATCAATTCACAATCTGATTATTCATCAGATGGATGTGAAGACAGCTTTCTTGAATGGTGAGTTAGATGAGGAGGTTTACATGAACCAACCTCAGGGCTTCATCATGCCTGACAATGAAAACAAGGTGTGTAAACTGATTAAGTCTCTTTATGGACTAAAACAGGCACCTAAGCAATGGCATCAAAAGTTTGATGAAGTGGTTTTATCTAGTGGTTATTTACTTAACCAGGCTGACAAATGTGTATATAGCAAATTTGATGAATATGGTAAAGGAGTCATTATTTGTCTATATGTTGATGACATGTTGATCTTTGGCACTGACCAAAATCAAGTTGACCTTACAAAGGAATTTTTGTCATCAAAGTTCTCCATGAAGGATATGGGGGAGGCTGATGTTATCCTTGGTATAAGGATTAAACATGAAAGCAACAAAATTTCTATCTCTCAATCTCATTACATTGAGAAGGTGTTGAGGAAATTTAATTACTTTGAGTGTACTCCAGTGAGTACTCCTATGGATACTAGTGAGAAGCTAATGCCTAATACTGGCAAAGCTGTATCTTAACTTGAGTATTCTAGGGTGATTGGCTGCTTGATGTATGCCATGACTTGTACAAGACCTGATATTGCTTTTGCAGTGGGTAAACTGAGCAGGTATACTAGTAATCCTAGTGCTCATCATTGGCAAGCAATTCAGAGGGTACTGAAGTATTTGAAGAGAACTATAGATTATAGTCTCTCATATATTGGTTATCCTTCAGTATTAGAAGGATATACTGATGCAAGTTGGATCAGTAACACTTAAGACAATTCGTCTACTAATGGCTGGGTATTCCTACTTGGTGGAGGTGCAATTTATTGGGCATCCAAGAAACAAACTTGCATTACCAGTTCAACAATGGAATTTGAATTTGTGGTTTAGCAGCTGCTGGTAAAGAAGCTGAATGGTTGAGAAACTTGCTTCTTGAAATTCCATTGTGGCCTAAACCTATAGCACCTATTTCTATCCGTTGTGATAGTGCTGCTACATTGGCAAAGGCTTATAGCCAGATGTATAATGGGAAGTCTAGACATTTAAGTGTCAGGCTTAGCATGATTCGTAAGCTTATCATGAATGGGGTGGTATCTATAGAGTTTGTTAGATCTCAACAAAACTTAGCTGATCACTTGACGAAGGGTTTGGCTAGAGACTTGGTTTTGAAGCCTGCTAAAGGGATGGGTTTAAGTCCAACTTAGTCACTGAATGCAAAGACACCTAACTCCCTCCTAAGGAAACTTGGGAGCTGAGTTCAATGTGGAAAGCTGAACATTTAGTGAACTGGAGCACATGTTTTATATTACATCCCAAGGTTGTACTCAGAACCTGCTGGAAAAGGAGGATGAAGTCTTTACTTCTCAATGGTTAATTTCTTTGAAAAAGTGCTAATCAGGAGCATGAATAAAGAGGAACCACCTATGTAAATATTGAAGTTTTGCCGCTTCAGGAAGCTTTGGATTTTTAGCTTTTACAACATTTATGAATTGGATATGGACACATGGCTTGTATAGTGTCAGGATTATTTATGTGTTTGAAAATGTATGTGTATTTATCTTCAGGTATTCAAATGGGTTGAAGGGTTCAATTCTTTGGAACACCCTGATTCTCGAATATTTGAACGTGTAATGTACTAAGACGAGAATTCAATCTTCAAGACATTTTCATTTATGCATATATTTTGTTTTGTGTTTATTTTTCATGCAAAGGAAGTGAACTAAATTTGGGGAGGATTGTTGGAAAATTTAGTGCACTTGAGGGATTAATTCACACCTGGTAATGGGTTTGGAGGTACGGAGTGTACACCCATTTGGTCACTGAATCCCCTGACTCAATAGTTGTTATGTATTGATTCTGCTGATAGCATGAATCTGTTTCTGCTGATAGCATGAATCTGTTTATGCTGATAGTGTGATTCTACTGACAGTGGATTCTACTGTTAGTTTTCACTGCTAGTGTTATTATTACCACTGATAGTGTTAACATTACCACTGCTAGTGTTATTGTTTCCACTGATAACCACTGATTCCTACTATTATAGAAAGTATTATGTTATAATTAATGGGCCGTTAATTATACATAATTCCATGGGCTAGGGTTTGAGTATTCTCTATTATAAATAGAGGTCATAACATTCTGCATGGAGACGTTTATCAACACAAACCCTAAACACTTGAATACAATTCTGTTCTTGATTTGTGCAAAAACAAGAACATCATTTGGTTTTATCCCATAGAGATATTCGTGTAACCCAGGCATAAGGTCGAATAGTTTCTATTGAAAAGTGATAACACGATTTCAAGTGAATATCCGGTACTCATTGGTTATCTTAACCCTAATCTGGAAACACTCTCAAACACTAATTAACCAACAAAAAGGTGAACCTCATGCAATATTTTTAAACGAGATCACCTCCGGTGAATAGAGAGACGGTAAAGGCTGTTTAAAGAGAAGAAAGATTCGATTGATCGCCGGAAATGGAGGTTCATGTCGTAGGTCAGCGTCAACAAGGAAGAAGGAGGCGTTTATTGTTGGGGGAATTGCATATATACCCACTAAAACATGAATATTTGCATATTTCCCCAAAACATAAATTTTTAATGCACAATGTACAATGATATTTAAGCATGTTTTTGATATATATGCAAATATGCAAGTTTTAGTGGATATATATGTAATTGCCCCTTATTAGTGGTGAGAGAATGAGCATCCGGGTTTAACATCAAAGGATCAAAAAACCCATAATGCCCTTTTAATTTATTAGTCAATTTATTTCAACTTAAATGCATAATTTCCACTTGGCGTACATTTAGTGGCTTTCTACACTAACTCATTTTAAAACATATCTTATATGAACCTCATTCTATATATACATCATTATTGTACATACCGGAATATTTTCACTATCGGAAAATTGCACAAAAAGGTATCAAATTTAAGGATAATTCGAATTTTAGGTACTCAATTTTTTTTTTATCTCAATTTAAGATATTGAAATTATTTTTTTGTGCAATGAAAGTTATTTTTGAATTTTTGAAAGCGATTACCGAACATAATTTTAACCGAAATGACTTTTAAATGCTCAATTATAACGATATATCACATTAATTTACCAATTCATCATATAAACGGACCGATATGATCCTTCGAAAAGTCTAAAAACCCATACATTGCACAAAAAATAACTTGGATACTTTAAATTGAAAAAAAAAAAAAAAAAAAAAAAAAAAAAAAAAAAAAAAAGTTGAATTCCTTAAATCCGAATTGGCTTTAAGTGAGATATTTTTTTGTGCAATTTGCCCTTTTTCTATTGAATATCCCTTATGAACAAATGGAAATATATAACGCAATTAGGTTTTCTTGTGGTTGATAAATGGAAATATATAACGTACAAGAAGATAGTAATGAATTGAAGAAGGCAAATCACACAAAAAGGTATGACACTTACAGTTAATTTGAATTTTAGGTACTTAATTTTATTTTTCTTAATTTAAGGTATCAAAGTTATTTTTTATGCAACGTAAATTTTTTCTGACTTTTCAAAAGGTGTTATCGGCCATTTTTTAAGCTAAATTGGTTAATTAATGTTGTATATTGTTATAATTAAGTATTTAAAAGTTATTTCGGCTAAAATTATGACTTGTAGTCGCTTTTGAAAAGTCAAAAAAACCTTATATTGCACAAAAAATAACTACGATACTTTAAATTGAGAGTAAAAAAGTTGAGTACCTAAAATTAAATTTGACCTTAAGTGTGATATTTTTTTTTTTCTTTTCGGTTTGCCTGTTGAAGAATGATGAGCTGCCCAAATAAAAGCCTCGTTTTGTTTTCCTAGTCCACGTGATTAATATTTGTCGTGTTATAAAGATGGATTGGTCTTAGTGGAAGTTGGTAGTGTTAAGATGGATTTCCTAGTCCAAGTTCAATCCTTGTTGGTGACAAATCTACATTACATTTGAAACCTTCTTAAATGTTACAGACTGACACGGAAAACAAAACTCGAAGAGCCATAGAAGTTAAAACTTGCCAGTGAAGCTCACTATAAACGTCTTAGAAAAAGGAGAATACTTAAAACCACAATATAGTAACCATGCAATAGGACAATTAACAAAACCCAAATCTTAAAATTGCAAACAACCAACAAAATGCTACTTTTGCAGTAGGGACAATTTTTTTTGGAAAATCTGCAATAGGGACAATTAACCAAAACCCAAGGAAAACACCCCAACCAAACCGACCTTTAGTGGTATATGATGAACGATTAGACCTCTGTGACGAAGTTAAGAAACATGTCCAAGTCACTCGATGCTCGCTCATTTATAGCTCGGCTTAGATTCTTGACTTTAAATCGCTCGGGACTACCACCATCCAGTGATTCGAGCAACAGCCTTGCCAGTTCCTTTGACTTGGGAACGCTATCAGGTCCACCAGCTACACAAGCTTGTTTCGCAACACCCAATTCATTCACCAATAGTTTTGAATTTACAAACTGGTCTAGACTCCTTGGCCATGTTAGCATTGGCACGCCCGAATTCAACCCTTCGAGGACAGAATTCCACCCACAGTTAGTTAAAAATGAACCAACAGCTCGATGAGATAAGATCGAGAACTGTGGGGCCCAACCTCTGATGATGAAACCCCGACCGAACACCCTCTCTGTAAACCCATATGGAATATTACTCGAGTCATTTTGCTTAGCGCAAAAGATAAAATTAACCTCACTAAACTCCAGTGCATTGACCAAAGCAGTCAATTCATTTGGAGTTAATGAAGCTTTTGCCCCAAAGCATATGAACACAACAGATTCATCTTTCTTTTCGTCTAACCATTTCATTACATCATCAGAGGTCAATGGAATGGAGCCATTATAGCTCTGAATGTTAGCCATCGATACATGTTCACCATAAAGTGTTTTCCCAACAGCCCAGACATTGACATGACCACCTAGTTGCTTTTTTATATCCTGAAGGTAAGCACCTTCGAGTTCTTCAAATGAGTTAACCAGAATGCCAGAGCGGGCATTAGTTTCTGCCACGTCTCGAAACAAAGTTGGGTTAATGGAAAGAGCACAAGCACTAGATGATACAAACTTTACATGCGCTATTCCCATCTGATCTGCAAGTTTAGTAGCCCATCTGATATAGCAATCAGAAAGAAGGGCTACAGGAGGGAAAGGATGTGATTTGAACCAGTCAATGATTTTTTCTTCATGTTTCCTAGTAGCACTTATCATGCTCGTTAGTTTTGGTACACCTTCTGCACATTCGATTATATCAGGACACGGATATTTAAGAGTGTTGAGAGTTGTAGGGTATAATGAAATGAGAGGTTCGAGTTGTTTGACTGTGGTTGGAGAACATGTTATAACGGTAATGGTCATTCGACGGCCTAGAAGGGTACTAATGAGGTCAAGAGTCGGGATCATGTGACCATGACGAGGAAGCGGAAAAAGAAGCAAGTGGCAACTGTTTGTTTGGACAGAAGGCATTTTCTTAGATGGAACTTGGAAGGGATATGTGAATTTGTGATGTGATGATCTTGATGCTTGAAAGGTTTGAAGGTGGCTGCATGCTTTTATGGTATAGAAAAAGTAATATAGAAATAGATCCAAAAAAAAAAGGTAAAGAAATGAGGTACCCCAAATGCGACCCAATTGACGGAGGATGAAAAGTAGTACTAATTAAACTTCATTTAATTAACGTTACTATCAGGGAAATTTTGATGCTTAAAATCCATTGGTTCAATAAAATCAATTCATGACTATATGTCAAAGAAAACATTACAAGTCATATCTAAAACGAGATTTACAGGATTCATCCTTCTTCTTCTTCTTCTTGCGGCAAACCTATTATCACTACAACAATCAGGAGGACAGGCGAGGAGGCTTTCGGCGAAGACGCCCACCCCACCGAAAGTCGCTAAACGACAAAATCGTTGCTAAGGTGGCGCACAAACTCGCTCATTTCCCCGCCAAAAACGTCAAAATGTCCCTTCGAATTATGTAGTAGCGTATAACAACAATAAACGAACAACTTATAATAATAATAATAATAATAATAGTAATAATAATAATAATCGAGTTATTTTAGAAACCAAATGGACACAAAAGTGAAAATTAAAGATAATGAGACATAGCTATAAACACTATCTCGATTATCATAAATTGAGAAAACAGCTTGATTTTAATGCAAAAAGAATAATTTAAGCATCTATCATAATCACTTGTGTATGGTTGGATGACTATGCCGATATTAGTTAGTGCTCCGAAGTTCGATTTTGTTTAAAATGGGCTCCACATGGCACATGTCCTTTTTGCATAATATTATGTACAACAACGAGTGGCAACCTTTGTTTTTTGTTTTCACATTCGGACAACAGGCAAACACATGTCGTAGGGATTAGCACGGGTACCGGAAAAACGGTACAGTACCGGAACCGTACCGATGCCGACCCGTACCGGTACCGGTGAACTATATCTGGTACGGTGCCGGTACTACTAAACAAGCTCGAAAAAAATCGGTACTATTGAAAAATGGTACGGGAAATCCTGGGTTTGGTACCGAAATACAAAAAGCCTTTTTCTTTTAGTTAAGGCGTCGATCCAAACACTCTTGAAGTCTGCATATGCAATTCAACGATGGTAAAAGTAGGCCTCACAACCAAATGTCCATTTCATACACTATGGATTGTTTGTCTTTCACTAATATAAGTAAAAATACAACAAGCGTTTCATATGTGAAGTATCATTTTCTGTCGTATCAATTGCTATATGTTTCATCAGAACTGATTACAACAAAATCCCTAGTTGTATGAAGCATTAAAAGTAAATTAACCGTAGTAGTTCTTTATTTCTACAAATTTCATAATATTACTAACAAAATCCTTTGTTGTATTATGTATGAAGTGGTGGATAATGACAGTGAAAATAATAGTACTAACATATATTATTCTGTGAATAATTAGAAACCATTAGTGAATAAGAATTTGAACAGATTGGCACTGGTTTGTGAGCTTTAGATATATAATGTAAAGTTGTAAACAATATAACCAGCAAACTTTCTAGACAGAGTTACAATTTTTATTATTAATGACAAATTATTTATGAAAATGGTCAAATTTGAAAAAGAAATGAAAAGTATGTGTAAAACGGTACTTAACACAGCACGGTACCGGAACCGGTACCGGTACCGGTACCGACTTACCAATCGGTTCCGGGAACGGGACCACACGGTACCGGTACCGACTTACCAATCGTTTTCGTCTTTTTTTTACATTTTCGTTCATTTTTTACATTTTCATACATTTTATCCATTCTTATCCGTTTTTATACGTTTTATACGTTTTCACAACTTGGGTATATCAAATAATAACAAAAAAACATCAAATTTCAAAAAATAGAAAGAATAATTACAGGTTATTAGCATCAACCTTCAACAACTAGTCCTTTGACTAAAAAAAAAACTCATTTTAAAATGTAAAAAAACGTACGAAAATGTAAAAAACAGACGAAAACGAAAAGAAAAAAACAAACAAAAAGGTAAAAAAAAAAACAGAAGAAAACGAAAAAAACGGATTAAAACGTAAAAAACGGAGGAAAACGTAAAAAACAGACGAAAACGAAAAAAACGGATGAAAACATAAAAAATGAACGAAAATGTAAAAATACAGACGAAAACGAAAAAAACGGATGAAAACGTAAAAAAACGGAGCAAAACGTAAAAATACAGACAAGACAGAAAAAAAGGTTAAGAATGGATAAAAACGTAAAAAAAATGGACAAAAGCGTATGAAAACTTTAGAACAACAGACAAAAATGTTAAAAAATGGACGTAAACGTAAAAAAACAGACGAAAACAAAAAAAAAGACTAAAACGTAAAAAAACAGACGAAAACGAAAAAAAACGGATGAAAACGTAAAGAAAAAGAGACGAAAACGAAAAAAAATTGACAAAAACGTAAAAAAAACAGGCCAAGATGTATTAAAACGGAACTTACGAGCGTATTAAAAAAATTGCACCGTTCGTCCTTTTGGTTTGCGAAATGACTAGTATACCCTCATGGGAATTTAGGTGTAACAACACTTAACAAGCGTTAGTGGGGGAGGGACTAACGACGCCAAACGGTGCAGTTTTTTTGTTAAAGAGACTAACGACGCCAGTCAACGCAAACCAAATGAACGAACTGTGTAATTTACTCTTTTATATACTACTAGTTAATATTTAATGTGATATTAGTTGACAATATAAAAATCTAAAGACAAAAGACATGTTAAAAGTGTTGAAAAATTTAGTGCACTTGAGGAATTAATTCACACCTGGTAATGGGTTTAGAGGTACGGAGTGAACACCCATTTGGTCACTGAATCCCCTGACTCAATAGTGGTTATGTATTGATTCTGCTGATAGCATGAATCTGTTTCTGCTGATTGCATGAATCTGTTTCTGCTGATAGTGTGATTCTACTGACAGTGGATTCTGTTGTTAGTTTCCATTGCTAATGTTATTATTACCACTGATAGTGTTAACATTACCACTGCTAGTGTTATTGTTTCCACTGATAACCACTGATTCCTACAATTATGGAAAGTATTTTGTTATAATTAATGGGCCGTTAATTATACATAATTCCATGGGTTAGGGTTTGAGTATTCTCTATTATAAATAGTGGTCATAACATTCTGCATGGAGATGATTATCAACACAAACCCTAAACACTTGAATACAATTCTGTTCTTGATTTGTGCCTAAAACAAGAACATCACTTGGTCTTATCCCATAGAGATATTCGTGTAACCCAGACATAGGGTCGAATAGTTTCTATTGGAAAGTGATAACACGATTTCAAGTGAATATCCGGTACTCATTGATTATCTTAACCCTAATCTGGAAACACTCTCAAACACTAATTAACAACAATCAATAGAAACTATTAGTGATAATCAATGGCTGCTGCTATGAGACAAATGGCTGCTAATTTTTTCAAGTTGGAAAATTTTGAAGGTGTTGATTTCAGAAGATGGCAAAAGAAGATGCACTTCTTGTTGTGAAGCATGAATGTGGTGTACGTCCCGACTACTGCTATTCTTGAAGATTATGGGGATGATGCTACTGTGGAACAAGTAAGGGTCAAAAGCAAATGGGAGAATGATGATTACGTCTGCAGGGGTTTAATTATCAATGGTATGTCTGATTCTCTTTTTGATATTTATCAGAATATTGAATCTTCTCAAGAACTATGGGATTCCTTGGAAGCAAAATATTTGGCTGAGGATGCATCAAGTAAGAAGTTCCTTGTAAGTAATTTTAACAATTACAAAATGGCTTATTCTAGACCTGTTATGGAACAATACAATGAACTTCTTAGTATACTTGGTCGATTCACACAACACAAGATGAACATTGATGAGGCTATTTCAGTCTCTTGTATCATTGATAAATTACCTCCTTCTTGGAAAGATTTTAAGCATATGCTAAAACTTAAGATGGAGGAATTAACTCTTGTTGAGTTGGGTAGTCACTTGCGCATTGAGGATTCACTCAAAGCACAAGACATTGACAAGCCAAAGAGTAGCGATGCTACTGGTCCATCAGTTGTCAATATTGTGGAGCATAACAACTCCTCCAGGAACAATGACAACAAGGCAAGCGTAAGCATCAGTATAACACCAAATCTGATCTTAACAAGAAACCAAAAGTAACTTGTTGGAAGTGTGGTAAAACTGGACACTTCAGGAAGGATTGTAAAGGTGTTAAGATTGGCAATAAAACCAATGGATCAGGCACAAGTGGAGGGAATGGTAACACCAATTCTCTTAAAGGTCAGAATATATTTAATAAGTCTTTTAAGATTTATTATGTTAAATATATATCTGAAATATATTTTGTGAAGGATGATGATGTTGCTTGGTGGGTTGACTCTGGTGCAACAATTCATGTGTGTAAAGATAGAAGCTGGTTCAAGACCTATGAGTCAATGAATGATGGTTTTATTCTTCATATAGGAAACGAGTCAACTGCCCTGGTGCATGGAAAAGGATGTGTTGATTTGAAGTTTAGTTCTGGAAAGATTGTTTCTTTGTTTAATGTTTTACATGTTCCTGATATTAGAAAGAACTTGGTTTCTAGTAGTGTTTTTGTAACAATTCACATTTTCAAGTTAACTACTATTCCCGAAAATTTCACTATTCACTTTTACTATTCATTTTTCCCGAAAATTTTCCCAAAATTTGATTTTTGTTTCTTGGCCTCGAGTGATAAATCATTTTCGTGAAAGTTAATAAGGAATTACACGTTTTAGGGTAAAACGTCATTCAAAATTCTACGCACAACGAAACTCGACCGCATTAATTTTCCCTGTATCAGAAAAATATTTGACACACTCATGATTTATTTGAGAATAAATCATGACTGAGAAAAACATGACCAAAATAAGCCTCGGCCGTGAAAAACTGAAATTTTCAGTTTTAAGCGTTTTTACTCAGCCGTAACCTTAGCCTATACCTGCACCGCATTTCTAAGACGATTTGAGTTTTCACATTTTTGGAAAAAGTCAACATATTTTTCCCTCCTCCTTTGACAAAAAAAAAATCATTCCTTGATTTTATAAGTCATTCCTTGATTTTTAGGCTTACGGTTTTATGTCTAAAAGACATTTAATACCAACCGACACTAGACTGAGCCCAGTCTAGACATTATAAGTCATTTTAAATCATTTATATCCTATTAGAAAAGTAACATTTTACTTTTCTCAATTTTACGCAATATTCGTACGTTTTACGTATTACGCGTTTTAGACCCGTGTTTCCAGTTTGAGCAGGGTTTTAGCACCCCAATGGAACCTACCACTCATTTTATATTTTATTATGGAGTATTTTGACAAGTTTAATCATTCTTCCAAGTTTCGTATTTTTACGATACCCGGTTTACGTTTTGTGACGTAACAACTTACGGTTAGCATTTTACGGAGTCGAAACTAGCTCCATAAGCTTGGATAAGATCATCACAAGTCAACACTTCCTCCCCAAGTTTGGAAACCGCCAATAGGGGGGGGGGTCACCATTGTGTGGCTTGATCTTGACCATTGATCTCTAGGATGTTTACAAGTGTAAACTTAACCAAGATTAAATTCTAACCCAATATATGGTTAACTATTTTTCTCATCTTATAAATAGCCAACTAAAAACACATAGAAAACTTGCACCACACCTTCTTATAACCTTCAAGTCCTAAAACCTAAGGCACTTTTCTTATATTTTGTAAGAAAGTTAACTAGTTTTTGAAAGAAAACTAGTGTTTGATCTTCAATCTTGGAAATTTTCTAAGAAAAGTTGTTATAACTTTAAAGTCTCCAAAAAGACGTAGTTATAATCTTCAAATAGCTTCGGACTTTCAAGAAGGCGTCGTTATAATTTTCAAATAACCTTGGTTTATCAAAGATTGCAAAGGGTGAAGATAATCAATCAAAGTCCTATCCTTACTAGTTACTTACCTTTCTTTGTAGAAAGCCAAAGTTGTAAGCAAACTCTAATACACTTCCTTGCTTAACTATCATTATCATGTTATTTACATATCATTCATGCTATATTTTGTCTTGTGATCATGTCCATGATGTATAAATATGAGTAAAACAAGTTATTGCAAATGATAGTTAAGTTAAGTTATTTAAACAAGTAAACTAGTGACTTTCTTGGTAAAACCTTATCAAAATGGTAAAATTATGATATTGGATCATTACATATTGTAGTAGAGGACCTAACAAGGAAACCATAGCAATTTGAACCACCTAAAACGAGTATACGAGTCAAAAGTTATGGCCATAAGAAGTTAGCGAAACCAAAATGCCAAACTGCCTAGAAACAACCTGTTAGCATTCTGACTTTCTGAAAGTGGCACTTCTGGTCCGATTGATCAAAAAGTTAAAACACGAAAGTTGTCCGGAAGGACGTTTTCGTTCTGGATCAAAGAAGCTCGAGCCCTGAAAACGCTTTACGAGTGAGATTTTTCTTCAAATTCTTAACAGCCCATTTTTAGACCAAATGACCATGTAATAGTTATGATTAATTGAAACCAAGAGGTCTTATGACCTAGATTCAAGACCACAACCATGGCTAGAGCCAAGGTTGAGTCTCAAGACCATGGAACAATGACCAAAGGTCATGGCAAGGCCATGACTAAAGACCATATAAACATACCAAGGCGAAAACATGAGCTAACGACCATATAAACTTACCAAGGCAAATACATGAACTAGAGAGTTAGCGATAACTTAAACATGCAATTTGGATCTACTCCATCTAAAGAACCATGAGATATTACAAGTAATTTTCATTCAAGACTTAAGAAACTCACCCTATTAACAATCTTCATGTGAAAATAAACTTTCCTAAGTTTATTCAAATATTGGACATGTAACCTTTCGGATCAAAACTTATATACATATATATTTTATCAACTACTACAAAAGTATGGAGCCTCATGTGAGGATTTCATTGTGTAAGCCGTCGAGATGAGTTGTGGATTTACGAATTAAAGTGTCCTGGCTCCTCGAACGTTTACTACATGACTTCTGAATTATGTCGGCCCGAACGGTAGTAAACGATATATAAACTATACATGTTTCATGAACCATTTATTTTCAAAGACTTACACTATACAAAGTACCACATCATGGACTAAGGGCAAGATATATATTGGCATGTTTATGTTTCCTTAGACATTATTCCAAACCTAAGTTACAACAATTATTCTAGGTTGCTCGTAGAAGTTCTTACGGCATATCCATCATTCTCATTATACATCATCCAACTTAAGGTGAGTTCGTAGCCCACTTTCTATTGTTTAACTATTTTACAAACCCATGGGGGGGATACATGCTATTATTTTTCTTCTCGAACACAATGCTTTCTACTGTATGCTACCCGACTATATTTTATTGTCACTAAGTAATGATTGCCATGTTCGAAGTCCCTATATCATGAACCATTAGTCACTACCTATAGTGAGCGCGAATATTGTGAATAGATCTATTGGGATTGACGAATCCCATTTGTGTTGAACAACTACGAGTTCAAACAAATGCACTATATTTGAGATTTAGAGGTATAATGGCAATATTACCTTGGTAGGGCTTCTACAATGCCACTTTTTGGTTCGATGTTAATGCTTTGGTTGCATGAGCTTAGTGATATAATAACGACTTTTGTTTTCTAACTATGAATGTGTGATTAATTACCTTACATTACGATTATTGTGTTCAACGATTTAACTACAAACTCTACGAATATCACTCAACCTTTGTGTTGACCTCTCAAGCATGTATTTCAGGTTCATGACGAACAAGGATGGCACGGAAGGACACGGATACTCAATAGGGCTATAAATTTTAGTATCATTCACAAACTCATTTAATGTAAATTGTAAACATGGAACCATCTGGGACCTCATTTTGTAATCTCTGATATTTATATAATTTGAATGATAAATCTTTTAAAACGACTCAATTGGAGTTCGTTTTCTATTATTGTGACTATTGTGCCGTCGAGTAACACCCAGTTTGAATTCCGCTGCATCCATGAATTGGGGGTGTTACAGATTGGTACCAGAGCCATGGTTATAGAGAAACGGGTCTAATTGAGACCTAAACTATAACTACAATTACAAGCAAAAACATTTTTTATAGCCTTCCGCTCTCCGTTTCTTCCATCCTCCAGACGATTATGGACTTATTAAGTATTTTATGCTACATGAACATATAAGTATATTTATATATACATTCGAGTAATTTTCAATCATTTTATCTATGCATATCTGCGTATGCCTATTCTAGGGCATTTCGGCACAACTACATTCTCCCAATCATGTTCCTACTCCAACATTTTATGTCCAAGATATTGTAACTAATTACAATGGTCTTTTCTATTTTCCGGACATTGTATGATACAATGGTCTTAATCATTTCTCAAATGTTTTGAGTCACACAATGGTCTAATCTACTTCCGAGACATTGTGAATTGCACAATGGTTTAATCTACTTCCGAGACATTGTGATTTGCGCAATGGTCTCTGGAATTATTCTATCACATCATCAATATCATTTCATATGATATCAAAAACCCGTCACAATCTATCGATTTCCAAATAAGAAATATGAGATTTCTAAAGGACAAACAAATCCATCATCTACAAAAGCTGAAGTTCAGCTCTACATTCATCAAAGTTTTCTTATGAAACCTTCATTATTAAAAGCTCGTGATCCTCGCCAAGTATGGACTGTTTTAGAACTACTTAAAACTTCCTTTCCACACGTATCTACCCGTACTATCTTCAATACAATGGAATGTGAAAACATAGGTTACAAGTCTTGTATGGGCGGGACTTGCAACTGAATTGTTTGATATTGCCTTTGTTTACTGGACAGTTTCCCAAAAGCAACGGACATATCACAAGTATACCTAATTTAGGTATTTGAAAATTTTATAGAACCTTGGCTAAATATAGACTAGTCACCTATATTTAACCTAGGGACAGTGGAATATAGTCTGACTAACTATATTCGAATTAAAATTTTCAAATACTGAGAATAGTTGTGCTAGGGTTATGTTCAGATTGATTTCCTACTTGAACTCGATAAACCACCCGAATTCTTTAAAACGATCTAGAGACACGATAGTGTATTACCACTCAGCAAGATCTTAACACCTTATTTGTACTACCTAATTTCATTCTTGAAAGTTTTCATTTATGAGATAATCCGAACTACTATCTTGGGATAGTTATTAATTCTTCTCTTCATCCCGTAGAAGTACTATCCTGTTTAGGTCCTAAGGATACCATTCCATCATAAACCTTTAAAATCTCTTAAAATTTTAAAGCAAATTTGACATCTCTACCGATATTAATGTTAAGCATACACTACACACTTTTGTTCATCAACATATCACATCATTATCTTCACAACCGTTGGAACCACAAACTCATTTACAGATCTTGATGCACTTTTAAAGCTCAAATCATCCTTAGTTACACCACAAGCACCTTCATCAGCTTTACAAGATTGAATATTCATCTTGTACTTTTGGAACACCAGTATCATCTCGTAATACACTACCTTGTAACTCACCGGCTAAGTATGAATGTTGGGTTGGGAATTCTTAAGTAAGATGATTTATAATTATTTGAATGAATTGGGACGCCTTTTCATTTAAATAAAGAAACTGTAAATCACCGAACCATAAGTTTATATTCCCCTATTTACATTGTTTGGGATGCCTCTCTATGTAAATAAAGAATTATAAACAAGTGGGCTTATTTGTATCCGAAATAACATAAGTATGAAGTCAATAAACACTAGGTACAACAACAGGTTACCTACTAGGCTATAATTGCAACTACTATCCCCATATCTGTTTGATATTCAACAACTATATCAATTTCTGTACAACTACTATATCAATTCCTATTAATATTCGACTGCTATATCAATTTCCTTTGATATTCGACTATTATATGAATCTCTATTACTCACTCTTACCCTACCTACATAAAAGTAAGCCTCATCCTACACCATACACTGAAACGACAAAATCAAACTACATCACCGGTAATCCCAGACTTTAGTCCTCATAAGTAACCACACCTCTTCATCGACACGACTCCAAAATATAACACACATAGAACTTCGGGACGAAGTTCCCCGTATGGATACCAAACGTAAATACACCAAACTACTACGAAATGGATTTTCGAAAAATAAAACGGATTACGTCCGGGTTTAGGAATATTTTGAATTTGAGGAAATGATTTCTGAATGAGTTGATATTGTTAGGTCGTGCCGAGTCCGTAGTTGCCGTCTTGTGAGTTACTATACATCTTACTTCTACCGACTTCTTCTGGCTATTTTCTGGACTTAAGGTGAGTCATAGCCCCACTTTTACTCTTTAACTATGTTTTCAATACTTGGGGTGAGAAACGTGCAAATTATTTTATGTGGACTATTATCGCTTTTATATTCTTTCTAAACTTGCTATGCGTATGGACTAGGATGTATTGTCAGCTTTAGTCACATATTTTAACTATTCAAGGTTGGCTTATTTGGTTATTGGTGGATTGTCAGCTTTAGTCACATATTTTGTGTGTACTATTCAAGGTTGGCTTATTTGGTTATTGGTGGATTGTCAGCTTTAGTCACACTGTTTCGTGTGTACTATTCAAGGTTGGCTTATTTAGATACTGTAGTGTGCACCTATAGGTTATTAATACTTCGGAGGTTATCCGAGTATTTATTGGTATTGCGGGGGTTACCCGAATATCTATGTTAGAACGGAGGGTATCCGTGTGTTATGTTGGAGCGGAGGGTATCCGCAGGCTTTTAGTGAATCCTTAGTCTAGCTAGCAAGCGTTTTGCGTATATGTCCACTATATTGTTAGATGAATTTAAACCTATGATCTCACCAGCGAAAGCTGACTTTTAGCACGTTTTCTCAGGTAATTAAGGGATGATACGGATGCATGGTTTGGAAGGTTCGGCTAAGGCTTCTGGTTTATGGATCAATCTTTCTAAACTCTGATATTGAATTATGGACCTACTGATATTTTCTTTTGGGCCTGACTCTGAATGATGTTGGGATAAATGTAAACTTTAAAACCTCGTTTTGGTTGTGTTTTTATTATGTTTACTTTATCTCATTCTATTATGTCTTGTGTTGGATACCAATCCCCGTAGCACCCCGAAAGCTTGTTGAGTCTTCCGCTGTATCAAATTTTGGGGGTGTTACAGATTGGTATCAGAGCCAAGGTTATAGAGAACTAGGTAAATAAACACCTAAACTATAACCGAATTTTTATAGAAAATGATCCTTGACCATCGCCCGCCAGCCCGCCAAGCCGAAGCATCTTCTATTATTTTGAGGTATTATGAGATATTTGAGATGATTGTTAGATTTGGGATTTCTTGAGATGATTTGAGGTTATGGATTTAGTAATAAGATGGCGTTTCGAGGAATTATATGGTCTAATTATTTTATAAATATTTTAGTAATGCGGTGTTTGAAACTCTTTATTGAGATTATATGATTGAATTATTTGATGAGGATTTTTGGTATGGTATTTTGAGTTGTGATTTAGTTGTTTTGAAACACTTACACCAACCCTACGCCGTTGTCACAGACCATGGCCTCCCATATGCCCGATGTTGTCGAGGATATTCTTACTGCACCGGTATTACCAGCACAGTTCACTATGGCATCTGATGATCCTTACCAGATTGCCATGCTTTCAGCTACCGTGCCGCAGACAGCTTCTACTTCAGCACTACCTGCTGCATCTACGCAAGGACCATCATCTTCTCTAGGGCTCCCTGGTACATCGAGGCAGCTTACTCTTCATCAGGCTTTGGCTCGTGTGGCCCCACGCTTTGCCCACCGAGCTACGGCACGCATGTCGGTACGCCCTACTCCATCACCTTTACAGATTGATGCTCACTCTCTTCTGTCAGAGGCGCCACCCACATCATTGCGTCGTCGTCCTAGATCACCTACCACATCTCCACATGGTTCACCTGTTAGGAGACGACGATTGCTTAGGTACTCTTCCAATGAGGAGGAGGAGGAGTACGAGGGTGAGGATGAGGCTGATGACCCTGAGGAGGAGGATGACCCTCAGGAGGCTGAGCAGGGTGATGATGATGACCCTGAGGAGGAGGATGATCCTCAAGAGGATGAGATGCCTAATGATGATGATGTGTTAGTACCACCAGTTCAGGCTGAGGAGCCTGATTCACCTATACATCCGATTGAGCCTGATTCACCTGATCATCCGTTTTTGGTTGAGTTGCCACCTGGTAGTCCAGTGGCGTCGGATGCGTCATCAGAGGTTTCTGCTGAGCAGGCAGAGTTAGGTGAGTTTGGCAGGTTATGGGCTCAGATTACTGATCTTGGTGAGAGAGTTGCACGTATATCTGATCGACTTGAGAGGGTTATTGGAGAGTTCATGGCGGATCTGAGAGTTGATATGACTGTGGTTGTGGGCAGGACTACTGAGATGAGGAGAGTTATCGATAGTTTACAGCGAGGTTTTGTTACTGCTCGAGAGGCCGACCGCAAGCTATGGCAAAGGAATGCCGAGCTGGAGAAGGAGGTGGCTGACCTCAAGAGAGACCGAGACACCCATAGCGTGGAGCTAGGATCTTTATGGAGAGATCTTGATGGCTTGAGGCGGGAGTTGAGGAGCCTCCGCCAGCAGCGTGGCTAGTTGCTTGGGTTATGTTGTCTTGTTGCTTTCTACACCGAGGAGTGTTCGGTTAGAAAAGCTAGTTATCATATTTTGATCAGTATTCGTCTATTTTGGGAACGATTAGTATGTTTTGTGTTTTCCAGTAGTGGAACGATGTTGAATCTCTATTATATGGTTGATGGTTATTAGTATATGGTATTATGTGATTTTGGGTATTATGGAAATTAAGTCCCTATTCGCTTTATTGATGTTTTGTGGTGTATTGTTGCTATTCTTTCCATGACTTGGCTTCGTTGAATTACTTTTGTTGAGCATATTGATAAGTTCTATTGCAGACTCATGAACTTGTATGATGTTTCAGATCAATGGCCCCACGACGAAACCCTGTTAGAGCTACCAGAACTGGTCCTGCAGTGACTACCCCTGGTCGTCAAGGACGCCGACCGACTCGAAATATTGATACCCCTACTCCTGACAACCTGGACACTACTAACCGCAACAACAGGAATCAAAATGTTGATGTTCAGGGAGACAATGATCATGTTCCCCTTAATGCACCTACTGTGGATCAAGCAATGATCAATCAACTTGTGGAGCAAAGAGTTGCTGAACTACTAGCTGAGTCAAATCATTCCAACAATTCTGCTGGAACTTTTCCACCTGTTCGTGCTAATGGATGTCAATACAAGGAGTTCAAGATTTGTGGACCCATTGAGTTTGGTGGAACTGAAGGAGTGGTTTACTTGGTCAGATGGATTGAGAAGACTGAGTCAGTGTTCAATGTCAGTGGTTGTGCGGAGAATGCGAAGATAAAGTTTGCTTCTTTTACTTTCAAGGATGAAGCTTTAACTTGGTGGAACAATTACCGAAATTCCGTTGGGAGTGATGTAGCTTATGCCATGACTTGGGAGCAATTTAAGTCTCTGCTGATTCAGACTTATTGCCTAAGGAATAAGGTTAAGAAGCTAGAGATTGAGTTTTGGAACCACAAAGTGAAAGGTAATGATATGAAGACTTACAATCGTCGTTACCAGGAGTTGGCCTTGCTTTGCCCAGATATGGTAAGAACTGAGACTCAAAAGATCGAGAGGTATACTGATGGGTTGCCTGTAGCTACAAGGAATGATGTGATTTCTGCTAGGCCTGCAAACATCCATGAGGCAATCACAATTGCTCAACAACTTATGGATTCGTTGGAATTGGAAAGAGCTGATAAGGAGAAGAATGGAAAGAGAAAGAGAGACCATCACTCTAAGGGTAATGATCACCGAAGTATGAGACAAGCTAAGGCTTATGCTATTGGGAATGGAGATAAGAAGAACCAAAACGGTGATGCACCCAAGTGTGGTCGTTGCCACCAGCATCATACTGGATGGTGTAGTGTAAAATTCCAGAACTGCTCAAAGAAAGGACACACAGCTAAGGATTGTAGAGCTCAACCTCTTGCTATGGTTCAAGCTGCTCCTGAGATAAGAAATAAGGCAGACGTTACTTGTTATGGGTGTGGAAAGAAGGGACACTATAGGAATGAGTGTAGAGAATCGTGGAACCGTGGAAATCAAGGCTCGGGTGGTAATGGGTACAATCATGGAAACCGTGGAGCTAGAGGAAATCGTGGACGACAAGATAACGGGGACCAACGTGTGGAAGCTGGAGCTGCTCAGGGAAGAGTGTATGCACTCGGGAACGAGAGAGGAGAAGATCCGAACGTCGTTACTGGTACGTTCCTTCTCAATAATCGTTATGCTTCCATACTATTTGATACTGGTGCCGATAGGAGTTTTGTGTCCACTACGTTTGCACCCTTACTAGAGAAACCCCTGATGGCCTTAGGAATTGGATATGATATAGAGTTAGCAAATGGGAATATAGAAAGGATTAATACCATCATTCGCGGTTGCACGTTAAATTTCTTGAACCACCCTTTCAACATAGATCTTCTACCCGTCACGTTAGGGAGTTTTGATGTCATCATTGGTATGGATTGGTTGTCGAAGTATCATGCTCACATACTTTGCGACGAGAAGATCGTGCGTGTACCTTACGGAAAGGAAATCCTAAATATATTAGGAGATCAGAAGGATTCGAGGAGCCCATCCCGATTAGCAGTTATTTCTTGCACTAAGTTACCAAAGCTAATGGAGAAGGGATGTTACCTTTTCTTAGCTCAAATTTTTTAGAAAGGAGGGACGGAGAAAAAGGAAAGGTGCATTGGAGATGTGCCTATAGTTCGTGATTTTCCTGATGTGTTTCCCGATGATTTGCCGGGAATCCCGCCGACTAGACAAGTGGAGTTTCAGATTGAGTTGATACCTGGTGCTGCACCTGTAGCACGAGCGCCTTATCGTCTTGCATCTACCGAGCTAGAAGAGTTGTCAAAACAATTGGCGGAGTTAGCCGAAAAAAGATTCATAAGACCAAGTTCTTCACCTTGGGGAGCCCCAGTCTTATTCGTGAAGAAGAAGGATGGATTGTTTCGTATGTGCATTGATTACCGAGAGTTGAACAAGTTAACGGTGAAGAATAGATACCCGTTACCGAGGATCGACAACTTGTTCGATCAACTCCAAGGATCGAGTGTGTATTCGAAGATCGATTTGAGATCGGGATATCATCAACTTCGAGTTCGCGAGGAAGATATTCCGAAAACGGCATTCAGAACCCGTTACGGGCATTACGAGTTTCAGGTGATGTCGTTTGGGTTGACTAACGCACCGGCGATATTCATGGATCTCATGAATCGAGTGTGTAAGCCTTACTTAGATAAGTTTGTGATTGTGTTCATCGATGACATTCTGATTTATTCGAAGAGTGAGAAGGAGCGTGAGGAGCATCTAAGACTTATCTTAGAATTGCTCAGGAAGGAGAAACTCTATGCTAAGTTTTCTAAATGTGAATTTTGGATTCCGACCGTACAATTTTTGGGTCATGTAATTGATAGGCAAGGAGTCCATGTGGATCCCGCTAAGATTGAGGCAATAAAAGATTGGGCTGCACCTACGACCCCAACAGAAGTTCGTCAATTTTTAGGTTTAGCCGGTTATTACCGAAGATTCATCGAGGGATTTTCGAAGATAGCTAAACCATTAACCAAATTGACTCAAAAGAGTGTTACATATGAATGGGGAGATAAAGAAGAGGAAGCATTACAATTGCTTAAGAAGATGTTGTGTAGTGCTCCTATCTTAGCGTTACCTGAAGGTAACGAGGATTTCGTCGTCTATTGTGACGCTTCACATAAAGGTTTGGGAGCCGTGTTAATGCAACGAGAGAAAGTGATAGTTTATGCTTCCCGACAGCTCAAAAAGCATGAGAAAAACTACACCACCCATGATTTGGAGTTAGGTGTTGTGGTTTTCGCCTTGAGGATATGGAGACATTACTTGTACGGAACAAAGTGTGTTGTGTTCACTGACCATAAAAGTCTACAACACATTTTGAATCAAAATGAGCTCAATATGAGACAACGACGTTGGATTAAGTTGCTAAGCGATTATGATTGCGAAATTCGCTACCATCCTGGTAAAGCAAACGTTGTTGCTGATGCTCTTAGTCGAAAGGAAAGAACACCACCATTACGAGTTAGGTCATTGGGAATGACTATCGTATCGCCATTACCGTCTCAAATACTTGAAGCTCAAACAGAAGCGTTGAAAGCAGAAAACCGATCAGCTGAGAATATATTTGGGATGGCTGAAAATGAGAAAGGATTTGTTAAGCGTTCCGATGGATTACTATGTTTTGGAGATCGGATCTGGGTACCTTTATACGGAGGAATTCGGGATTTAATTATGCATGAGTCGCATAAGTCAAGGTACTCCATTCATCCGGGATCTGACAAGATGTACCAGGATCTTAAGAGGTTATATTGGTGGCCAAACATGAAGGCAGATATAGCATCGTATGTTAGTAAGTGCTTGACATGTTCTAAGGTTAAAGCCGAACATCAGAGACCGTCAGGATTACTGACGCAACCAGAACTTCCAGTCTGGAAATGGGAGCGGATTACAATGGACTTCATTACCAAATTACCGAGGACAGCTAGCGGTTGTGACGCTATCTGGGTAATTGTGGATCGTCTGACAAAGTCTGCTCATTTCCTAGCAATTAGTGAAGATGATAGTGTGGATAAACTTGCAAGGTTGTATGTGAAGGAAGTTATTTCACGTCATGGAGTCCCGATATCGATTATTTCTGATCGCGATAGCCGCTTTACGTCAGCTTTGTGGCGATCACTTCAAACGGCTTTGGGACGAGACTTGATATGAGTACTGCATATTATCCCCAAACCGATGGTCAAAGTGAGAGGACCATTCAGACGTTAGAGGATATGCTTCGTGCATGTATCATAGACTTTGGTAAAGACTGGGAGAAGTATTTACCACTTTCGAAATTCTCCTATAATAATTGCTACCACACAAGTCTTAAATCTGCACCATTCGAAGCTTTGTATGGCCGAAAATGTCGTTCGCCTATTGGTTGGGCAGAAGTTGGAGATAGCCAACTCACCGGACCTGAACTTATCTTGGAAACTACAGAGAAAGTAGCTTAGATTCGTGATCGGTTGCAAGCAGCCAGAGATAGGCAGAAAAGTTACGCCGATCAGAGACGTAAACCCTTAGAGTTCCAGGTTGGAGACAAAGTGATGCTGAAAGTCTCGCCTTGGAAGGGTGTGATACGTTTCGGGAAACGTGGAAAACTCAACCCACGCTACATTGGACCATTTCTTATCTTAGAAAGAATTGGGCCCGTGGCTTATAGGTTGGAATTACCACATGAACTGAGTGAGGTTCACGACGTGTTTCACGTTAGTAATTTGAAGTAATGTCTTTTTGATGAGATGCCTATTATTCCGATGAAGGATATTCGTATCGATGAGAAATTGAATTTTATGGAAGAGCCAATTGAGATTTTAGATCGTGAAGTTAAACGACTCAAGCGAAGTCGCATTCCGCTCGTCAAGGTTCGTTGGAATTCCCGACACGGACCAGAATTTACGTGGGAACGTGAGGACGAGTTCCGGAAGAGATATCCAAAGCCTTTCACTTCGTAGATAAATTGTTCCGAGAGAAACCCGGGACGGGTTTCTTCTGAGACTGGGAGGATGTAACAACCGGCAATTTAGGGAGCCATTTTGAAAACCCGCATTACGTTAAAGTTCGTTTATAAATTTTATTTGAAATTTTTATTTGCAACGAACTTGTAAGACCAATATTTATGGATAATTATATGTTATGACGTTATGGAATTCATGAATTATTTTCATAATTCATTATGAAATTATACTCGGTGATGTATTCTTAAATTCTCACTTGGTACTACGTTGACTCCGGCACTAGGAAACTGAAAAGTTTAAAAACTTACGAGTTTTAATACGTTGGACTTTTAATAACGTATTATTATAATTTTCGGTGGAATAATATATATAGTCCATCAAATGGTGAATATAACGAGCTTCGGGGACGTTTAATATTTTAGTCGTAAGTTCTCGCTTACGTAAGGGGACGTTTTTTTATTAATTAAACTTGGAGGTAAAAAGGTTTGTGTGCAAAATATAAAGGAAACTTAGTAGAGGGACCAAAAGTGTAAAATAACCTTAATAAACCTAACCCTAACCCACCCATATCATTTTCATTCTAAAAATTCACTCACTCCCTCTCCTCTCTTCCCCCACCGCCGGCCACCCTAAATCCGGCCACCACCGCCGCACACCATCGTACACCGCCACTCCCAAAACACCCCCCACATCCTCCTTGTTATTGTGTTGTAATTCACGCGCCCAAAAACAACCATCCCCACCTCGTACTAGCATCACCGACGCCGTACACCTCACCACCATCATTTTCTTGGTCGATTTTTGTAGATCCACGGGTAAGTATGCACGGGGTGCATCGGGTTTGTTGAAAAACGAACCAAACCCACGAATTTATTATGATTTGGGTCGGATTTGGAAGAAATTGATATAAATAATAATGGGTTTTGTTAAAAACTTGATAAATCTTAGTTTGGTATCCGGGTATTGATGTTTGGTTGTGTTTTTCGTGCGTGGTCGACCCAAGGCCGAGGGCCTCACCCTCGATTGGTGATGATACCGAGTCGTGGTTACTATTTTGACCCGATTTATTTGTTGGTGACCACATTTGGCCCTAGTGATTGTTTGGTTTGATTGGATTTCGTGGTTTTGTTTTGTTGGTCGACTTGGGTTGGAACCGACGACCCCCATAGGGTCGGTTTGGTTATTTATTTTTGTTGGGTCGAGCTCTTGTGAGCTAGCCGCGACCTTGTGGTCTCGGGTGGGACCCACGTAACACTTGGTATACGATTTTGACTCGGGTTGACTTGGTATTTGACCCGAATACGGTTATTTTTGAGAACCGTTGGTGATGTCGATATATTATATATATATTTCGGCTAAATTTAGTTTCATGGTTATTATATATTGTTTGTTATTATTATTATTGTGGCTTATTTGATTTTGAAGAGGTTGACGAGTATTATGGACTCGTGGTATTATTGGAGTTGTGTTGACGAGAAGTGGTTTTGGGGACCGATTGTGAGACGGTCACTTAGATTGACGGAGATAGTTTAGTCGGGTGCCGTAGTCGGACCCTATTGTTGTAGCACGTGGATTGGGATTGTGTTGGACGGAGATGTATTGATTTTATGACATTTGCTTATTACTTTGGACTTGGACAATGAGCCGAGAGTCATGACTCGGACATGTGACCATTTCGTGTAACTCGATAACTATTTACAATTAAAACATAAATAATAAAACTCGTAATAATAATTATTAGTAATATAAACGTTTATATGAATATGTAGACGTGAACAACGGATATATAATTATATAAATGCGTATATTAAAAATAACAAAAATCACGAGTCATATTATAAATAATACGACTAAATATATATTAGGCTACGAGAGTAGCGTAATATTATTGGAAGTATTATTATAAAAATGTGTTATAAAACGAGAGACTCTCGACAATTACTAAACATTAAATAAAATGTCATTTGTTATATATAACGAGTAAATCTATCGAGTTATGCGGAGTCGTGGTCACTCGAGTTCAGGTAAGTTTTATTTGTGACTTTCGTGTTGTCACGGATATATGACGATTAATATAAGCGTTTTCTATAACTAAATAACTACTTAACCGAAAGGTTGAACCGGGTTATTTGGCTATAAGAAATGAGTATATTAATGGGCATCATATCCTACGACGCCCATAGGTTGTGGTATATGTAAAGAGTAATAAATTGCGTATATATATATATATATATATATATATATATATATATATATATATATATATATATATATATATATATATATATATATATATATATATCGGGAAATCTGGCCAATTTGACGATGTATATAAGGAATTTATTAAACTACGATATATACCATATAGTATTTATGTGCTATGTGCTTTAGGATTGGGTGTAATCTTGGAACGGTATGTTACGTAAATAAATATGGGGTTTATCAAATCGACGGATTTGATAAACTTTGGCGATTTATTTAAATGATATATTGGGCTAATATTAGATCCATAGTTTATTTTATTATTCTTTTGTGTGACCTTTTGGTTTGTTTTGTGTCGACTGATGCGTGAGAATCGCACCTTGCTTTACCTCTCGAGGGATCTCGCGAGGCTTACAACCCCCACCAGGCAGTGTACCTGATCGTTGTAGTATAGTATAGTGACAAGTACCGGGGGATTGATCGTTCAGCTTAGGAATAGTGTCGCTAGGATTAGAAAACCTAATTAATAGTTCTAAAGATGAAAGATGATTATTTTTGTGTTTTTATATTTTATGAAAGCAAGTAAAATCTCGGGTTTTGGAAGAGTGGGCGGAATTAGTTGTTATTCAACTAACCCAAAAACTACTTTATAACTAATTAAACTAATGAAAATGAAATTAAGCTAATATTAAACTAAGGTTGTGAGCAGTATTTGGAGAAGTTATGTTTACTTAGACTTCATTACTCCCTAGATATCTTTTACATTTCAATTACTTGTTACACTTGTATGGATGACGGATTGTATTCCTTAATACCATTCGTGGGGTGGCATACATAACTCCCCAACTCTATGAGCTCTTATCTCCTCCTACACCATGACCCAGCACAACTATAGGGATTGTAAACAGTGGCTCATGCATTAAATACAACCAATAAAGACCTAGTACGCCTCGGTTCATGTTTCTTAAGACGTTCAAGCATGTTACCATTTGGAGATCTGCCAGTTTTCTTAAGCCTAACATATAATATCATTCATCCAAGAACAAGAATAGACAAGTAATCAACACATAATCAACATCCAGGTTTCATTAGATCTAAGCAAACACAAAAGAAATCTAGCCTAGCATAGTAGAATTAAGATAAGAGCAAAAGATAAACAACCAACACATAGACATATTGATTGAATTAAGAGTATACTTATCTCAATTACAATGCAAGGTCTCAAGGGTTTGGAACCCTTGAAAAACCTGTAAAAGAGGCACCAAAATCGTCTTTAGGGTTTCACCAAAACTTCTCTCCTTTAATGAAAAAAACTAGAAAACTATATATAGGAAAATCGTCCTGACGGCGTCAAGAGTAAAATCTGACGCCGTCAACTCGCCGCCATACACTTCCTCGGACGCCCTAGATCCAATTGTGACGGCCTATGTGACGCCGTCACCACCTACGGTAAATTAATCTTGGCCACTTTGACGCCGTCATCTCTCCATCTGACGCCGTCACCAGCTACGGTAAAATATTCATCTTGTCTGACGCCGTCAAGAGCAAACCCTTGACGCCGTCACCTTGTATTTCCAGTTTGGATTTTTGGTACTTTGTCGTTTTCTTCACTTTATGCTCCAAAAACGTCCAAAATAGCCTCTTTTCCAGAATTCACTCTCCAAACACCTAAAATCACAAAAGGAACGATTTAGGGCAATATTTGATCAAATAAAGTCGGATTCGGGCTTAAATGACCCCCTAAAAACGGATCATTTTTCGCCTCATCATCGACCCACCACCCGTATGGATACCAAACGTAAATACACCAAACTACTACGAAATGGATTTACGGAAAATAAAACGGATTACGTCCGGGTTTGGGAATATTTTGAATTTGAGGAAATGATTTCTGAATGAGTTGATATTGTTAGGTCGTGCCGAGTCCGTAGTTGCCGTCTTGTGAGTTACTATACATCTTACTTCTACCGACTTCTTCTTGCTATTTTCTGGACTTGAGGTGAGTCATAGCCCCACTTTTACTCTTTAACTATGTTTTCAATACTTGGGGTGAGAAACGTGCAAATTATTTTATGTGGACTATTATCGCTTTTATATTCTTTCTAAACTTGCTATGCGTATGGACTAGGATGTATTGTCAGCTTTAGTCTCATATTTTAACTATTCAAGGTTGGCTTATTTGGTTATTGGTGGATTGTCAGCTTTAGTCACATATTTTGTGTATACTATTCAAGGTTGGCTTATTTGGTTATTGGTGGATTGTCAGCTTTAGTCACACTGTTTCGTGTGTACTATTCAAGGTTGGCTTATTTAGATACTGTAGTGTGCACCTATAGGTTATTAATACTTCGGAGGTTATCCGAGTATTTATTGGTATTGCGGGGGTTACCCGAATATCTATGTTAGAACGGAGGGTATCCGTGTGTTATGTTGGAGCGGAGGGTATCCGCAGGCTTTTAGTGAATCCTTAGTCTAGCTAGCAAGCGTTTTGCGTATATGTCCACTATATTGTTAGATGAATTTAAACCTATGATCTCACCAGCGAAAGCTGACTTTTAGCACGTTTTCTCAGGTAATTAAGGGATGATACGGATGCATGGTTTGGAAGGTTCGGCTAAGGCTTCTGGTTTATGGATCAATCTTTCTAAACTCTGATATTGAATTATGGACCTACTGTTATTTTCTTTTGGGCCTGACTCTGAATGATGTTGGGATAAATGTAAACTTTAAAACCCCGTTTTGGTTGTGTTTTTATTATGTTTACTTTATCTCGTTCTATTATGTCTTGTGTTGGATATCAATCCCCGTAGCACCCCGAAAGCTTGTTGAGTCTTCCGCTGTATCAAATTTTGGGGGTGTTACATAAAACCTAAGGCACTTTTCTTATATTTTGAAAGAAAGTTAACTAGTTTTTGAAAGAAAACTAGCGTTTGATCTTCAATCTTGGAAATTTTCTAAGAAAAGTTGTTATAACTTTAAAGTCTCCAAAAAGACGTAGTTATAATCTTCAAATAGCTTCGGACTTTCAAGAAGGCGTCGTTATAATCTTCTAATAACCTTGGTTTATCAAAGACTGCAAAGGGTGAAGATAATCAATCAAAGTCCTGTCCTTACTAGTTACTTACCTTTCTTTGTAGAAAGCCAAAGTTGTAAGCAAACTCTAATACACTTCCTTGCTTAAATATCATTATCATGTTATTTACATATCATTCATGCTATATTTTGTCTTGTGATCATGTCCATGATGTATAAATATGAGTAAAACAAGTTATTGGAAATGATAGTTAAGTTAAGTTATTTAAACAAGTAAACTAGTGACTTTCTTGGTAAAACCTGATCAAAATGGTAAAATTATGATATTGGATCATTAAATATTGTAGTAGAGGACCTAACAAGGAAACCATAGCAATTTGAACCACCTAAAACGAGTATACGAGTCAAAAGTTATGGCCATAAGAAGTTAGCGAACCAAAACGCCAAACTGCCTAGAAACAACCTGTTAGCATTCTGACTTTTTGAAAGTGGCACTTCTGGTCCGATTCATCAAAAAGTTAAAACACGAAAGTTGTCCGGAACGACGTTTTCATTCAGGATTAAAGAAGCTCGAGCCCTGAAAACGCTTTACGAGTGAGATTTTTCTTCAAATTCTTAACAGCCCATTTTTAGACCAAATGACCATGTAATAGTTATGATTAATTGAAACCAAGAGGTCTTATGACCTAGATTCAAGACCACAACCATGGCTAGAGCCAAGGTTGAGTCTCAAGACCATGCAACAATGACCAAAGGTCATGGCAAGGCCATGACTAAAGACCATATAAACATACCAAGGCGAAAACATGAGCTAACGACCATATAAACTTACCAAGGCAAATACATGAACTAGAGAGTTAGCGATAACTAAAACATGCAATTTGGATCTACTCCATCTAAAGAACCATGAGATATTACAAGTAATTGTCATTCAAGACTTAAGAAACTCACCCTAATAACAATCTTCATGTGAAAATAAACTTTCCTAAGTTTATTCAAATATTGGACATGTAACCTTTCGGATCAAAACTTATATACATATATATTTTATAAACTACTACAATAGTAGGAAGCCTCATGTGAGGAGTTCATTATGTACGCCGTCGAGATGAGTTGTGGATTTACGAATTAAAGTGTCCTGGCTCCTCGAACGTTTACTACATGACTTCTGAATTATGTCGGCCCGAACGGTAGTAAACGATATATAAACTATACATGTTTCATGAACCATTTATTTTCAAAGACTTACACTATACAAAGTACCACATCATGGACTAAGGGCAAGATATATATTGGCATGTTTATGTTTCCTTAGACATTATTCCAAACCTAAGTTACAACAATTATTCTAGGTTGCTCGTAGAAGTTCTTACGGCATATCCATCGTTCTCATTATACATCATCTAACTTAAGGTGAGTTCGTAGCCCCACTTTCTATTGTTTAACTATTTTACAAACCCATGGGGGGGATACATGCTATTATTTTTCTACTCGAACACAATGATTTCTACTGTATGCTACCCGACTATGTTTTATTGTCACTAAGTAACGATTGCCATGTTCGAAGTCCCTATATCATGAACCATTAGTCACTACCTATAGTGAGCGCGAATATTGTGAATAGATCTATTGGGATTGACGAATCCCATTTGTGTTGAACAACTACGAGTTCAAACAAATGCACTATATTTGAGATTTAGAGGTATAATGGCAATATTACCTTGGTAGGGCTTCTACAATGCCAATTTTTGGTTCGATGTTAATGCTTTGGTTGCATGAGCTTAGTGAAATAATAACGACTTTTGTTTTCTAACTATGAATGTGTGATTAATTACCTCACATTACGATTATTGTGTTCAACGATTTAACTACAAACTCTACGAATATCACTCAACCTTTGTGTTGACCTCTCAAGCATGTATTTCAGGTTCATGACGATCAAGGATGGCACGGAAGGACACGGATACTCAAGAGGGCTATAAATTTTATTATCATTCAAAAAATCATTTAATGTAAATTGTAAACATGGAACCATCTGGGACCTCATTTTGTAATCTCTGATATTTATATAATTTGAATGATAAATCTTTTAAAACGACTCAATTGGAGTTCGTTTTCTATTATTGTGACTATTGTGCCGTCGAGTAACACCTAGTTTGAATTCCGCTGCATCCATGAATTGGGGGTGTTACAGTTTTGAATAATTGTGGTTATAAACAAGTTATTGAATCTGATAAGTTTGTTTTATCTAAACATGGTGTGTTTATTGGTTTTGGCTATTTGTGTAGTCAAATGTTCAGACTTAATATTGTTCATGATAATGTTAATTCTGGTTTTATATCAACCTCTAAACTTAATGATTCAAACCTATGACATGCTAGACTTGGCCATGTACACTTTAAAAGAATGCGAGATATGTCTAACGATGGATTAATTCCAGCCTTTGATATGGACACTGAAAAGCGTAAAACTTGCATGATGACCAAAATAACTAAGAAACCATTTCAAAGTGTAAAACGTGAACTAAAGTTTTGGAGTTGATTTATAGTGACCTATGTGATCTTCATGCTACTTCCTCTTTGGGGAATAATAAGTACTTTGTGATATTTATTGATGATGCTTCTAGGTTTTGTTATGTCTATCTAATACATACCAAGGATTAGGGGTGTCATAAAACCCGACCCGAACCCGACCCGACCCGAACGGGTTCGGGTCAACTCGGGTCGGGTCAACTCGGGTCAAAAATCATATTCGGGTCAATCGGGTCAACCCGAATTGACCCGAGTTCTAAACAAGGTCGGGTTCGGGTTTAATATATATCTCTTGCTCGGGTTCGGGTCAACCCGAATTGACCCGAGTTTGATTTTTTTTTTTTTTTTTTTTTTTTTTTTTTTTTTTTTTTTTTTTTTTTGTAAACTTTGTAGGCTTTTCTTTTATTAAAAGGACCATGTAGAGAAACGTTCCAAAGTCAAGCCCATGTAAATATGTAATGTAAGTTCATCATACATTTACATTAAAAAAAAAATAAAAATAAAAATAAAAATAAATAAAAAAACGCACCTAACTTCTAAAGAACAAGACTGACGTTTCAAACTTTATGCATATCATTTACAAATTAAAGTTATAGGTGTACTCTTTTTTTGGCAAGAGTACTATTTTTTGGTGTATAAAAGTTATAGAATGAATAATTGTGATGAATATTTGCAACAAAGGAACAAAATAACGTTGAGAACTATATAAACCAATCAAAGATGTGAACTGTTAATCACTAATTCATTATATCTTTTAAGAATGGATAGTCATGTGTTATGGTAAAACTTTATATTCATTATTAAAATACAAACCGAGTGAATCAGATTTCTTATTAAAAAAAAAAAAAAAAAAAAAAAAAAAAAAAAAAATGGCTAGACCCGAACCCGAGTTGACCCGACCCGAATTGACCCGAACCCGAATTGACCCGAGACTAAACAAGGTCGGGTTCGGGTATGTTTTTTGGAGGCTTGACCCCAGTTGACCCGACCCGAGTTGACCCGAACCCGACCGGGTCAACCCGAATGACACCCCTACCAAGGATGAAGTATTAGATAAATTTAAAGTATTTAAAACTGAAGTTGAATTACAACAAGGGTCTCTAATCAAAAGATTCAGGACTGATAGGGGAGGTGATGAGGCGAAAAATGATCCGTTTTTAGGGGGTCATTTAAGCCCGAATCCGAATTTATTTGATCAAATATTGCCCTAAATCGTTCCTTTTGTGATTTTAGGTACTTGGAGAGTGAATTTTGGAAAAGAAGCCATTTTGGACGTTTTTGGAGCATAAAAGTGAAGAAAACGGCAAAGTATCAATTTTTCATGCTGGAAACACTAGGTGACGGCGTCAAGAGTTATACCCTGACGGCGTCAAACATCAAGAATAAAAATCCGTAGTTGATGACGGCGTCAAAAGTCATCCTGACGGCGTCAAAGTCCCAAGAATAAAATACCGTGGTTGATGACGGCGTCACCAAGGCCGTCACGTGTAAATTTGTCAAAACTTGCGCGCGAAGTAGCTGATATTGTTTTGGTCATAACTTTTGCATACGAACTCGGATTTAGGTGATTCAAAAGCCCACGCGAAGAGGACGAAGAGATCTACAATTTGGTTAAAAAATGGTCTTGACTGCGTCAAGAGTACGGGCTGACGCCGTCACGAAGGGCCGACAGAAAACATGCCTATAAATATAACTTCATAACTTCACTTTTTGTAAGCCCTAAACCCTAAGGTCGATTCCTGGGTTTAGGTGGGTGTTTTTCCAGCAACTTAGAGGGTTTCAATCACTCCATAAACATCATGTATTGGTTTGATGATTCTATCTTAATTATGTTTTCCATTATCATTGTTGTTTGCTCTTCTTTGATGATGATTTGCTAATTCACCTTGTGTCTACTTATGATTATGTGAAACTTGTATATAATTGATTAGATCTCATTGATTTCTTGTTGATGTTGTGTCTATCTCCATCAATTAAGGCGTGACAACTTCAATAGATCTAGTTGGTTTAGTTTATAATCCTTGTTTCCTATTGATTCTTGTTTTGATTGAATGATTTATATGTTAGGCTTAAGAAAACTGGCAGATCTCCAAATGGTAACATGCTTGAACGTCTTAAGAAACATGAACCGAGGTGTACTAGGTCTTTATTGGTTGTATTTAATGCATGAGCCACTGTTTACAATCCCTATAGTTGTGCTGGGCATGGTGTAGGAGGAGATAAGAGCTCATAGAATTGGGGAGTTATGTATGCCACCCCATGAATGGTATTAAGGAATACAACCCGTCAATTAAAACAAGGTTACAATTCAATAGGTAGGATTGGATAGCTAACAAGGAGTAACATATCATGGGTAGACATGCTTCACTTATCTTGTAGAACCTTAGTTTAGTTTTCTTGTTAATTAGTTTAAGTAGTAGCTTTTGGGTTAGTTGATTAGCAACTAATTCCGCCCACTCTCCCAATACCCGAGATTTTTACTTGCTTTTCATAAAATATAAAAATACAAAAAGAATCATCCTTCACCTTTAGACCTAGTTAGATTAATTTCAATCCTAACGACACTATTCCTAGCTGAACGATCAATCCCCTGGTACTTGTCACTATACTATACTACAACGATCAGGTACACTGCCTGGTGGGGGTTGTAAGCTTCTCGAGATCCCTCGAGAGGTAAAGCCTGTTGCGATTCCCACGCATCAAGTTTTTGGCGCCGCAGCCCGGGGAATAGTTATTGTTTAGGTTGAATTTGATTTTTATTAGGTCTACTCATTTGATTCCTTTTTAGTGAGATTTTTATTTTCTTTTTATTAGCTTTCTTGTAGTCTATCTTTTCTGTGTGCATTTGTTCGTAGAAACCTTTCCATTGACTCTTCCGTTCACCATTATGGAGAATGCGAATCCACCATACTACCGACCACGAAACCCATTCACTCCTAATGACATCTTGATGTTCAAACAATATCAAGATGAACCTATTTATGATGCATGGACTCGTTTTAAAAATTTACTACGAATAGTCCCTCATCATGGTTTCAATCTATGGTACCTAAATCAAATCTTTTACTATAGTGTCCACCCGTATGACCAAAGGTACATTGACGATTTTGCCAACGGGGACCTTAGGGAATTAAATGCTGAAGAAGCATGGGATGCCATAGAAGACTGTGCCCAATATTATTATAGAGTAGACAACCCGACAAACAACATCACAAATCAATCAATAACAAGTTTGAAGGAGTAAACAGGAAGTTTGTCTGGGGATGATTACTTAGGGATACCTGCGTGGATGTCACCTAAAATCATAGTACAAAACAAACACATAGGTAATCTAGGTACAATGGAGGATGAGGTGGATAATCCAAGCCCACAAAGTACCCCACAAGTCCTACCATCATTTGAGGCACATACACCGCCCGTGACTTACCCGGAAGAAGTAGAAGAGACTATAGGAACCCCAATTGAGGTAGAACCCTTGGACCAAGCACCACTAGAGGATATAGGTTTGAACACTTGTAGTGATAACCTTACTCCTAGTTCTAGGGAATTTCCTAGTGTTGATGAACCAGAACCTCAACCTTTACACAACTTCCCATCCTTAGATTTATTTCTAGGAGACAAAAGAGGAACCGATCCACCCATCAACCTATATTATCCGGGTAGTTTTAGGATGAAGGAAGCCATTCACTCACCCCCTTCACCTCACGTGGCATATTTCCACCCTAAGGGTATGTATCACTACTTCCACCCACACTTAATCCTAAGTGTAGGGAAAACCTCCCCTATTTCCGTGAAATAAGGGTAGAGTCAGGCTCGTGACTCGAACAAAAACAAGCGCTTCTTGGGAGGCAACCCATGTTTTTAATTGTTTGATGTTTTTATTTTATTTGTTTGTTTGTGTCATATATGCTTAATCATAGTTGTTTAATTTTCATGTTTCGAATAATTTGTGAAAATGCTTTATTTTGTTTTTAACCTCGTCTTAATTGCATATAAAGGTATTTTACAAAAAGATAAGTGTAGGGAAATTTATATCTTGTTAAAAAGAACTAAATTCGAACATGAAGACTTCACAATTCATGATTAGCATATATTTTATCTTGTTTGTGTGTCAATAATTATGGACATGTTTTATGAGTTCCTATTTGTAATTCATTCCACAAGTATCCTATCATTTTGTTGCTTTGTCTTGTTTCTATTTCTAAGTCTGGAATTACATCTAGTTGTGATTTTTGTTCGGTTTGATGCTTTGGTTGTTGTGTTTGTTGATTACAGGACAAGAAGATGATTTATATTTCTGGAGGGAAGCTTTCAACGTTCGTCTTCTTGGAGGTAGATTTAACCATGTTGTCACATTACCCACGGTGAACGAATCAGGGGAGTATTAGTTTCTTTCATTCTTATTTATTTTTACTTTTACATCTTTTATCTAGAACATTGGGGACAATGTTCGGTTTAAGTGTAGGGAGGGTATATTAGAAACTATTACTCCACTTGGTTTTTGTTTTGTTTAATAGTGAATGTGTAATAAAACTGAGAGAAATATTTGTTAGGGCAATTTTAGCACCAAATTTAAAATTTTTTGCAACATGTAGGAGTGAAACTTTAGTCTTAATAAGCGTCTCATGGATAGGAGTTGTATGACTAGCACAAAAACCATACCACTCAAAAATTTCCACCCCAAATATGTGAGGTTCGCCCTTAGATCTTTAGGAAAAAGCATTCATTGTTGGTGCTTATGAGTGTACCGGTAGTATTTAGATTCTAGAACTTGTGATAGCGATGCATCCCGAGACCGCTAGTGAGACTACATTCGTGTAGTTAGGATTTACTACATGATAAGAGGCATTAGGATAACCCTTGTTCTACACCTGTAATATAATTACATTGACTTCATAGGTCAAGTAATTCTCCCACACCCTTAGCGTTGTACTCATTTTTAGTACACGAAACCCCTAGTACACCCCTCCGAGCCTATCTTTTCATTTCTAACTTTAAGCATTTTACTTAAAGGAAGAATTTGTTTACAATCCACCCCAAATGTGCAACCAAATCGCCTTACCCTTCCTTGTATGCACTCATCTTTAGTGCATTATTTTTAATTGTTTAAACCCTTTGTTAGTTGTCTAATTGATTACATGGTTGCTAAGTCGAGTCATATCTTGTACATATTGTTTTGGGACGATTGGGACTCATGGGTAAAGTACTATTGTAATGGAGTAATGGGGATGATGTCAATTATTACCCCATATGTGCATTAATATTTAAAAGTACTCCAAGTGTTTTGATTATCTTGATTCGAGTCATTAGAATAGTTGATTGTAAAGTATGTAAAAGCTCAAGTGTAGGGAGGAAACGAGCTCCCTTTGATGTATTATTTTGGATGGTAGAGTAAGAGTGTATGCAAAAAAAAAAAAAAAAAAAAAAAAAAAAAAAAAAAAATCGAAAAAAAATAAAAGAAAATTCAAAAAAGAAAAAAAAAAAAAAAAAAAAAAAAAGAGAAAAAGAAAAGAGAAAAACATACGGGCTACCATCCGTTTCTTTTATTTATGTTTAAGTCAAATAGTGTCTTGAAAATCCAAAAAGAGTCGTAGTTAGTTTAAGTTGAGTCGAGTCTTGGCTTAACAACGCCTCATTGTACATGTAGTTAACTAAGACAATTGACTTGCCACCAGTAAAATATCCGTTTATCCAACAAAACCGTGTTTTCCATATTCCCTACACCTAACGTTATAACCCTTTAAAAGACCTCTTTGATAGTCTATCCTAGGTGCTTACGCCAAGTGGTGGAAGTTTGATCCTTTCCCAAGCCTATGGTAATCTATTTGCTATGACAGGTAGAGAGTGATATTTCTCCATTTCCAATTATGACATATAAATTTTCAACACCTGAGAGATGAGAGTATCCAAATACTTAATGTGAGGTGCTAGTGTATAATTTCCGTGCTTGTTTTGACTAAGGTGGAACGATCATTTGTTGTAATTACTTTTATATTAGTGTTAAATGACCCCTAACTTGTATTTTGATTGGTGGAAAAGCTCATTTGCTTGAGGACAAGCAAATCCCAAGTGTAGGGATATATGATGAGGCGAAAAATGATCCGTTTTTAGGGGGTCATTTAAGCCCGAATCCGAATTTATTTGATCAAATATTGCCCTAAATCGTTCCTTTTGTGATTTTAGGTACTTGGAGAGTGAATTCTGGAAAAGAAGCCATTTTGGACGTTTTTGGAGCATAAAAGTGAAGAAAACGGCAAAGTATCAATTTTCCATGCTGGAAACACTAGGTGACGGCGTCAAGAGTTATACCCTGACGGCGTCAAACATCAAGAATAAAAATCCGTAGTTGATGACGGCGTCAAAAGTCATCATGACGGCGTCAAAGTCCCAAGAATAAAATACCGTGGTTGATGACGGCGTCACCAAGGCCGTCACCAAGGCCGTCACGTGTAAATTTGTCAAAACTTGCGCGCGAAGTAGCTGTTATTGTTTTGGTCATAACTTTTGCATACGAACTCGGATTTAGGTGATTCAAAAGCCCACGCGAAGAGGACGAAGAGATCTACAATTTGGTGAAAAAATGGTCTTGACGGCGTCAAGAGTACGGGTTGACGCCGTCACGAAGGGCCGACAGAAAACATGCCTATAAATATAACTTCATAACTTCACTTTTTGTAAGCCCTAAACCCTAAGGTCGATTCCTGGGTTTAGGTAGGTGTTTTTCCAGCAACTTAGAGGGTTTCAATCACTCCATAAACATCATGTATTGGTTTGATGATTCTATCTTAATTATGTTTTCCATTATCATTGTTGTTTGCTCTTCTTTGATGATGATTTGCTAATTCACCTTGTGTCTACTTATGATTATGTGAAACTTGTATATAATTGATTAGATCTCATTGATTTCTTGTTGATGTTGTGTCTATCTCCATCAATTAAGGCGTGACAACTTCAATAGATCTAGTTGGTTTAGTTTATAATCCTTGTTTCCTATTGATTCTTGTTTTGATTGAATGATTTATATGTTAGGCTTAAGAAAACTGGCAGATCTCCAAATGGTAACATGCTTGAACGTCTTAAGAAACATGAACCGAGGCGTACTAGGTCTTTATTGGTTGTATTTAATGCATGAGCCACTGTTTACAATCCCTATAGTTGTGCTGGGCATGGTGTAGGAGGAGATAAGAGCTCATAGAATTGGGGAGTTATGTGCGATACCCCATGAATGGTATTAAGGAATACAACCCGTCAATTAAAACAAGGTTACAATTCAATAGGTAGGATTGGATAGCTAACAAGGAGTAACATATCATGGGTAGACATGCTTCACTTATCTTGTAGAACCTTAGTTTAGTTTTCTTGTTAATTAGTTTAATTAGTAGCTTTTGGGTTAGTTGATTAGCAACTAATTCCGCCCACTCTCCCAATACCCGAGATTTTTACTTGCTTTTCATAAAATATAAAAATACAAAAAGAATCATCCTTCACCTTTAGACCTAGTTAGATTAATTTCAATCCTAACGACACTATTCCTAGCTGAACGATCAATCCCCCGGTACTTGTCACTATACTATACTACAACGATCAGGTACACTGCCTGGTGGGGGTTGTAAGCTTCTCGAGATCCCTCGAGAGGTAAAGCCTGTTGCGATTCCCACGCATCAGGAGGTAAGTACATGGATACTCTGCATTTTTAGTCTGTTGGTATAATCCATGAAACGACTGCCCCTTATACTCCTCAGAAAAAATGGTATTTCTGAAAGGAAAAACAGGGTGCTGAAGGAGATGGTTAATTCCATGTTGTCCTATTCAGGGCTGAGTCAAGGGTTCTGGGGTGAAGCTATGTTAACAGCTTGCTATTTACTAAATAGAGTTCCAAATAAAAGGAACAAGATAACCCCTTATGAAATCTGGACTAAAAGAAAACCCAACCTGAACTTTTTTAGGGTTTGGGGTTGTAGGGCTGTTGTAAGACTCACTGATCCAAAGCAGAAAACTTTGGGTGAAAGAGGTATTGAATGCATCTTTGTTGGATATGCTGAGCATTCTAAGGCATATAGGTTCTACGTTATTGATTCTAATGAATCTGTTTTAATTAACTCTATAATAAACGAACAACTAATCTCATAATAATAAAAATAATAATAATAATAATAATAATAATAATAATAATAATAAAGTGATGATTAATAATAATAATAATAATAATAATAATAATAATAATCATCTTAACTACATATAAAGAGAAAATGGTCAAATGTGAAATGTTGAGTTGTTGAAAAGTCATATGAGAGAGAAATTTAATACAGGTCGAATAAGAAGCCCATATCAACACCTTGACACAAGACAAATAAAACCTAACCTTTCTCTTAACCTAAATATTTCATCTCTACTCTCTCTCTCTCTCTCTGAGCCGACCGCTTTCTCTTAACCTACTGCCGCCGCTTTAGCCGCCGCCATTTGCTTAAATAGCCACCACTTAAAGGTGGACGGGGTTGTTTCGATTGGGTAGGTTGTTTCAGTTGGTGGCTTTGGTGGTTATTAGAAAGAAACGGTGGTGTTTTCGGTGGTTTTATTGATGGTTTGGTTGGTTTCAGTTGATCGACACCATCATCTCTCGGTGGGTTTGGTGGTTTTGTTCCAGATCCATCATTTTGGTGGTGCGATTTGGAGTATATTTTGATTATGTATATTTGGTGAGATCTTATGTGTTCGGAGAATATTTTAAAAATTTCGGTTTTGAGTTTTGGTGGTTTGTTGTCAATATCGCTATAACCGTGTTTCGATCCGTGGGTCTGGCCAATTTTAATGGTTTTGAGTTCTTAATTTGACCAGTTTTGTTTGGATCCGTGGATAGGATTGGTGGCTTTAAGTTTTTGGTGGTTTAGCTATGGATTTTGTGGGTTCATGGTTTTGGCATTTGATGTTTTTTATGCCAATGATATTTGTGTTTTTGAGGTTAATGATATATACTTTTTTAAGTTCATGTTGTAGACTCGAAAATGTTTTTGGAGGCTGTAAATGATATGGATCTAAAATTATGTGGTATTTAACAGGATTTGTGTTTGATGGTGTTTGGGGTAGAAGTTTTGTAGCTAATGTGATTTTAACTCTTGACAAAAGGTGCTTTGTCGATGGTATTACGCGAGGCCAGATCCGGACTTATCTTTGATTATATTTAGATGAACGAGGTTTTGTTGTTTTTATGATTGGCGGTGACATTTTTTTATTATTATATTGACTTGGCTCATTTACGGGTGCCCAAAAGGTCTGAGTCATTGTAATATCGTATCATGTAATGGCTATGTTTTTCATACGTGATGGAGTTCTCAAAACAAGTTTATTGGAATGATTGTTGTTGCAGGGTTTTTTGCAAAATGGTGATAAACTTGTGAATGTTTGACTTTGAAAGTCCAGCAAGTTGTAGAGTCCATAAATGCAATACTAATAAGTAGGACCAAGTTTTTAGTGTAAGATATTTGGTTGTTTAAGAATAACATAAATAACTAACTATTGTCTTGTTTCGGTTATAAAGGTAAAACCTTAAAATGTGATTTTCTGGAACCTCATATGCAGAGAATTAAATTTCATATTGGTGGTTCAATCTCATTTGTTACCTTTTTAAGAACATTCATTTTGGT
The DNA here is from genome assembly GCA_030686995.1 of Artemisia argyi. NCBI lineage: Eukaryota > Viridiplantae > Streptophyta > Magnoliopsida > Asterales > Asteraceae > Artemisia > Artemisia argyi. The sequence continues at coordinate 183,471,753 of CM060697.1, forward strand.
CAATAAGGTGAAATTAGAAAGTCAACCTCAAAAGACTCATTTTTATTTTACAAAACACGCATTATTCAAAAAATTTATATTGTATCTAGGGGTTTTTGCATATATATCCTTCCGAAAATACATAATTGCATATATATCCAAAGCATGCATAAAAATCATTGTACTGTATGCATCAAAAACTTGTACAAAGAATATATATGCAATTATTCATTTTGGGAGGGATATATATGCAATTCTGCATTGTATTTATTTATTATCTAACAAAAAGTTATCCAATCTTGGGAACCACACAATGACAATTATCAACTACTTATGCAAATGTAAAAGACAAATAATGATGCCCAAGCTCTTATTAAACCATTCGACAATCGACATCATAGTAGAATTTGTCTTAATTTAGACTTTGGAGACTACTACACTTGCATATAGTGGTAACATTACTTTATAAAATCTTAGAGAATGCCAAACTAATCAAAGGAATAGAATTACTTTATAAAACACAATCATTTGTAGTAAATGTTGCGTCTTGAATAAGTTATTTATCGATAAATATTTGTCGCCATGTTATACAATGTCCCTGCTGTGCAACCATGCCTTGAGAAAAACAGATATAATTTCTTTTTCAATTTTATCATGAGTTTTTTCATTAAAATAACATGCGTTTTTTACAAACATACATATATATATATATATATATATATATATATATATATATATATATATATATATATATATATATATATATATATATATATATATATATATATTTCAGGTGGAAGTAGTATTTAATGAAATGCCACAAAACCTTTTAAAAACCTGACTATCGATCGCTTTCGAAGTTACGCAACGAAATTTTTTCTAGGCTATCATTAAAATAATGCTATTTCATTGTATTAATTTTTTATTTAGAAACCATTATAATTGTATTGCAATTGTATAATTTTTGATCAGTTTGTATTACTTTATTGGTGCCAACAAAAATAATAGCTTACATGTAAACAAATTTGTTGTTGATCAATATTTGAATACTCACTTTTTGCAGATTTATATTGTTGCAGGTTATAATTATTTAGCAAATGTATTAGTGAAGTCAGTTAAAGAGTTCGGTAAAGGAAGAGTCTACACCTCAAATGTTGTCAACTAAGAAGTTTTACACGACGAGTAACGTGCATTGTTAGTATCTCATAATTGATGTAATGTTTTATTTTGAGTAAACTACATTTTTGGTCCTTGCGGTTGTACCAAAATTGCACTTTTAGTCCAATTTGCAAAAATTGAGATATTTCAGTCCAAAAGTCCACGTGGCTTTCACTTTTGGTCCAATTTTCTAACGGGGTTAGTGTAGTCGTTAGGTCAGTAGCAACATTAGTCATTTAACCTAACGGTTGTTTGCAATGTTTGTACCGTTTGCACCGTTAGTCCTTTCACTTAGTTAGTCTTTAACAAAAAATCTAAAAAAAAATTAGAAAAAAAATTCTAAAAAAATTATTTTTTCCAAAAAAAATAATTTGAAAAATTCAAAAAAAATTCTAAAAAAAAATTTGACGGAATTTTTTTTTCAAAAAAAAAAAATTTGAAAAAAAAAGTTCTAATAAAAATTTTTCTTTAAAAATTCTAAAAAAAAAATTTGGAAATTTTTTTTCCAAAAAAAATTATTTGAAAAATTCGAAAAAAAATTTTTGACGAAATTTTTTTTTCCAAAAAAAATAATTTGTAAAAACATATTCTAATAAAAATTTTGTTAGAAATTTCTAATAAAAATTTTGTTAGAAATTTTTTCGAATTTTTTAAGAAAAAAATTTATTAGATTTTTTTTTTTCAAATTATTTTTTTGGAAAAAAAAATTTTTTGTCAAAAACATTTTTTTTTGAATTTTTTTCTAATTTTTCAAATTATTTTTTTTGGAAAAAAAATTTCCAAAATAAAATATTTTTTTTTAAAATAAAATATTTTTTTTTATAATTTTTTAAGAAAAAATTTTATTAGAATTTTTTTTTTGGAAAAAAAAATTCGTCAAAAAAAAAATTTTAGAATTTTTTTCGAATTTTTCAAATTATTTTATTTTGGAAAAAAAATTTTCCAAAAAAAATAATTTTTTTAGAATTATTTAAGAAAAAAATTTATTATATATTTTTTTTTCAAATTATTTATTTTGGAAAAAAAAAATTCGTCAAAAAAAATTATTTTAGAATGTTTTTAGAATTTTTCAAATTATTTTTTTTTTGGAAAAAAAAATTCAAAAAAATTATATTTTTTTAGAATTTTTTCTAATTTTTTTCGATTTATTTTTTTAAAGACTAACTAAGTGAAAGGACTAACGGTGCAAGCATTGCAAACGACCTTTAGGTTAAAAGACTAATGTTGCAACTGACTTAACGACTACACTAACTTTGTTAGAAAATTGGACCAAAAGTGGAAGCTACGTGGACTTTTGGACTGAAATGTCTCACTTTTTGCAAATTGGACTAAAAGTGCAATTTTGATATAACCACAAAGACCAAAAATGTAGTTTCTCACTAAATATTTTTATATGTTGTTTGATACATGTTAAGAATTTTTGTTGGAGGTGAATTGTCGCATGTTACACCCGTTTGCAATTACATTTTTATCTGTTCATGTTCTGTTTTGAATGTTATACGAAACACTTACCATAATATCGCATATCATTAATTGGCTGCCGCTAGGAACCTCCGTTGATATGCACGGGTACTCGCCTAGTAATAATAATAATCGAGTTATTTTAGAAACCAAAAATTCCTCACATACCAAGAGACTCATCCACACCATCATATAAAAAGAAATCGATGGTTGAGATTAAAAGCATTTTAATATTTCACACATTTTTTATAATTTAAATATCTCTTAAACCGTTAATCGTTAAGCGAAAATAATTACACCATCGCGACGAGCATTTAGTTATCTTTCTATAGACGGGCACTTTGATATACTTTCGACAAATTTTTTTTTTCTTTTTTTTCACCTTTTTTATAATTTAAATATCTCTTAAACCGGGCTATCCATGTCGTCCACTTTCATAGGAAATTCAACTTCGATTCAAGAGATGTTTAGGCGCGTTTCTGAGCAATTTACCGTTATGTTCAAAAGGAAGGCTTTCTTGCATTGGTATACTGGTGAAGGTATGGACGAAATGGAGTTCACCGAGGCCGAAAGTAACATGAATGATTTAGTGTCTGAATATCAACAATATCAAGATGCTGTGGCTGATGATGATATTGAAGAAGAGGAATATGATGAAGAAGTTGATGAAAATTAAAAGTCAAACATGTGAAAGTCAAAGGTGTGTAATAGTATTATGAATGGGTTGATTTGTTTGTGTATTTTGGGTATTTTCCAATTTTATTCTTGTATGATTCCTTTGGTTATTGCCAAATAAAGTATTTCAACTTTTATCTTTGAGATAACTTTGACTTTTTGGAGGTAACTTTTATTTTTATACTTTCTCCCGTCTTAAAAAAAAAATTGTCCACCTTAATATTTATATTTGTTTCAAAATAAGTGTCTATTTTTTATATATAGTAATTATAACTGTTTTTTCTACTTTATATTTCTAATCAAAACTTACATTAATTACTCATTTTTTATTTATATATTAATTATAAAGGTAAAAATGATTTTTTATCAAGCAAAACTATCGTTAATTACACATATCATAATTTCTCAGTTTTTTAGTTTGTAGACTCTCTTTTGGGACGGATGGAGTAATTGAAACCTAGTCAAGCTATACATTTCATGCCCATTTTTATTTAATAAACGCATATAACAATATCATAAGACAAATTATGAATTATATGTACGTTTGCTATAGTATATTATAGTTTACAAAAAGTTAATAATTATTTTTGCACATGTATAAAATGATTTTGGAGAAAATTAAAGGTACAGAATAGGAGTTTTAACGAAAGAAGTGAAAATAAAAATAAATATCATTTCACATTATCAAAATTGAGGTGGCAAAACGGTGCGGATGGGTTCAAGCTCGGGCCCGAGCCCAGGACCAAACAAGCACGGGTTTAAATGGGCACGGGTCAAACGTGATAATGTTAGACGAATCGCTTTAGAAAAGACCCAAAATAAAAAGAAAAGAAAAGGAAAAAAAAAACGTAACACCTCATTTATATTTGAATAAATGAATATATTATATCGTTTTTCTTTAAAAGCAATTGTAATGCTTTCCAATTAAAAAAAATGTGCCCGTTAGTACCATTTAACATTTAAATGGGTCATACATACTCATTTTGAAAAAAGAATGACTAAGTGCGCCCATATTTTTACAAATTAGTCATTATTTGTTTATTTTTATTTTTTTAAGTTTTGGACACAAATTAACCAGGGACGGACCTAGGATACTGAAGTAGGTATTGCACAATCTTTTTGAGAAGGGTTTTGCATAATTTTTTTTTATCAGAAGTACTAAAATTTGCATCATAAAGAATTTTTGAGCTAAACTCAAGTTGCCTTGTAAAGAAATAAATTAGCAAAAGTTATTGTCGGAAGTGCACACATAAAAAATCGACGCTTTCTGAAAACAAAATACATTTCGTGACTCAAAATCGGATGTAAAAACTCTCAAGTATAACTATTTACATACACTTAATATTAAAAAACAAATTGGAAATATTACCTCTATACATAATAGAGCAAGGGTATCTTAAATGCACCTCGAGCGAAGAACCACAAAACAATTAAAAAAATACTTTGAATAAAAGAATTACTCAACGCCTCTATATAATGTACTGGGGTGTAGTAAATGATACATTCCTATTATTAAAAAAAGAAACTTTACAAAATATACCCTCAACTTCTTAATATTTACGACTTTTTTACATAACAAACTTTATTTACCAAATATCAAACAAATCTCTAACGGTTTTTGTAATAAAAAATTACTGGCAAAAAGGTCTCTTGATAACGAACAAAACAAACTCAATATTGATATGTTTTTAACGTACACATGGTTTTATAAAAAACTAGAAGAGTACCCGCGCAATGCGGCGGCGGGTACGCGATGACTATTTTTATGGCGAACAAATATTTTTCATGTCATCTTTTAAGCATAGTAAGCCGACCAACATCTTTTTTTACAACTTTTTTTTTCAACCGTTACATAATAATTCAAATACATCTAAAACATTACAAATAAATCTTCAAATAAAATAACTAAACTATTAATCTATCAACACATTTACTATAACTTTTAGGGATAAAACTAACACCCATGTGGATAAGCCCATTAATGGTCCAGATTTTCGAATAATCCAACATTCCAACTATTAATCCATCAACACATTTACTACATGATGATGATAGATTAAATGGGTTGTTACAACTCAAGTAAATGGGTTTTAAGAATATTAAAGTTGGCACAATTAAAGAAATTTAATTTACATTTGAAGGTTGGCTTGTTAATTTCAATTTCCTAATAAAGAAATGTTTTTGGTTTAAGACTTCTAAATATAGATGTCCTAAATACATTATAAGGTAGTATAGATATTGAAGTTTAATATAGATATATATAGTTTTTAAATAAAAGAATTTTCAAAATGCACCCTTAACCTATCAAATAACTTTAAAAATTATCTTAAACTTTTTTTAAACTATAAAGGCCAAAGACGTACAACTCTATAAAAGTTTATATACATTAGAATTATTTTGTTTATATAGCAAAGTTTATTTCCGCATTAAAAAAAAAGTCAAATCTAATATTAATATACTTTTGACATATGTGCGCTTTTATAAAAAAAGTTCAGGTTTAGCATATATTTCTTTAAAAAAAAACGAGATATCTAGAAATTTTTTAATAATAAACATAAAACCAAGCATGCCGCAATATTACGAACAAAACGAGCCCAAAACTTTAATCGAATAATGAAATTTAGTGTAAAACCCCGGCGGGTGCCTTCTACTTGTTTATTATACTACTAGTTAATATTTAATGTGATATTAGTTGACAATATAAAAGTCTAAAGACAAAAGACATGTTAAAAGGTGAAACTCATGCAATATTTTTAAATGAAATAAATAAAAAGTAACTAAATTTTGGTGGCCAAGATTATGAAAACCAAAGTTGACATATATTTACTTAATTAAAAAGAATTTGGGCCGGGTTACCGCCTAAAATTTTTATCCTAGTCGGTTTTTGTTTCTTATAAAAGGAGGTGAGGATAGGAGCACACGCATTATTTGTTTTGCATGCATCGGTCGATATGGTTTCGCCTAACAAACGAGCGACTGCGAATTCGTTTCCTCTGCCTCAGGATGTTCTCGTAAGTTTTTATTTTAAATTTTTTTTGTATTTGTTCTTCATATATTCCGGAAGCCGTGGGGTGTTACCAGGGCCGGTCCTGAGAATCCGAATGCCCTGAGCGGGCCATGTAAGTAATGCCCCTAAAAACAAACAGCTAATGTTTTTTTACTTGTTTTGATTCTAGTCAAGCTAGGCAACTCATCCCCACGCCTTCTACTTAATACTCTAACAAATATCTAGTTGAAGCTATTTAAAAAAAGTCTAAACAATTAAATTTAACGGATTAAAACTCTTAAAAAAAAAAAAAAAAAAAAAAAAATCCTCTTCAATACACGCATATTTCATAAATGATTTATTAGAAATTAATCTAGTGGTTTGAAAGATTATTCACAAGCATAAGAAGAGTTGAAACAAAGAATTTATAAAAGAAACGTTGAAACAAAGAATTTATAAAAGAAACACAACCAAATATTTACAAAAATACAGATTCAAAGCCCTTTTGTGAATTTCAGTGACTATGCAATAAAATTAAAAAAATTCAAAGTATGTTGTATATCACCAAAAATTTAAGATGATTTAATTTTGCAATACATTTGAACATGCTCTCAGACAGAGAGCAACAACAACTTGCTAACTTTTTTTGTTTAGAAAATGGATTTGAGTGTACTTTGATTATTTATAGAATATTCTACTCAGTATTAAAATACTCCAATAAAAATCACATATTCCAAACTATTGATTTCATACGGTACATAAAATATGATTTTTTTTAATCAAAACAAGCAAATAATTTTTTAAGTAAGTATTTTTGGAGAAAATAATGTTTAAGGCTTCAAACTATTGTAGGAATCACAACAAGATATTTAAGTCCGGGTGAGAATAATGATCTATGTATGTTAAAGGGTCCATGATGCAATTCTACAAAACAACTGGGTAAAAAAAAAAAAAAAGAAAAACACAAATTTGGTCCTCCCAAAAATAACTCCTCAAATAACTAGTTTGGAACTCTTGGGTCATCTTTTCTACCACATACTTAACTCCATTAAAAATAAACAATCGAAGCTCTGTTTAACAAATTAAAATGCATATTATCCGTCATAAAAAAATGTTAACAGAACTCGATCATTTGATGCCCCCCACTAATTTGATGCCCTGGGCCGTCGCCCGTCTCGCCCGGTACCAGGGCCGGGCCTGGGTGTTACCTTGCTCCGACGGGATTGAGTATTATTTAGGACGGAGCTAGCAGGGTGTCCACTTTATACATTAGTTATTCGGTTCAATTTTTTATTAACTTTTGCAATAAGCCCTTTTAATCATATTGTTATGTTGATTAAAGTTCAAAAACTAACAACTTGAACAATCAAATACAACACTAAAACGAATTTACTTGTCAAACTATGCTCGTTGATCATAGTTTGAAAAAAACAATCATTAAGCAATTTTTACTGTAATTTTTACGTTAAGCTCGGCCTCCTTTAACTTAAAATACTGGCTCCGCCCCTGTAATATTGTTGTTGTATTTGTTGTTCATATATAGTCATCATATTGTTTGTTCGTTTTTGCAGATTAAAGTTTTAAGTCGCGTAGAGCATGATGATATCCGGAGCTTGTTTCATGTGTCGAAACCGATTAGACAAGCTGTAAGTATTCGCTATATATATTTGTAGACTTTTGTAATTTGGTTGTTGTTTTATTTATTGTTTCTAATATGTGAATTTGTTTATCTCACAGGCTATGATTGCGAAGAAAATGCATTTTAATTATATTACACCAAAAAAGATCGCTGCTTTTAGGTGTGATGTGGATCAATCTTCACTTGAGTTTGATGAAATCGAAGCTCCAAATGCTCCAAAAAAATCAAGAATAGCTCACTCTCGATTAAACAACAAGGAACTAGCGAATATCTCGGTGGCCTTGTTTGCTTCTTTTGATGATTACTTTGAAAGAGTAGTGTAGGATATATTTATTTAGGTTCAGTAAAACAATGCTGATTATGTTTTGTAACTCATTCTTTTATTTGACATGTAAAACAATAAGTTATCAATCTTGTTTATTGGTCATTCTTTTCTTAATTATAGTGTTGAATTTGGTGATTTAACAATTTTATAAAACTTTGACTTTTTCATTATATATGTTTGACTCGTGTGATTTGTACGTAGTATATTGTTAGCGGATATTTATTATGGGCTTAGCCATGTTTGTTATAGTTGGATTATTGTTAGTACATAGGCCCATTAGCATGTTATTTATACATAATATTGTATCTCATTATGATCAAGGAAATATACGCTTTATCCTCGGGAGCCACATTTCTCTACTCTCAAGAGGATCTTATGTTATGTTCGGGGTATCTTAGACTATAGATTACAGCTTTATTCGTCATCGACATCCTCTTGGTTGTGTACTTAGATGCAGATTGGGCTGGCTGTCCTACTACACGCCTATCTGCTCGAGGTTATTGTGTTCTTCTTGGAAACACTCTTTTCTCTTGGTCCTCTAAGCGTCAGTTTATGCTTTCTCTGTCAAATGCTAAAGCTGGGTATAGTGGTGTTGCCATTACAGGGACAGAGCCAGGGGGCTGGCGGGTGCTCGGCCACCCCAACCGGCCCAAAAGACCTACTTCTTAGGTTGGTGCTTACGGTGGAAAACATCCATTATATGAAATAATGAACTTATTATTAAAGGTATATAAAATCAAAAATCGCGTTGTTTTTAATTTGACGAGAAAGACGACTAAAAGTAGTTGTTTATTTGTAGGTCCAAGAAAAAGTTTTTACTTTGTGCCCCACTAAGGGCAACTCCAATGTTATCATTATAATTTAGCACTAAAATAGTGCAAAACTAGAATCTTATTAGAATATGCTTGCACTAAATAACTTTTGCTTCAATTTTTACACTATATATTTGAACTAAATGTATTTTAAAACTATCAAAATACATAGAAATGCAATGAATTAAAAAATTAAATTAAGCAAAATATATAAATATTTGGTTCATTTTAACAAAACGTATGAATATATATTTTATATCAATTAGTTTTAGTTATTTGTATTATAAATCAAAGATTAGTTAAATAAAAGAGTTTTTAAAGAAATGAATATTGTTTACTGTTTAGTGCAATGAATATTACGGAGTATTGCATTAAATTTGGTGTTTTTGCTTGTTTATTATTCATTGCATTAAAATATTGTGATGTTTAGTACTAATATTGGAGAACATTTTTGATACACTTAACGCTATTTTAATACAAAAAATACATTTGGTGCTAACATTGAAGATGCTCTAAAATGTAAAAAGCTTTGGTCTTAACCCTTTTACATTTAATAATTGACATATTGAACCACAACCTTAAATGAATTTTTCAAAATCTTTGGTCGGATATAAAACAACATTTGTACTCAATTGACAAGAAAAATCTCAAAAAGCTATAACGCATATTGAATTTTTTTGAAGTACCATTTAGAATCTTTTTATTTTATTTTATTAATATTAAAGAAAATATACTAATTCTCATAGTGACATAAATGGTTTGGACTTTTGAGATGTTTTCTAAATAGTTTCTAAACTAAATGGCTTATTTTTTTGAATTTAAAAAAAAAAATAAGACAATAAAACAGGAATAAAAATGTACAAGTTGTCATTGCTAATGTAACATATCTATTCGAATGTGTAATCAAATGAAACTCACCTTTTATTTTTTATTTTTTTTTTATTATTATTATTTTTTTAATAATGAATACTCTGAGTTTTGGCGATCTACTAATTGTATGTTACTTCGTATTATATAATAATTTATGGCCCCTTAATTTAGATTCCTGGCTCCATCTCTGGTAGCCAATGTTGTTGCTGAGACTTGCTGGTTATGCAATTTATTACGAGAGCTTCATAGATTACTTTCAACCGCTACACTTGTTTATTGTGATAATGTGAGTGTTGTCCATCTCTCTTCTAATACCGTGCAACATCAACGCAAGAAGCATATAGAGATTGACATTCACTTTGTTCGTGACTTGGTGGCGACTAGTTATGTACGTGTTCTTCATGTTCCATCTCGTTATCAGTATGCGGATATCTTCACCAAAGGCTTACCAACTGCGTTTGATAAGTTTCGCTCCAGCTTGAGTGTTCGTCCTCTCCTGCTCAAATTAAACTAGGGTGGGTTGTTAGCGGATATTTATTATGGACTTAGCCATGTTTGTTATAGTTCGATTATTGTTAGTACATAGGCCCATTAGTTTGTTATTTATACACAATATTGAATCTCATTATGATCAAGGAAATATACGGTTTACATATATGACGTGTTTGTGGCTGTGTAATCTGAAATAAAGCGTTTGCGTTTGCTGACATTTTGTTTCGATTTGTATATGCTCGTAAATATGATGATTCGGATAAGGTTTAAGACGGCTGAATATGGGATTTGAATCTAGTTCTGTTGGAAGTGTTTTTGTTATCCGTACTTTTGTGCAAGACATATTGTTTTAAGTTCGAATGTAGTGAGTAGTATAAATATCAGTAAGGCCGTTATGTTTAGTTTAAACCTGATGATTTAGAATAGGTTTTGTAGATAAATTGAAGATGGGACTTTAATCCAGTTGTGACACAAGAGTATTTTTGTAACTTTACTTTGTCGTTAAGCGTTAGCAGTTAGTACGGTTGATATGCGCAAACTTGATTGCAAAAAAATTGTAAAATTAGTTGCTCTTTTCGTACTTTTGAATCCATAGCAATAACATTCCAGTATTGAGTTTACTCTCAATTCATCTCTGATTTGTTCTTTTTTTTTGAGAAAAACACTCAACAACTTTGATACCACAGACATACTAAAGGTTTGTTGAATATGACATATTCAGTAGTTAAAGAAATTTCTCATATGTTTTGCTGTATAATACTTATCGGTTTCTGGGACAGACAGAAATTTCTCAAATGATTTAGTATCTGCATATCAGCAATATCAAGATTCTGTTGCTGATGATGATATTTAAGAAGAGGAATAAGTTGAAGAAGTTGATGAAAGTTAAAAGTCAAAGATGTGAAAGTCAAAGGTGTGTAATATTATGAATGGATTGATTTGTTTATGTATTTTGGAACTTATAATCTTTGAGGTAACTTTGAATTTTTTGGAGGTAACTTGGTTTGACCAAGAACATTATAAACTCATGAAACAGTCGATAAACTCTAACAGCATATCCTGCAAAACTTCAGTCTAAACAAGTGAACCAAGAAATTTGTAAGGAAATGACAGGAAGGCGAAAAGGTTTACTAGTGTAGTTGCATACGAGTATAATAAACAAGCCAATGTTCTTAACTACTGCTAGATTACAGAATAGCACACCATACAATTACTATCAGCAAAATATGTGTAAATTGACAGTTGAATCCCGTTATACACCTAAGATATCTATATGAACTTCAAAGATCACTAACCTGGTGTCAAGGGTTAAGATGCCATTCATCATCTTCATGATGTGACGTCGCTAAGAATCCCCAACGGAGATTAACTTACGCTACACTATGGTATAAGAAACCAAACTAATTTTACACTCTTTTCTGTAATCAAGCTTCTAGTTTCACATAAAAATGTCACCTTTTCTTGGATGATCACCTTTTGATGTTTTCTTGGATGGTTTAAAAAGCCAGAAGAGAAAAGATTTAGATTGTTTCTTTCTTGAAAATTATCAAGTGACGTGTTTTTTCTCTTCCAAAACGGACCCTTCCTTGAGTGCAATTTGTGCTTCTTTTTCCTTTCCTAGAGTATAAAGTGAAATAGCTTGCAAGTATTTAGCAATATGCCAAACCGGGGAGATGACTTGTGTTTGTACAGCATCATTGAGTGCTTCTTGTGGCATATCGTTCATGAGATATGATAAACTTCGACGTGCATAGACTGTTGGCGAGACCATGGTTCCTACATCGATGAACTGAAGAAAAAAAAAATACCAGTTATGGACTAGCTCAAGATTAAAAAAGAAAGCGATTTTTAAATTGTTAACGGGATTTGAAGAAATTTCCAGTAACCTGTGTATAGTAGTCTATTGCAGTTTTAAATTCTTTATGGCGAAAAGCAACATCCCCTTTCTTCTTAGCGTTTAATGTGTCCTGCATCTGTTTAGTCCACACATGGAACGAAAGCTGCAATCCATAACAAAAGAACCTTAAATGGCAAGTCCGTTGACTTTGAAATGAGCAAGTCAACCAGAAACAAACCTCCGTTGCTGCTCCCTCGTCATCTTTGTAGGCAAGATTTTCCAAGATTTCATGCACGGCTGTCAAATCCATTCTTAAGCAGGCATCACCAAGAGGGGTCAGAGGCACAACACTGCCACCTTGTTGTATACCCATTAATACACGAGAAGGCTCCTGCCATATTTACATGCTAAAATTACAGGAGTTATTAAAAAACATTATATACTTTACAGGTAAGATTGTAAGTAAATACTAAATACCACCGTTTTCTTTTGCAGCGGAATCAAAGCAGTAACCAAAGACCTTGGATTTGGCCGCTCACGTGGATCCTCCTGCAAACATCTTGAAGCTAACCATACAAATTCAGTTCTATCAACGCTAGAAAATTGTCCTTCCAAGCAAGAATCCGTAAGCAGCTGAAGGTTCCTGTCCCTTATCAGATCAAGAGCCTGAAAATCCATTTGACGTTAATTATTAGAAAGTAACATTTTTTTTTTTTTTTTTTTTTTTTAATAATTCTAACCAGACACAGTGTTGACAGGTAGAACACATACTTGACTAGGAGGAATGTGTTTTCCGCTTAAAAGATCAAGCAAAAGTGTGCCGAAACTGTATATCACACTTTCTGGTGTTACCCTCCCTACAAGTTCAAAGAAAATAATTAAATAAATAAAATCGACTTTAATTCATGATATTTCTTGTGGTTGTTGCTTGCATACCAGTCGTAAGATACTCGGGAGGGGTAAATGCTAAATTTGTACTGTAACTCCTTCCGTCTCGACTGTTCTTCATTAACCCAAAACACGAGAGTCTAGGATTAGCATCCTGCAACATATTACATAAAATTATTACCAACTGAAGACTCTTGAAAGGTAACAATGAAAAAGGTAAAAAACGTACATCATCAAAGACTATTCTATAGGCGTTGAGATCATGGTAAAGAGAACGTCCTTTACTTGTACAATATTCTAAAGCTTCTGCGAGATATAATGCTACTCTTAATCGCATTGCCCATTTCATAGGCTGTGTTTCCCCTGTTTCATCATGCAAATAGGATTACGTTTATACTAATTCGGCTTGAAACATTATTTCAGAAATGAATTGCAAACATACAGAAACTTACAATGAAACAAGTGTTTTGCAAGTGTTTCATGTGGCATAAACTCAGCGACAAGTAGTCTTTCATCTCCTTCACAGCAGCATCCAAGTAAATTAACCAATCTCGGGTTTCGGAGCTGACCAACTGCACTTGCTTCTTCCTATTTATTCGATAATTTTTCTTTACACTATTACTAACAATAAAGCTATGAATAAAAAAGAGAGGTAAATAAGTAACCTTAATCAGTTTTGCTGAAGTACGAAACTGATTTTGAAAAAGAAATCTCAAAATTTTAAAAAAGTTCGCCACAAATCGTCAAAATAATGCAAGTAAATGATGCTAATAATAAGGACATATTCATACCAAGAACTGCCTCGAATCAGGCCATGCGGATCTATTAAACCGTTTGATGGCAACCCGTCTTTGGTTTTGCAACTTTCCTTTATAAACAACGTTAGGAGATTTCTCTCCATGTTCAGAGACGATATTCTCCACAGCAAACCCCGATGTAGCTGTCTTAAGTTGGTCAATGGTATATTCACGAAATGAAGGCAAATCACTTGCCTGACCCGTCCCTTCTTTTTATTAAACAAAATAAAATTGTCAGGAAAAAGTGAAGACAGCAACAAAATGGGACACGCTAAGCGGATTTACATACCGACAACATGAGATTCTGCAACCACTCCATTCTTTTGTGTAACACAGCAACACGAGCAGAGTCTAGATAACGCACAACCCATTGCCAAGCTATCTTTAAGCTGCAAAATAACAAATTAAAATTACTCCACAAAGAACGAGCATTTTTGACATATTGTCCAAATGAAAATGGAAATACGAAACAATTTTTTTTAAAAGGTCATACTTGCGGCTATTTTTGGTCTAGTGTTCTTTTTTTGGCATAAGCGGTGGTTTGTTGCATGAAAAACCAATATGGACAAAAAATTCAGGTCACCATATTTTTGTATCTACATGATCACAGCTTATCCAAATCCACTAGTTCTTGCAGACAATATATATTGGTCTTATTAGGCTCTGTCGATTCTTATTTCTAATTCGTCTGTTGTAAAAAATAAAGAAAAAAAAAACATATATGGTGTTTAAGGGGATGTTTTACATTGCGTTTTGAAAGTGATTATGTGATACGAAATCATCAGAATTAGATAAATAAGTTGTAACTACTGGATGTGTTCGGCTGTTTAAGGTGAAATAATCATGTAAGTAGTTGTATCCATAAAAAAAAAAGGGGACCGACCCTCTGGCGGCCCCCATTGACCGGTTCCACAGCCAACAAGGGAGAGGTAAATCGCGTAATACCATGACTAAAGGAATATGGGGACAAGATTTAAACTTATGACATCCACTTTATGTTGCATGTCCCCAACCATTAAACTGCTATCGTGGAATAGTAGTCGTATACTTGTATCCAAGCATTTGATATACACCCATACTTGATTAAGTAGGAGCATAAAGCTATAAAATGATCCGTATATAATCAGAACCAGTTACTTGCAGCTAATTCTAAGCTGATTATCGAAACCAATTATTTGACACTTAAACAATAAGATAACTATAACGAGTTTCACTATACCAAATCACTCAAAACTAATTACATTCATAAATCTAATATTAACCAAAAGCTACAAATAGCTACAAATTACATTCATAAATCTAATATTAACCAAAAGCTAGAGCATACATATATACTAGTCAAGAAGAATCAAGAAACAGCATAAGTACCTTTTTATGGCTTCAAACTCCAGAACCAGATTACTGCCTTTAGCACAATCAAAATCAAACACGTATCAAGATTTTTTTTACATATAAAAATTAAAAGAAGTATATATCAACTTGTTCTTATCTAATATTTATGGTTTAAATTTGGAAGAGCTTATTGACCCAGTTGAGTAAAAAGACTTGAAAGTGGGGCAGTCTCTTGTAGCTATATGCGTGTTGAATCAATCAAGAGTTACATCATCATCATCATCAACAACTTTGGATTTTCTCACATGACAAAGCTAATATATGCATAGGTTAAAAGTTTTAAAAGATTATGAGTTCAAGTATTACATATTTAAAAATGTCTAAGATGCTACTAATAATGTACTACTATGTCAAATATCTACTTTTTAAAAATCAATGATTGAGCACTAAATATGTAAAAAAAACAAAAAACAAAAAACAAAAAACAAAAAAAAAAAAAAACAAAAAAAACATCTTTTGAAAGATGCATGCGTGCAGTCATTATAAGATTTGCAAATCTTTTGCCATTTGATTTTTCAAGTTTACACTTGATTACTTTTTTTGATTTTTTTTCCCCTCATTTTCTACCCACAATAATACTACTTTTTCTATCATCTTTTTATTTGTTATTGACAAAAATACACCGTTGGTCCCTGAACTTTCCCAAAAACATCGCATGGGGCCCAAACTCAAGAAAATCGTCGCAGGGAGTCCAAAACACTAGTTTTAGTGTCCGATCGCGTCCCTCGCTCCGTAATCATCAGTCCAATGAAGTATTGGTGAGGGCAAAATCGCCATTCACTGTAGCATCCTATTTCAAGCCGTTGCACAGTGTCCGGTTCCATATACTACTTTGAGTCACAATTGTATCGTCACTTATCATCCCTAATCTTTCCCCCAAAACCTTTCTTGCACAAATCATCAAACCTTTCAACATGATGCGTTGCTGGTGTGATAAGCAAGCTATAACTCGGACTTCGTGGACATTGGCCAACCCAGGGTGTAACACCCCCAAAATATCGCAGCGGAACGATAGTGTCATTGGGATGCTACTTCAGGGCACAAAGTACAGGTTATAGAAAACGACCTCTAAATGAGACGTTTTGAAAAGTTACCATTCGAATAGATAAAAGTCATGGTTTACAAAACAAAGATCCCAAAGTAAAATAATACATAAGTTTTTAAAGTGTATCGAATGGTAAACGATAAAAGCGAAAGTCTCCAAAAGCATGCCCTAAGACTCTCAGCTCCACACACCTGCTATCGCCTTACAAACCTAAGATAAACATGCTTAAAAATGTCAACACAAAGGTTGGTGAGTTCATAGAGTTTGTTTAACAAATAAAGCCTATAAAAATGATCACACAGCAAAGGCATCGTGAATCCACTCAGTTGCAATTCCTGCCCATACAAGACTTGTAACCTATGTGTTCACAACCCACTGCTAATATATATTATGATTAAGACATATGAGAATACGATATGTGTACATGCCAATGCTCAAAGATTAAAGACTACTGGGTGCCATTTCCCAAAGTTATGAGATTACTGGGTGCCATTTCCCAAAGTATACGTTGCTCAAGAATACACAATCAAGATTTACACATTAAGGCACATATAGTAGTTCTACTAAAAGTAATAACAACTTAGCGTAGTATTAAAGTATATACGTTTCAAGTATTAAAGAAAGTATTGTGCATGTATCTCCCCCAAGTAGTTTAAAACGAGTAGTAAAAGAGTAAAAGCGGGCTGTGACTCACCTGATGCAACAACTATAATAATGCTAGTGACTGATCAGAAATAGGCTCGATTCCTTAACCGCAACCTATTATGAATGATATGATTCTAATGTAAGAAATGAAACAATGCTACACATGCGTATACGTACGTTATCAATACCACTTGTAGTTTTTTTTTTGAAAATAACGTTTATCATTTATTGTTGTATGAGTAAATATAAAGTTTCCTGCGTAGTTTAACATTGTTCTTAACTTAGAAAATGTATCCAAACGGCTTCACAAAACTAGTCGTGAAATATAGTACGTTAAGTGTTAGTGTTCAAGCTCGGCGTTTTTGAAAACCTTGTAACAATATCTAGATGTCGTCTTGTTTAACTTCTGATCGTACGCGCCTCGATCGATGAGAAAATTGGCTCTCCATGTCGTTACTTGAAAAATATAGTGTTTAACACTTAGTAATTTCTATTATAGCAAAAGCTGTCAAAAGTGTATATGTTTCGTCGGATTTCAAACGCTTGTATCTTTTTCGTTATAAGCTTGTTTTCTACGTTCTTTATATCCCCGGAATCGTGGGATGGCATATTAACATATTTTTGATAAGTCGGGACGGCTAGATCAAGTTTTATGCCTCGAAACAGTCCATGAAAACTGTTCAATAGCAAGCTATTTTCTGAAAAATATAGTTTTCGTCGTTAAACTTTGAAAAATCATATCTCCTTCGTTATTAACTCGTTTTTATCCAAACTTTCGGCCATAGTTTCGTCTTAGAAAGTATTTTCTAAATCTTTGGCTCAAAAGTACACCAAACCCCCTGGATTTCCCACGTTTCACAAAAATGGACAGTAGGTTTTTAAAGTTGTTAAAACTTACTTTTCTAGTTTCTAGTTTATGTTTTAACCACTTCAATACACACAAGCTAGTCTAATCTTACCATACACCTTCCTAGGGTGTCATGGGTTCCTAATATTCACAAAACCAAAAGGATATCAAAGGGATGATCATAGGATTAATTATAACCTTGTAAAATTAAAATATACTTGAAAGTGGTATCTTTAACATATATATACTTACATGTATTCTATATAAATAGATAATACATCATGTTATCATGAAAAGGAAAGTATTAGATGATGAAAATCATAACTTGAAACTTACTAGTTAATGATGAGGTTGGAAATGATCAAGAAACTTAATAACTTCCTAGTTTTTATTTCAAAACTATAAATAGAAGTTAACTAGGATTAAGATTTAACTTGAAACTTGAAATGAAAATGGATCTTCCTTGAAGTTGTGATGGAGTCATGGGTTTGGAGAAGCAAAAGAGAAAGAAAACCTATTTTTATGATTTATTAGAAATGAGTAAGTGTGAGGTGTAGTGTTTAAGTCTTGAAATATCTTACATGTGAGGGCATATTAGTAATTTCAATCATAGAAGTAAAGTCTTACTTGACATGTGTATGTATTTGTGTAAAGATATTTGTATTTAGTGTATTTTGTTGAGTATTAAGTGTATTGTTAGTCATTTAGTGTATATAACGTGTTACGTTGTAAGTTTTTGTTACTGTGTTTGTTAGAAATAAATTTTAACGGAACAAGATGGGATATATGAAAGTCGTAAAAATTATAAAATCACATTTCTCACAAGCCCCGGGTGAGTAAATAGTTATCGAATTGAAGTTACTGAAAACCGTCGGAGTTATAAACGTTTATCGATACGTATATGAAATAAATTCAAAACGTCGGGTAAATTAATAATACAATTTTTATATCATTATGATGAGTGTAAAAATGTGTTAGGGCCATAGTTGGGATTGTCGGATCAATTATTCAAAGTAATAGTTTATAGGATAACGTTTATTAGGTAGATAACCGTACGTATACAGAAATGATGCAGACTCACGCATAATGACAAATTTTTTTCCGGGGGGTGAATAGTGTTTTATGAATAGTAAATTTTTGAACGCTTCTCAAAATCACAAACTGACTCCGAAAATGATGAATAGTAAAATGATGAATAGTGATTGATGAATAGTAAATTTTTTGAACGCTTCTCAGAATCACAAACTGACTCCGAAAATGATGAATAGTAAAATGATGAATAGTAAATTTAAAAACTTCAGGAAATGACCAGAATTTACGAGTTGTGACAGTCTCCCACCCTTACAGGAACTTCGTCCCGAAGTTCAGCTCATTCGTTCCACATATGTGCCTAGTGGTCTGATTCGACAATGCAAAAGGTCTTTTGAAAGATTGGCTCAATTTTGGAATTGCTTACACTAATCAAATCAACTACTATCAATATAACTAAAGTTGATGATGCTAGGTCTCAGATTAGTCGATGTTGTGTATAAGTCCTATACTAAGACTTAAGTGCTACGAAAATAAGATAGTTGTTCAAGAGAATGTACCCGTTATGCTATCGCGGACATGTTGGGTGATAGGATTTCCTAAGAAGTAAGCTCTGCCAAATGCGGGTGGAATCTCATTGGCCTCATCTCGTGGCCCTTCAATTGCTGATGCTAAGTTTGGACGATTGCCTCCTTGGTTAAGATTCCTTTTCAACTTAGGACAGGTGTTCCGAAGGTGATCTGGGCTGTTACACTCATAGCATGTCCTTTGGTTGTTTGTCATATTGCCCACATTTACTGGTTCTCTACAATGGTTTGTAAAATGACTAGACTGTCTGCAATTTGCACACATACGGCAGGGCGCAGTCTTTTGGTGATGAAAATTACATTTCGTACATTTAGGATGCGGGCCTACATACTCTTTCTGACCAGAACTAGTCACCGCAAAGGTCCTTGCCCTTTTGTTGTCAGCTATTGTGCCCATTTGCTTGTTCGACTCGCTTGTTCCCTTCCTTTTATCACTGTTCCTCAAGCTTCCATTTCTAACCATCTCATCTGTCAGAGTCCCTGCTCTCAATATTGCACTCTGAATTGTAGAAGGCTCAGTTGTTTTTACAGTCCCACGAATTTCTGGGACAAGGCCATATATGTACCTCTCGATCCTCTTGGACTCAGGGGTAACTAGATGTGGAACTAGTCTGGCTAATTCATGGAATCGATCTGTGTAGGCTGCATGACCAGCCCCTATAATAGAGTGATGATAAAGTTCATCCTCCAGCTTCTGCATCTCGTTGTCTGGGCAGCATTCCTCCTTCAGTAATGCCTTAAAATCGTCCCATGTCATACCTACAGCTGCCTCTCTATCCCTAGCTTGAATCTGCGTATTCCACCATGTCAATGCCTTTCCTGACAGCAAGCATGCGGAATACTTCACCATTTGATGTGCTGCACAGTTACTAATGTCGATCAGCGACTCCATCTTTTCGACCCATCGAGTATACACCAACGCGCCTCCTACACCATTGAAATCAATTGGCTTGCATGACGTAAATTCCTTATACGTACATCCAGTCCTATTGTTGCCATTACCATTCTGGCCTATACCATTGGTGTTGTTAATTCCGCTTTCGTAGTTTCCCAAGTTATTCATATGATCTCCAACTTGAGTGACAATAGTGGGGAGAAAGTTTTGAAGTTGTCGAGCGATGATGGCTTCAAAATCAGGATTTCCACCGTCATTGTTATCATTGTTTTCAATGCCGCGACCATCTCCTCTACCTCCACGTCCACCAGTTCTTCCACCATCGTTACTAGGGTTACTAGTGTCATGAGCAGCTCTTCTACCTCCACGTCCACCAGTCCTTCCACCCCTTGGTGTTGCGCCTCCTCGACCAGAGCTACGAGTCACTCTCCTTGGTGCCATGATTTCCTGAGAGGAAGGACATTTAGTGAACGCAGAGATGAGGGAAAACCGTTGATTATCCAAAGTCTATACTTAACATCCTCATACATAATACCGCGCCACCAGTTGTTTCCTAAGTTGTGCCAACACCGATCTACATAAGCATAGTCATATGTCCACGTGGGTCGTGAAGCACTTATAATTATGTTGGCCACCACAATTATAAATGTTTCCTTTCACAGGTGTACATATCACCAGGCACACATATCTCAGTGGTGGACGTTGCTTAAATGGGTATCTAGGGAATGTCACGCTCAGTACAAAGGAACAAAGGATTCTCCCTTAAGTGCTAAAGTCACTGGGAAGTCTAGTTTCTAACGGTTTCTCAAGAGTACCCTCAAGAGAACCCCCATCCTCGGGAAAATCATCAAATCTCTACAGCTAAGTAATAACCTTTATTTAACTCAGTCTCATGTCTCATCAAACAAGAACTGTCACAAGATTAAGTTAAATAATAAGTTATTACCGAGCTCCATATTTCTGATGACTTGACTAGATTTTGGGACTTCCCCATCGGTACCACAAAATATCTAATAGCGTAGGTCTAGAAAAAAAATTATCAGCAAGCGTACGTGTATGAAAAGTGCAAGGCGATAGGGAGGAGAGTCTAAATGTATGTAGTTATAGTCTAGGCTCTAAAAACAACCTAGTTCTCTATAACCAAGTCTCTGATACCAATCTGTAACACCCCCAAAATATCGCAGCGGAACGATAGTGTCATTGGGATGCTACTTCGGGGCACAAAGTACAAGATATAGAAAACGACCTCTAAATGAGACGTTTTGAAAAGTTACCATTCGAATAGATAAAAGTCATGGTTTACAAAACAAAGATCCCAAAGTAGAATAATACATAAGTTTTTAAAGTGTATCGAATGGTAAACGATAAAAGCGAAAGTCTCCAAAAGCATGCCCTAAGACTCTCAGCTCCACACACCTGCTATCGCCTTACAAACCTGAGATAAACATGCTTAAAAGTGTCAACACAAAGGTTGGTGAGTTCATAGAGTTTGTTTAACAAATAAAGCCTATAAAAATGATCACACAGCAAAGGCATCGTGAATCCACTCAGTTGCAATTCCTGCCCATACAAGACTTGTAACCTGTGTGTTCACAACCCACTGCTAATATATATTATGATTAAGACATATGAGAATACGATATGTGTACATGCCAATGCTCAAAGATTAAAGACTACTGGGTGCCATTTCTCAAAGTTATGAGATTACTGGGTGCCATTTCCCAAAGTATAAAATATTACTGGGTGCCATTTCCCAAAGTATACGTTGCTCAAGAATACACAATCAAGATTTACACATTAAGGCACATATAGTAGTTCTGCTAAAAGTAATAACAACTTAGCGTAATATAAAAGTATAAACGTTTCAAGTATCAAAGAAAGTATTGTGCATGTACCTCCCCCAAGTAGTTTAAAACGAGTAGTAAAAGAGTAAAAGCGGGGCTATGACTCACCTGATGCAACAGCTATAATAATGCTAGTGACTGATCAGAAATAGGCTCGATTCCTTAACCGCAACCTATTATGAATGATATGATTCTAATGTAAGAAATGAAACAATGCTACACATGCGTATACGTACGTTATCAATACCACTTGTAGTTTTTTTTTGAAAATAACGTTTATCGTTTATTGTTGTATGAGTAAATATAAAGTTTCCTGCGTAGTTTAACATTGTTCTTAACTTAGAAAATGTGTCCAAACGACTTCACAAAACTAGTCGTGAAATATAGTACGTTAAGTGTTAGTGTTCAAGCTCGGCGTTTTTGAAAACCTTGTAACAATATCTAGATGTCGTCTTGTTTAACTTCTGATCGTACGCGCCTCGATCGATGAGAAAATTGGCTCTCCATGTCGTTACTTGAAAAATATAGTGTTTAACACTTAGTAATTTCTATTATAGCAAAAGTTGTCAAAAGTGTATATGTTTCGTCGGATTTCAAACGCTTGTATCTTTTTCGTTATAAGCTTGTTTTCTACGTTCTTTATATCCCCGGAATCGTGGGATGGCATATTAACATATTTTTGATAAGTCGGGACGGCTAGATCAAGTTTTACGCCTCGAAACAGTCCATGAAAACTGTTCAACAGCAAGCTATTTTCTGAAAAATATAGTTTTCGTCGTTAAACTTTGAAAAATCATATCTCCTTCGTTATTAACTCGTTTTTATCCAAACTTTCGGCCATAGTTTCGTCTTAGAAAGTATTTTCTAAATCTTTGGCTCAAAAGTACACCAAACCCCCTGGATTTCCCACGTTTCACAAAAATGGATAGTAGGTTTTTAAAGTTGTTAAAACTTACTTTTCTAGTTTCTAGTTTATGTTTTAACCACTTCAATACACACAAGCTAGTCTAATCTTATCATACATCTTCTTAGGGTGTCATGGGTTCCTAATATTCTCAAAACCAAAAGGATATCAAAGGGATGATCATAGGATTAATTATAACCTTGTAAAATTAAAATATACTTGAAAGTGGTATCTTTAACATATATATACTTACATGTATTCTATATAAATAGAAAATACATCATGTTATCATGAAAAGGAAAGTATTAGATGATGAAAATCATAACTTGAAACTTACTAGTTAATGATGAGGTTGGAAATGATCAAGAAACTTAATAACTTCCTAGTTTTTATTTCAAAACTATAAATAGAAGTTAACTAGGATTAAGATTTAACTTGAAACTTGAAATGAAAATGGATCTTCCTTGAAGTTGTGATGGAGTCATGGGTTTGGAGAAGCAAAAGAGAAAGAAAACCTATTTTTATGATTTATTAGAAATGAGTAAGTGTGAGGTGTAGTGTTTAAGTCTTGAAATATCTTACATGTGAGGGCATATTAGTAATTTCAATCATAGAAGTAAAGTCTTACTTGACATGTGTATGTATTTGTGTAAAGATATTTGTATTTAGTGTATTTTGTTGAGTATTAAGTGTATTGTTAGTCATTTAGTGTATATAACGTGTTACGTTGTAAGTTTTTGTTACTGTGTTTGTTAGAAATAAATTTTAACGGAACAAGATGGGATATATGAAAGTCGTAAAAATTATAAAATCACATTTCTCACAAGCCCCGGGTGAGTAAATAGTTATCGAATTGAAGTTACTGAAAACCGTCGGAGTTATAAACGTTTATCGATACGTATATGAAATAAATTCAAAACGTCGGGTAAATTAATAATACAATTTTTATATCATTATGATGAGTGTAAAAATGTGTTAGGGCCATAGTTGGGATTGTCGGATCAATTATTCAAAGTAATAGTTTATAGGATAACGTTTATTAGGTAGATAACCGTACATATACAGAAATGATGCAGACTCACGCATGAATGACAATTTTTTTTCCGGGGGGTGAATAGTGTTTTATGAATAGTAAAATTTTTGAACGCTTCTCAGAATCACAAACTGACTTCGAAAATGGTGAAT
The DNA here is from genome assembly GCA_030686995.1 of Artemisia argyi. NCBI lineage: Eukaryota > Viridiplantae > Streptophyta > Magnoliopsida > Asterales > Asteraceae > Artemisia > Artemisia argyi. The sequence goes on from CM060697.1 coordinate 183,496,045, forward strand.
AGTAAAATGATGAATAGTGATCGATGAATAGTAAAATTTTTGAACGCTTCTCAGAATCACAAACTGACTCCGAAAATGATGAATAGTGATCGATGAATAGTAAATTTGAAAACTTCGGGAAATGACCAGAATTTACGAGTTGTGATACAGGGCGTCGATTCTATGGTTGTCCTGATGAAGTAAGTGAGTTTTTAGATTTATTGTTTTTAGATTACGGAGCGAGGGACGCAATCGGACACTAAAACTAGTGTTTTGGACTCCCTACGACGATTTTCTTGAGTTTGGTCCCCGGGCAATGTTTTTGGAAAAGTTCATAGACCAACGGTGTATTTTTGTCTTTGTTATTCTGTTTTTTGAGCATCACATGTTCAAGGCTATACGAGGTCGAGTCTTTTAACTTATATGTAGGCAGTCTATACGTATTATAATTTTTTATTTTGTTTTTTGTTTTTTACGTTGTTTGAACGTTTCTACTTATGTGTACATGAGTACATGACAATGTTCCAAAAAGTTAAATTAGTATCAAGTGCCTTTTAATTATGCTAAATTGTTTGGAAACTCATGCACATATATTATTTTTTTTAGTAATAAAGTCAGCTTTTGGAAGTTCTTTCAACAAGGGTCAGTATATATTTAAGCAAGTCAATAACCACTAAGCTTTGAAATCGTTATAATCTTTAGTAAATAATTTATTTTCAACTAAAAAAGATCTTTCGAACGTTTACTTGCTAAGGTGCGTGCATCTTGACTACTCGAGTCAAAGGAACAAATGTAACCAGTTAATTATAGTATTGTGGTAATTCATGCTAGCTAATTTTGTATGGGTGACATCGAATATTTATGTAATCTTATTTTGAATAAAATTGGGATAATAGGTTGTTTAATGTCTATTTGTTTATAGGGCATGACTTGTCACTTTTTGTTTTGTTGTGTAATCATTTTTTTTTTCAATTGTATACATTATACGTTTGAATTTCGTTTAATGTATGTATTTTGTGACAGTTTTACTCTTCTCATTTAATAACACTTCTGTTAACAGGTAGGAGTAAAATGTCATAAGATACACATAATAGAAGGAAATCAAAGCAATAAATGGCAAGTTAGCTACATTTTCGTACCCTCTGTCCTTTGTTTATATCTATATGCAACACTCATAAATTTTTATAACGTAAATAATTTTTTTAAGTTGTTAAATAGCTAGCAGTCATAATTAGTAGTTAAAAAAAATAAATAAAAATAATAATAATAAAATTTATTAAAACAATAATCTTCACAATGAATTGCAATACAACGTTTAACTATACATGAATCGTAACTTTGTAACTATTATTTTAGACATAGGGACAGAAGCAAGACTAAATATGACCAGATGCATAAAATGTTTTGTAAGTATACTAACTAAATAACACTAGATACACATTTTGATATACCAGGTACATTTAAGATGCATTTAAGAAAAATCGGTGTTTTTTCAAAAATTAACACCCTATCAGAAAAATTCATGAGTATTCTGGGACCCGCGGGAACCCCTGGTTCCGTCCCTGATTCTATTAAAGATACCCAATTTTATCTATATTACTGATATTTTCATCATGCCAAGAATACACATTATTTTGAATTGTCACACACTAAGCACTAAATTTAATAGACCAACATGCATTTTTCTTTAGAGATATAGTAAGTATACAAAAGGAGGAGACCAAATGTATAGAAGAGTCCTGGTTAAAATAATAATAATAATAATAATAATAATAATAATAATAGTAACATGCTTTTTAAATGAAGGCTAGCTAGTTAAGGTCATTCAAATTTAAAAAGCTCCACAAATATTAAGACACTTTAGCCTTATTTATTTTGGAGCTAGTTGTTTAAAATAGAAGTTTTAAGCTTGCATTACCAAACAAAGCTTTATAATTTAGAGGAGATTGTTTCTCAAAATAAAAGGTTTATAACTCTAGAAAGCTTCCAAAAAGCTCTTTCCAAACAGAAACCTTTTAAAGTAAGATAGTCTATATATCTTGTGTCTGATTAATAAATTCACCTTTTCAATATATTTTTTTAATAAATTAGCCTGTTGAACCTAACACATAAAATAAGTAAAGCCCAATTAGTAAGAACATATATAAAACCCAACCAGACCAAAAACCTTAAACCAGTCCTACACTTGATCTACAATTTATACTCCTTACAAAAACCTTAAACATACTTTTCATAACAACTAACTTACTTTTTGTTCACCAGGTTCTCACGTCCACTAATTATAATGAAATTTTCTTAGCTTCTTTGCAAATACTATCGAGTTTCAATCGCATATTTGGATTGTTCTGTCTTTAGATACTGATGATGGCATAGGTATTTATATATTATGTAAAGTTTAAGTATTTTTTTATAGCTTCTGAAGTAGTAGTAGATAAGGTAAACAGTTACTGCTTATGCAATGTCATGTGCTTTTTTAGCTTCTTAATTAGTAGTTCTCTCGTATCGTATAGGCTAACAAGTAACAACTATATACTCAAATGTCAGCATTCTGTTTAAGTTTTGAGTTAAGTCTTTCTTTGCTACTAAAATAGATTCTTGAGTTGATCAGGGTTGACAATTACTGTTTTTGCTATTTTCAACTTGCATGCGCTTGTATTCTGCTAAAGTTTTGATACAATTCGAGTCTTTCTTAGTTTCTAGATAGATTAGTCGAGTTAATTTGGGTAAACATGCAACTACTGCTCTTGCAATTATCCAGTATCATATGCCTGGATTTTGTAAGTTTTTTGATAAATTTAACTCTTTTTTTGCTTCTGCAGGTTAGATTGTTCAAGTTAATTAAGGTCAAGAGATTCTGACTTTGCTATTATCCAATGCCATATGCACGTTTTGTGTTAAATTTTTGATTAAGGTTAACAACTGTTATTTTTTCTAGTAGGCAATGGATATGCGTCAGTTATGTCGAAATTCTAATGTCATATGTGTCAGTCGCGCGTTAAAACATTTTTCAAGAACACGTTTTAATGTGATTTAAGTTTGATATGTAATTATGTATTTATGCATTAAGGAATTGTATATTATTGGTATGAGTATCTTAGATGGAGCAAAAATAGCATTGCCTCCCCTTTGTGCAAAGTACCCGTGGTTGGGTTTCTCAGAGCTTCGAAGGAGGAGAAGACAGTGAAGGAGACCAGTTTTTCTTTACCATACAAGACCGATTGTTACATTATAAGTGTCGAATCCCTGAGCTAACCGTATCCGAAGGAATTTCCATGGTTTGGTGGTTCTCTCCAACAATACGATGTGGTCTCTTTGGAACCCATTGACTAGCAAGATGATTCGTCTCCCCCCTTTAATCTTGGAGGATGGAGATTGTGATGAACCTATCAAAGATTGTTGTTTGTCGTCTCCTCCCGATGATCCTGAATCAGTTATCTTGTTAACCAGAACAAATAAGTCTGCATTTATGTTTTGTCAACTAGACCGTAAAAAATGGGCTGAAATGTCATACGCTGAACTACTCAAGCGATTGACGAGGGATGGTAATCTAGCGGCGAATCTGTTATACCATTAGCATAGCTCGAACCCCATTGTCTAGCGGCGAATCTGTTATACCATCTTTACCCTTCCACCAATTACGGAAAACCCGCAGATTCTTCAAATGAGTTCCTACACACTCGAGAGCTTCATTTGAAATATCTCTGAGAACAACATCTAAATATTCCAAATTAGGACAAACTTGTGCCAGAGCTATAAGTCCCATGTGAGTCACCACCCTACGTTGGCTAAGTTTGCGCAATTTCTTGCAAAACTTACCAATAACTTGACACCCAATATCTCCACATATATCATCGGTAGCTAGAACTTCCAAATTGGGACAACTCTCAAAAAATAAACATTGGCAATTACCTTCAATGTCAGCACATAGGAGATCCAATGCCCGTAGCTGATTGAGATAAGGGCGTAGAAAAGGGAATTGTGCTTCGCGCCAATCCTCAAAACGTAAACCACGAATATTAGGGGGCAATTCAAAACCACTATAGTCCCAACCTTCTCTAATAATCCCGATGCCAAAATGATCCAGCTTCTTAGCATGCTTAAAGACTTCTCTGAAATCAATTAAATCAGTAGGACGAGTATTCAAAGATATTAAAGATTTGCTACATTTCTTTGCAAGACGTTTAACGTCTTTCATATCATAACGGCGAAAGGGGTAACAAACATATAACGACTCCATAACCGAGTTATGCAAAGCCAACTCATGTAACCATTTCCCATTCGCTTGACCATCTATGTCATTCAAACCTAAATACAAACTTCTCAAATCAACACAATACCTAGCGATATCTAATAAACCATCCTCTGAAAACATTTTACAGCCGCGAATCTCTAAATTCCTTAAATCACCACCTCGGGTTTTGGCCAAGAGTTGGAGATCAGAAACAGAGACAACCATGTTCCGTATAGAAAGTGATTTCAAACGCTTAAACTCAACAGCTATATGTTCAATCCACGGGGTGACTGAAATAGTACATTTGTCAGCGGTGTTATATCCATGGGAGTAAGACTTAAGTGTTAAGGACTCGAGATTGGGGAATCTACGGCTTAAACGTTCGGGGTCAGGGGCGAAATGCACGTGGACAGTTAGGTGTTTACGCGTTAAGGAATCGATATCAAAACATTTCCTAGAAACTAATGAAACAGAATTAAGGTGGTCTTGTTGTATGTAAGGCATTACACAGTCAAACACTTGCTCCTCCATATTTTTAGGGTTTTAACTAGAATAATACCTAATAATTCAGAAGAAAAAAAACAAGAACAAGAGCCTTACCCAGTGACCTGAATTCTGGAAATGGGGTTAGGGTTTGCAATTCATCAGTTTCAAGTATTGAGAACCGAACCCGAATTGAAGAGAGTAAAAGAAAGTGGGCCTGGGTTTTAAGATTGATACTAGTAAGAAAGTTTAGTAAAGGGAGGGTTGGGCTTGAAATATACAAATGGCTTCTCATCTTTCTCACTCAATTAGTCAATTTTAGAGGTGCATAAAAATTAACCGGTTTTAAACAAAACCGGGGAAAAATGGTTTTTCAAAAACCGGTTTTAGTATAATTGAACTGGCAGTTTAAAATCGGTTTGCATATTTAGATGTCAACCGGTTTAATCAGGGTCATGGAACCACTTTTTCCTATCCAAAACCGGTTTCAAACCGAACCAAAAACCCACAGGAATCGAAAACTGAAACTAAACCGAACTGAGTTAAATTTGTCAAAATCGAACCGAGTTAAATATTTGATTTTCGGTTTGAATATAGTTTTGACAAAATGAAAATCAAACCAAACCAAAATTTATTAAACATGAGGAAAGTTGATTCCCCAAAATACCCTTTAAAATAATTAACTTACATATAAATGTAAATTACAATACACTGTTTAAACAATAATGGAGACATTTTATTAATAGAAACTTTAGGGACATTTTACTAATGAAAACTTTAGAGACCTTTTTAATACATCTTAAAATAAATAACTTAAATAAATCTTGAATGAAACTCGTGAATGAACAGATTCTACACAATTTAAACAATAATGGGTACCTTTTACTACTGAAAACTTCAAATACCTTTTGATAAAATGCAAGTTTTAAACTTTTATCATTTTTTGTTTCTAACCCAGAGACTCTTTCTCGCAATGACTATAAATTAAACCCGTAAGTTTTGCATCAATGGTCAAACCATAATTATGATTTTACAAGTATAATTATTCGCAGCTATACACCATAGCTTTGCGCGGGTACTTGGCTAGCACATTATTATAAATAACATTTACAAGGAGTCGTTAAAGCACAACAAATCCCGTTAAGTCACTGTAGCGCTACAGTGCGCCACACTCACATCCAAACAGTGAAATCTACAGTAACTAACGGTCGTTAAGTACTTAACGGCCGTTAAGTAGTAACGATCGTTAACTTTTTTTAAAAAAATTCCGCCTGCAATTGGTCCTTCGTCTTAGAGGTTCGTTGCAAATTTAGTCCTTATACGAGATTGTACATATACCAACAACACATCTTTAAATTTAAAATAAGGATATTTGGAGAAGCGATTTTTCAAGGGTCGTTATGTGCTATTAAATATTTACAATGTCAAAAACATAATATTAATAGTCAAATTTAAACAACATCACCATCAATATCATGCCAATTAAACAAAGTCAAATTTTTGTCATTTTATGTCATTTTACAATTATAATTACATTTAACATATTATAGTTACATTTAACAACTAACTTACCAAACACTTTTATTAAAAAAAAAATACAGCTTGTAGCTCATATTAATAGTTTTGCAGTTTACAGCTTATAGCTAGTTTTGCCAAACATACCCTAAGTATGCTAACTAAATAGCACAAGATACACATTTTGATATACCGGGTGCATTTAAGAAAAATCGGTGCTTTTTCAAAAATCAATACTCTATTGGAAAAATCCAAGAGTGTCCTAGGACCCGCGGGAACCCCTTGGTTCCGTCCCTGATTCTATTAAACATACCCAATTTTATCTATATTACTGATATTTTCATCATGCCAAGAATACACATTATTTTGAATTGTAAACATACCCAATTTTATCTTTATTACTGGTATTTTCATCATGCCAAGAATACACATTATTTTGAATTGTCACACACTAAGCACTAAATTTAATAGACCAATATGCATTTTTCTTTAAATATATAGCACACAAAAGGAGGAGACCAAATGTATAGAAGAGTCCTCGTTCAACGAGCCAAAAATAATGGAGTAACATGCTATTTAAATGAAGGGCTAATTGCATGAAAATGTATCATAGTTGTCACGAATTCCTACTATATGTATCGAACAAAAAAAAATTGCTAGTCTATGTACTAAACTTACATTTTTGGTATTTTTTGTGTATTTTATGACCATTTTACTTTTCATTTTATTAACCGGGGAGGGGCAAAATGGTCATAATACACAATGTGGGGGGTGGGGTGGGGTGGGGGGGGGGGGGGGGGTTCGATACAATACAAAACACCCATGTTATTTGTTGTAGGGTCCATATTTTTGTTAAAAAAAAATACCAAAAATGCAAGCTTAGTACATAGAAAAAATAAATAAATAAATAAAAAGACGTTCACTACATAAACAAAAAAATCATGACAAGTATGATACATTGTCGTGCAATTAGCACTTAAATGAAAGGCTAGTTAAGGTAATCCAAGTTTAAAAAGCTCCACAAATATTAAGACACTTCATTTACCCCTATTTATTTTGGATCTAGTTGTTTATAATAGAAACTTAAAGGTTGCATTACCAAACAAAGCTTTATAATTTAGAGGAGATTGTTTCTCAAAATAAAAAGTTTATAGCTCTAGAAAGCTTCCAAGAAGCTCTTTCCAAACAGAAACCTTTTAAAGTAAGATAGTTTATATATTTTTATTTTGTGTCTGAATAATAAATTCACCTTTTCAATATATTTTTTTTTAATAAATTAGCATGTTGAACCTAACACATAAAATAAGTAAAGCCCAATTAGTAAGATCATATATAAAACCCAACCAGACCAAAAACCTTAAACCAGTCCTACACTTGATCGACAATTTACACTCCTTACAAGAACCTTAAACATACTTTTCATAACAACGTTTGTAACTTACTTTTTGTTCACCAAGCAAAGGTACATATAGCAACTTCTCACGTTCACTAATTATAATGAAATTTTCTTAGCTTCTTTGCTAGTACTATCGAGTTTCAATCGCATATTTGGATTGTTCTGTCTTTAGATACTGATCATGGCATAGGTATTTATATATTATGTAAAGTTTAAGTCTTTTTTTATAGCTTCTTAAGTAGTAGTAGATAAGGTAAACAGTTGCTGCTTATGCAATGTCATGTGCTTTTTTAGCTTCTTAATTAGTAGTTCTCTCGTATCGTATAGGCTAACAAGTAACAACTATATACTCAAATGTCAGCATTCCGTTTAAGTTTTGAGTTAAGTCTTTCTTAGCTACTAAAATAGATTCTTGAGTTGATCAGGGTTGACGATTACTGTTTTTGCTATTTTCAACTTGCATGCGCTTGTATTCTGTTTAAGTTTTGATACAATTCGAGTCTTTCTTAGTTTCTAGATAGATTAGTCGAGTTAATTTGGGCAAACAACTACTGCTCTTGCAAGTATCCAGTATCATATCATATGCCTGGATATATTTTGTAAGTTTTTTTGATAAATTTAACTTTTGTTTTGCTCTTCTGGTTAGATTGTTCAAGTCAATTAAGGTCAAAAGATTCTGACTTTGCTATTATCCAATGCCATATGCACAAATTTTTGATTAAAAAATATGTCTTTCTTAGCTTCTAAGTACATAATTTAACTTGATTAAGGTTAACAACTGTTATTTTTTCTAGTAGGCAATGGATATGCTTGTAATTTTATTTTTTATTTTATTTTTTTATTTTTTATTTTTTTTTTCTAATCGAGTCTATCATAGCTTCTAGGTAGATTCTTAAAATTATTTGATTTTACGATCAACCCTAATGTCATATGCGTCAATAATGTCGAAATTCTAATGTCATATGTGTCAGTCGCGCGTTAAAACATTTTTCCAGAACACGTTTTAATGTGATTTAAGTTTGATATGTGATTATGTATTTATGCATTAATGAATTATTTGTTTACACAGTTCATCACCACCAAAAAAATTCCAAAAAACTATTTTCAAAAAAAAAAATAGACAAAAAAATTTAATAAAGAAAGGTTTTTGAAAAAATGTTTTTGAATTTTAAAATTCAAAAAAACATATTTTCGAAAAAAAGAATTAAAAATTCGAAAAATTTTCTAATTTTTTTTTGAATTTCTAAAAATTTCTAAAAAATATTTTATAAAAATAATCGAATAAAATTTTTTTTCGAATAATTTTTTTTAAATATATGAATTAAAATATTTTTTTAGAAAAAATGTTTTTTAAAAAATATTTTTTAAAAATATTTTTATTAAAATATTTTTCTAAAAAAATTTTATTATTTTTCTAAAAAATTTTTAGAAAAAAAAAATATTTTTCTAAAAAATTTTAGAAAAAAAAATATTTTTTTCGAAAATATTTTAGAAAAAATATTTTTTTCAAAAATATTTTAGAAAAATATTTTTTTTTTAAAATTTATTCAAAAAAAATTTATTCGATTTTTTTTTATAAAATATTTTTTAGAATTTTTTTTTTAAATCTTTTCTAAAAAATATTTTTTGGTGGTGGTGGACTGTGTAAACGCGGACGAAAAAGTGGAAAAACGAAAGAAAACATGTAAAAACGGACGAAAAAGTGAAAATAAAGTCAATGGACTAAAGGTGAAAGTCAACCCAAACGTCAAGGACCATAATTGTAACTTTTATAACTGAAATAACGGTTAAGGATGACCGGTGAAAACAGACGCAAACCACAGGGACCGATAATGTAAGTTTTTTTATATGTTAACCTCCAAACCGGTCAACCAGGTAAAAATCCGGTCAACATTACGTATCTTGTGCCAATTTTGAAAGTTTGTTAGCGATATAAGTAATATATTTAGTATGTTACGTATTTCGGTACTTTTGAGAAAGTATGTTACGTATCTACAAACTTAGTACTAAATTTAATAGACCAACATGCATTTTTCTTTAGAGATATAGTATACAAAAGGAGGAGAACAAACGTATAGAAGAGTCCTGGTTCAACGATTCAAGTTTTTTTGGTAAAGAGTTAATACCTAGTGAATATAACGAGTCATTCAAGTTTAAAAAGCTCCACAAATATAAGACACTTCATTTAGCCCTATTTATTTTGGAACTAGTTGTTAAAAATAGAATAGAAGTTTTAAGCTTGCATTACCAAACAAAGCTTTATAATTTAGAGGAGAATGTTTCTCAAAATAAAAGGTTTATAGCTCTAAAATGCTTCAAAAAAGCTCTTTTCAAAACCTTTCAAAGTAAGATTTTTTTTAAGAAACTGGCCTGTTGAATCTAACACATAAAATAAGTAAAGCCCAATTAAAAAGAGTGAATTACCGCAAAAAAACATAAAACCAAAAACCTTAAACCAAGTCCTTATAAAAACCTTAAACAAACTTTTCTTAACAACATTTGTAACTTACTTTTTGTTCACCAAGCAAAGGTACATACAACAACTTCTCACGTCCACTAATTATAATGAAATTTTCTTAGCTTCTTTGCTAGTACTATCGAGTTTCGATCACATATTTGGATTGTTATGTCTTCAGATAATGATCATCGCATAGGTATTTATATATTATGTAAAGTTTAAGTCTTTTTTAATAGCTTCTTAAGTTGTAGATAAGGTAAACAGCTACTGCTTATGCAATGTCATGTGCTTTTTTAGCTTCTTAATTAGTAGTTCTCTCTTATCGTATAGGCTAACAAGTAACAACTATATACTCAAATGTCAGCATTCTGTTTAAGTCTTTCTTAGCTACTAAAGTAGATTTTTCGAGTCGATCAGGGTTGACAATTTACTGTTTTTGCTATTTTTCAACTTGCATACGCTTGTATTCTGTTTAAGTTTGACATATATTTATGGATTAATGAATTTTAAAATATTGGTATGAATAACTTAGATGGAGCAAAAAGGTGGTTCAGCATTGCCTCCCCTTTGTGCAAAGTACCCGTGGTTGGTTTCTCAGAGCTTCGAAGAAGGAGAAGACAGTGAAGGAGCCCAGATTTTCTTTACCATACACGACCCATTGTTACATTATAAGTGTCGAATCCCTGAGCTGGCTGGTTAAGGATAGAGAAGCTTTGATAAGACTTCTTTTATGCATTATGCCCTGTGTCCGGCAATATATTAGTTGACTGTGTTTGTTTTTTGATAGGATATCGTACACAAGAGTTGTTTTGCATTACAATATTCTTTTATGAGAAGACAAAGAAAATAATCGGTCAGGTGTCGTTATGTAAATTGGATCCGACTAGTATAAAGTGGGAAGAATTGATCAAAAGCCTCGAAGATTGGGACATTAGCATGGAACCGGAAGAATCGAAAGAATGGGAAGGTGAAGAAGATGACTTAGACAAGTCTTATTATATGTGGGAAAAGATAACCGACCTTAAAGACGGCATCTTTTATGTGGATCTTGCTCGTGATTGCAAGGTGTTTTACAAGCCTGCCATTGAGTCAGAGTTAGGGGGTTATGTACACATTCGTAGTTACACTGGAAAAATTATACACTCTTACCATGTCAAAAATAAAACCATCTCCATATCTTCAATGCCTTCTCTAGTCATGCCAACAAAATAATATTTCTTACTTATTTTGTGTAGGTCGGAGGATGATCATGGAGAAGCCAGAGTTGATTATAAACAAGAAGAGGATGCCATAGTGGTAAGATCAGTTACGGATGCTGAATACGATAAATCACACATGCTTAATCTTCCTTTTCATGTTTTGGAGATGCTTTTGGAGGTTTTTGTTGGTGTGGAATACATGAACTTCCGTGCTACATGCAAACTCTGTCATGTAGCAGCACCTTTGATAAAATGGAGGGATGAATCAGAGTTAAGGATATTGGATACTTACTCGTTAGATTCACCATGGCTAATGGTCGTAGATACAATACAAGGCATTATCACTTTTACAGATCCGTTTTCTGTTGGTTGTTGTTCTATGCGTTGGACTCCCCATCGGAGTTAATGTTCTATAACCCCTTTACAGGTGCTGTCATTAAACCTCCATATATATGCTATTCATTCGGAAGCTATTGTTTCTCAGCACCACCTACTTATCCTGATTGTATGGTGGTTGGATTTACAACAGAAGATGTTTACATCCACTTTGTAGCTCGGGAGTCATGTTGGCGTAGACTCTATGTTGACTTAAGTGGCGCTGCTTATACTCATTATCCCTTTGGTTTCCCAACATTTTATGGCCAGGATATCTATGCCTTGAATAGTGAGGGAGAACTTCATGTTTTCAAAGATATTGGTGATGATGATTATTTCTTTTGGGAGAAAGATATAGCCCGACCCCCAAAAACTTTGTGCACGTATATATCACAACGCTTGCTTACGAAATGTGATGGGCGTTTTTTACTGATCGTCGTGGGTGAGTCTGGAGAGTCAGTTGAGGTATTTAAGCTGAGTGATTCTACAGAATGGGAGCCAATAGACGGAATAGGAAGGCACATGATATATATATATATATATATATATATATATATATATATATATATATATATATATATATATATATATATATATATATATCTGTTACAACATGTCAGTGCATTGAAGCTAAAACACCAGAAATGGAGAACAAATACTTTCCACATCTGAATTCTGAAAATGGGAGGGTAGTCTTCTACTCACTTGAAACACGCACGTATGGCTCATTCAATGGTAGAGATATCGAGGAAAACTTCCGTAGGACCAGTTATCAACTCTGCCCTCATGCTTGGGTCGAACCAAGTTGGTCGTGGCTCAGGACTCGTTATTTAACTTTATAGGTCTAGCGAAAACCTTGGCTTTTGCTTAATATGTGAGTTTGTAGTTAATGTCCTGTCCTTGGTGTATAGAAATCAAATTACTGTTTCTTATACTAATCTGCAAACTATTTACTTATTCCTAATCACATCAAAATTGATATTAAGCGACTTTTAAACCTATTCAAGTTAAAATGATAAGAAAATTTAATATTAAGTGACTTTTAAACCTATTCAAGTGTTTGAAAACTCATACACATGTATTATTCTTATTGCTAATAAAGTTTAACTTTTGGCAGTTCTTTAGACAAAGATTAATGTCTGTTTAAACAACTCAAAAACTATTTAGTTGATATTTAGATGCTTTAATAACCACTAAGCATTGCTATTGTTAAAATATAAATTTGGTAATGGCTTTTCACTTCCTGGGCCTGCACAACTGCAGGACACAAGAAGTGTACATTGAAGCATAAAATCTCTAAAGAAACGAACACAACAATATTAATGTACCAAAACAACAAGTCCGACATGTTTTGGACAACAAACAAAGAGATGCTTTCATCCACTCTACTCCTTTTGTCACCTCTAGCAGTTAGAATAAGACCGCTAAAACGTCTACTCTAAATTTTCCTAATCACATTTGCCCAAATTCGGAACAACAAAAGAAACTAAATAATTTCCATTACCGAATTTGGTCTCCTCTCACCAACAATTTTGACCAAATCAAGACTACAGAGAAAGGAAAACAAACTCCTCGATAGCCGGAATCTCATCAATCTTCTTCAAAGCCATTTTGCTCGGTTTCTCATCAACTCCAATCACCATAACAGCTTGTTTCCTATGTGCGATCCTACCGAAACACATAGAGTTAATGAAAGAAAGGAAGGATTTCTCGACAAATGTTTTATTTTCTTTTTGGAAAAGAATGGCCACAGCAAGAGTTGAAAGCTTGAAGCGGACAAAGTTTTAAAGGACCGTAGTTAGAAAACTTATGTATGGTTTACTGAAAATTGACAGTTTCTATAATACCTTTTAGAAAATTAAACTACACATCTGCTAAAAGTAATGATATTGCTGTATATGCACAAGATCATATCAATGTCAGGTATTTGAGAGATTCAAGTCACGAGACCAAGTGGTGGTTCTATAGTGAAAAGATCAAGGGCAGCCACCAAGTACACACTGTAAACCACAGTTTCAACCAATTTACATAAAAATGGATCATTTGAGTTGGGTTTGATCTCAAACGGGTCAAATGCTTAAGTAAAAAAGGAAACAGTGTCGAACATGTCAGAACTATCCAAAAGTTTTTTCTAATGCATACACCCTATCAAATCATTTCTTAGATATTTCCAGATTAAATTTCTAATAATGTATTTTTATAAAAGATAAAAACCCACCCAGCCTCTTTCGACTCGTTACTTACTCCAACCAAACTATCCTTTATCACCACCCTCAGTAACAACAATTAACGCACAGGCTACCCATTATTGCAATAAGTATTGTTTTTGTCATCATAGGTAATGCTTTACCTTTTTTAAATAATTGAAAGAAAATGGACGAAAGTGTTTTGGAAAAATGCATACAACCTCTTTAATTTAATAATTTATAACAGATTACGAGTCAAGCTTTGAGTAGTATTACCTCAGCAGAAACCATTGGACGAGTAAGTACACGATTTTCAACCCAAACGTATCGAAGCGAAAATATATTGAACAGAAAAGTGGAAACTGCATGCTCGCTAAAGGGACAACCACTCAATCTAAGCTTTCTTAATTTTGGGCACCCTTTTGATAACTCCAAAAGTCCTACATCAGATTCTCCTGTATTGCATAGACAGAGATATCTCAAATTATGACCATACTTTCCAATGTATCCTAAACCCACATCCGTCAATCCACCAAAACAATTACTGATATCCAGCCTCTCGAGTTTACTGCAACACATTAGCATAGCTCGAACCCCATTGTCTAGTGGTGAATCTGTTATACCGTCTTCCTTACTCAACCAAATACGGAAATCACGCAGATTCTTCAAATGAGTTCCTACACACTCGAGAGCTTCATTTGAAATATCTAAGAGTTGCACCTCTAAATAATCCAGATTAGGACAACCTTGTGCCAGAGATATAATTCCCATTTGAGTCACCCACCCACAATGGGTAAGTTTGCGCAATTTCTTGCAAAACTTACTAATAACTTGACACCCAATATCTCCACATATATCCATGGTACGTAGAACTTCCAAACTGGGACACCTCTTAAAAAAGTAACATTGGCAATTTTCTTTAAGATCTCCACAGTCGAGATCCAATTCTCGTAGTTGACTGAGGTAAGGGCGTAGAAAAGGGAATTGCGCTTTGCGCAATTGCTCAAAACGTAAACCACGAATATTCGGGGGGAATTCAAAACCACTAAAGTCCCAACCTTTATCAATAATCCCGATGCCAAAATGAACCAGCTTCTTAGCATGCTGAAAGACTTCTCTGAAATCAAGTAAATGCTCTGGAAAAGTAGTTAGAGATACTAAAGAGTTGCTACATTTGTTTGCAAGAAGTGTAACATCTTCCGAATCGCAGCAATCAAAGGAAAAATGAAAATATAACGACTCCATAACCGTGTTATGCAAAGCCAACTCATGTAACCATTTCCCATTCGCTTGACCATCTATGTCATTCAAACCTAAATACAAACTTCTCAAATCAACACAATACCTAGCGATATCTAATAAACCATCCTCTGAAAACATTTTACAGCCGCGAATCTCTAAACTCCTTAAATCACCACCTCGGGTTTTGGCCAAGAGTTGGAGATCACAAACAGAGACAACCATGTTCCGTATAGAAAGTGATTTCAAACGCTTAAACTCAACAGCTATATGTTCAATCCACGGGGTGACGGAAATAGTACATTTGTCAGCGGTGTTATATCCATGGGAGTAAGACTTAAGTGTTAAGGACTCGAGATTGGGGAATCTACGGCTTAAACGTTCGGGGTCAGGGGCGAAATGCACGTGGACAGTTAGGTGTTTACGCGTTAAGGAATCGATATCAAAACATTTCCTAGAAACTAATGACACAGAATTAAGGTGGTCTTGTTGTATGTAAGGCATTACACAGTCAAACACTTGCTCCTCCTCCATATTTTTAGGGTGTTAACTAGAATAATACCTAATAATTCAGAAGAAAAAAAACAAGAACAAGAGCCTTACCCAGTGACCTGAATTCTGGAAATGGGGTTAGGGTTTGCAATTCATCAGTTTCAAGTATTGAGAACCGAACCCGAATTGAAGAGAGTAAAAGAAAGTGGGCCTGGGTTTTAAGATTGATGCTAGTAAGAAAGTTTAGTAAAGGGTGGGTTGGGCTTGAAATATACAAATGGCTTCTCATCTTTCTCACTCAATTAGTCAATTTTAGAGGTGCATAAATTAACCGGTTTTAAACAAAACCGGGGAAAAATGGTTTTTCAAAAACCGGTTTTAGTATAATTGAACTGGTAGTTTAAAATCGGTTTGCATATTTAGATGTCAACCGGTTTGATCTCAAACCGGTTTAATCAGGGTCATGGAACCACTTTTTCATATCCAAAATTGGTTTCAAACCGAACCAAAAACCCACAGGAATCAAAAACTGAAACTAAACCGAACTGAGTTGAATTTGTCAAAATCGAACCGAGTTAAATAATTGATTTTCGGTTTGAATATAGTTTTGACAAAATAAAAATCAAACCAAACCAAAATTTATTAAACATGAGGAAAGTTGATTCCCCAAAATACCCTTTAAAATAATTAACTTACATATAAATGTAAAATTACAATACATTGTTTAAAGAATAGTGGAGACATTTTATTAATAGAAACTATAGGGACATTTTACTAATGAAAACTTTAGAGACCTTTTTAATACATCTTAAAATAAATAACTTAAATAAATCTTGAATGAAACTCGTGAATGAATAGATTCTACACAATTTAAACAATAATTGGTACCTTTTACTACTGAAAACTTCAAATACCTTTTGATAAAATGCAAGGTTTAAACTTTTATCATTTTTTGTTTCTAACCCAGAGACTCTTTCTCGCAATGACTATAAATTAAACCCGTAAGTTTTGCATCAATGGTCAAACCATAATTATGATTTTACAAGTATAATTATTCGCAGCTATACACCATAGCTTTGCGCGGGTACTTGTCTAGCACATTATTATAAATAACATTTACCAGGAGTCATTAAAGCACAACAAATCCCGTTAAGTCACTGTAGCGCTACATCGCGCCACACTCACATCCAAACAGTGAAATCTACAGTAACTAACGGTCGTTAAGTAGTAACGATCGTTAACTTTTTTTAAAAAAAATTCCACCTGCAATTGGTCCTTCGTCTTAGAGGTTCGTTGCAAATTTAGTCCTTATACGAGATTGTACATATACCAACAACACATCTTTAAATTTAAAATAAGGATATTTGGAGAAGCGATTTTTCAAGGGTCGTTATGTGCTATTAAATATTTACGATGTCAAAAACATAATATTAATAGTCAAATTTAAACAACATCACCATCAATATCATGCCAATTAAACAAAGTCAAATTTTTGTCATTTTATGTCATTTTACATATTATAATTACATTTAACATATTATAGTTACATTTAACAACTAACTTACCAAACACTTTTATTAAAAAAATAAATAAATAAATAAAAAATAATAAAAATACAGCTTGTAGCTCATGTTAATAGTTTTGCAGTTTACAGCTTACAATTAACAGCTTATAGCTAGTTTTGTCAAACATACCCTAAGTATACTAACTAAATAGCACAAGATACACATTTTGATATACCGGGTGCATTTAAGAAAAATCGGTGCTTTTTCAAAAATCAATACTCTATTGGAAAAATCCATGAGTGTCCTAGGACCCGCGGGAACCCTTTGGTTCCATCCCTGATTCTATTAAACATACCCAATTTTATCTATATTACTGATATTTTCATCATGCCAAGAATACACATTATTTTGAATTGTAAACATACTCAATTTTATCTTTATTACTGGTATTTTCATCATGCCAAGAATACACATTATTTTGAATTGTCACACACTAAGCACTAAATTTAATAGACCAACATGCATTTTTCTTTAAATATATACCACACAAAAGGAGGAGACCAAATGTATAGAAGAGTCCTGGTTCAACGAGCCAAAAAAATGGAGTAACATGCTATTTAAATGAAGGGCTAATTGCACGAAAATGTATCATAGTTGTCACGAATTCCTACTATATTTATCGAACAAAAAAAATTGCTAGTCTATGTACTAAATACATTTTTGGTATTTTTTGTGTATTTTATGACCATTTTACTTTTCATTTTATTAACCGGGGAGGGGCAAAATGGTCATAATACACAATGTGGGGGGTGGGGGGTTCGATACAATACAAAACACCCATGTTATTTGTTGTAGGGTCCATATTTTTGTTAAAAAATACCAAAAATGCAAGCTTAGTACATAGAATAGCAAGAAAAATAAAAAAATAAATAAAATAAATAAATAAATAAATGTTCACTACATATAGAAGAAAATCATGACAAGTATGATACATTTTCGTGCAATTAGCACTTAAATGAAAGGCTAGTTAAGGTAATCCAAGTTTAAAAAGCTCCACAAATATTAAGACACTTCATTTACCCCTATTTATTTTGGATCTAGTTGTTTATAATAGAAACTTAAAGGTTGCATTACTAAACAAAGCTTTATAATTTAGAGGAGATTGTTTCTCAAAATAAAAAGTTAATAGCTCTAGAAAGCTTCCAAGAAGCTCTTTCCAAACAGAAACCTTTTAAAGTAAGATAGTCTATATATTTTTATTTTGTGTCTGAATAATAAATTCACCTTTTCAATATATTTTTTTAATAAATTAGCATGTTGAACCTAACACATAAAATATAAAGCCCAATTAGTAAGATCATATATAAAACCCAACCAGACCAAAGACCTTAAACCAGTCCTACACTTGATCGACAATTATACTCCTTACAAGAACCTTAAACATACTTTTCATAACAACGTTCGTAACTTACTTTTTGTTCACCAAGCAAAGGTACATATAGCAACTTCTCACGTTCACTAATTATAATGAAATTTTCTTAGCTTCTTTGCTAGTACTATCGAGTTTCAATCGCATATTTGGATTGTTCTGTCTTTAGATACAGATCATGGCATAGGTATTTATATATTATGTAAAGTTTAAGTCTTTTTTTATAGCTTCTTAAGTAGTAGTAGATAAGGTAAACAGCTACTGCTTATGCAATGTCATGTGCTTTTTTAGCTTCTTAATTAGTAGTTCTCTCGTATCGTATAGGCTAACAATTAACAACTATATACTCAAATGTCAGCATTCTGTTTAAGTTTTGAGTTGTCTTTCTTAGCTACTAAAATAGATTCTTGAATTGATCAGGGTTGACAATTACTGTTTTTGCTATTTTCAACTTGCATGCGCTTGTATTCTGTTTAAGTTTTGATACAATTCGAGTCTTTCTTAGTTTCTAGTTAGATTAGTCGAGTTAATTTGGGCAAACAACTACTGCTCTTGCAAGTATCCAGTATCATATCATATGCCTGGATATATTTTGTAAGTTTTTTTGATAAATTTAACTCTTTTTTTGCTCTTCTGGTTAGATTGTTCAAGTCAATTAAGGTCAAAAGATTCTGACTTTGCTATTATCCAATGCCATATGCACAAACTTTTGATTAAAAAATATGTCTTTCTTAGCTTCTAAGTACATAATTCAACTTGATTAAGGTTAACAACTGTTATTTTTTCTAGTATAGGCAATGGATACGCATGTAATCTTTTTTTTTTTTTTTTTTTTTTTTTTTTTTTTTAATACTAATCGAGTCTATCTTAGCTTCTAGGTAGATTCTTAAAATTATTTGATTTTACGATCAACCCTAATGTCATATGCGTCAGTTATGTCGAAATTCTAATGTCATATGTGTCAGTCGCGCGTTAAAACATTTTTCCAGAACACGTTTTAATGTGATTTAAGCTTGATATGTAATTATGTATTTATGCATTAATGAATTATTTGTTTACACAGTCCATCACCACCAAAAAATTTCCAAAAAAACTATTTTCAAAAAAAAAAATAGACAAAAAATTAAAAAAAAAAAAAAAAAAAAAAAAAGTTTTCGAAAAAATGTTTTTGAATTTTTAAATTCAAAAAACATATTTTCGAAAACAAAAATTAAAAATTCGAAAAATTTTCTAATTTTTTTTTGAATTTCTAAAAATTTCTAAAAAATACTAAAATTTCTAAAAAATATTTTATAAAAAAAATCGAATAAAATCTTTTTTCAAATAATTTTTTTTTAAATATTTGTATAAAAATATTTTTTTAGAATAAATGTTTTTTAAAAAATATTTTTATTCAAATATTTTTCTAAAAATTTTTTATTTTTTTTCTAAAAAATTTTTAGAAAAAAAAATATTTTTCTAAAAAATTTTCGAAAAAAAATATTTTTCTAAAAAATTTTCGAAAAAAAATATTTTTTTTCGAAAATATTTTAGAAAAAATATTTTTTTTCGAAAATATTTTAGAAAAATATATTTTTTTTTAAATTAATTCGAAAAAAAATTTATTCGATTTTTTTTATTAAATATTTTTTAGAATTCTTTTTTAATCTTTTCTAAAAAAAATTTTTGGTGGTGTTGGACTGTGTAAACACGGACGAAAAAGTGGAAAAATGAAAAAAAAAAAAAAAAAAAAAATGTAAAAACGGACCAAAACATGTAAAAACGGACGAAAAAATGAAAATAAAGTCAAAGGACTAAAGGTGAAAGTCAACCTAAACGTCAAGGACCATTATTGTAACTTTTATAACTGAAATAACGTTAAAGGATGACCGGTAAAAACAGACGCAAACCACAGGGACCGATAATGTAAGTTTTTTTATATGTTAACCTCCAAACCGGTCAACCAGGTAAAAATCCGATCAACATTACGTATCTTGTGCCAATTTTGAAAGTTTGTTAGCGATATAAGTAATATATTTAGTATGTTACGTATTTCGATAATTTTGAGAAAGTATGTTGTGTATCTACAATTAGTCCTAAATTTAATAGACCAACATGCATTTTTCTTTAGAGATATAGTATACAAAAGGAGGAGAACAAACGTATAGAAGAGTCCTGGTTCAACGATTCAACTTTTTTTGGTAAAGGGTTAATACCCGGTGAATATAATGAGTCATTCAAGTTTAAAAAGCTCCACAAATATAAGACACTTCATTTAGTCCTATTTATTTTGGAGCTAGTTGTTAAAAATAGAATAGAAGTTTTAAGCTTGCATTACCAAACAAAGCTTTATAATTTAGAGGAGAATGTTTCTCAAAATAAAAGGTTTATAGCTCTAAAATGCTTCAAAAAAGCTCTTTTCAAAACCTTTCAAAGTAAGATTTTTTTTAAGAAACTGGCCTGTTGAATCTAACAAATAAAATAAGTAAAGCCCAATTAAAAAGAGTGAATTACCGCAAAAAAACATAAAACCAAAAACCTTAAACCTAAGTCCTTATAAAAACCTTGAACAAACTTTTCATAACAACATTTGTAACTTACTTTTTGTTCACCAAGCAAAGGTACATATAGCAACTTCTCACGTCCACTAATTATAACGAAATTTTCTTAGCTTCTTTGCTAGTACTATCGAGTTTCGATCGCATATTTGGATTGTTCTGTCTTTAGATACTGATCATCGCATAGGTATTTATATATTATGTAAAGTTTAAGTCTTTTTTAATAGCTTCTTAAGTAGTAGATAAGGTAAACAACTACTGCTTATGCAATGTCATGTGCTTTTTTAGCTTCTTAATTAGTAGTTCTCTTGTATCGTTTGGGCTAACAAGTAACAACTATATACTCAAATGTCAGCATTCTGTTTTAAGTCTTTCTTAGCTACCAAAGTAGATTCTTCGAGTCGATCAGGGTTGACAATTTACTGTTTTTTGCTATTTTTCAATTTGCATACGTTTGTATTCTGTTTAAGTTTGACATATATTTATGGATTAATGAATTTTAAAATATTGGTATGAATAACTTAGATGGAGCAAAAAGGTGGTTCAGCATTGCCTCCCCTTTGTGCAAAGTACCCGTGGTTACATTATAAGTGTCGAATCCCTGAGCTGGCTGGGAACCGTATCCGAGGGAATTTCCATGGTTTGGTGGTTCTCTCCAACAATACGATGTGGTCGATCTCTTTGAAACCCATTGACTAGCAAGATGATTCGTCTCCCCCTTTAATCTTGGAGGATGGAGATTGTGATGAACCTATCAAAGATTGTTGTTTGTCGTCTCCTCCCGATGATCCTGAATCAGTTCTCTTGTTAACCAGAACAAATAAGTCTACATTTGTGTTTTGTCGGCTAGACCGTAAAAAATGGACTGAAATGTCATACGCTGAACTACTCCAGCGATTGACGAGGGATGGTAATCTAGTACATAGCCTAGCTTGTTGCAATGGTAAAATATATGCCTTGAACACAGACAGCACTTTTGTGGATATTATCATAGAGGTCGACATTGTGGTTA
Source organism: Artemisia argyi (assembly GCA_030686995.1). Lineage (NCBI taxonomy): Eukaryota > Viridiplantae > Streptophyta > Magnoliopsida > Asterales > Asteraceae > Artemisia > Artemisia argyi. Next base: position 183,518,081 of record CM060697.1, read on the forward strand.
AGGATAGAGAAGCTTTGATAAGACTTCTTTTATGCATTATGCCCTGTGTCCGGCAATATATTGGTTGACTGTGTTTGTTTTTTGATAGGATATCGTACACAAGAGTTGTTTTGCATTACAATATTCTTTTATGAGAAGACAAAGAAAATAATCGGTCATGTTATATTTAGTCTTTATTTAGCTTCTATCTATGTCTAGGGTGTTAAGTGTCCGTTTCGTATTCTTAGTCAAGTAAGGTCGTTGGGTTAGCTTGTGTCCCAAGCCCAACCCGTTATCACAGCCGAAATTAGGACTCTTGTTAGAGTCGGTTTTACCTTCCCCTCATCTCTATAAAAGGAGGTGAGGGGGGACGAGTTATGTACGCATTCTTTCAATACTTAATCTAATAATCGATTAAGGGTAATTACCTTGTGCATCGTTCTTTTCTTTTCTGTTGATTATCTGCTGGTGTGTGTCGACTTCAAGATCGAAGTAATCCGTGCTAGTAATCAGGTTGTAGGTTGTCAATCACTACAAGTGGTATCAAGAGCTCAGGTCGCGGAGTTTGCTGGTTATCTAGGATCGATCAAGAAGGGTTTACTTGTTGTTCAACAGCAAGGGTTCTTGGTGTTCGGGTTCGTGGACGTCAAGGAGCAGCAAGGGTCGACGGTTAATGGTTTTTAGGTTTTCGATTTGTCGAGGTTAACGACACTGGTTTAAGAAAACTTAAGGGTTGTTGATTTTCGAGTTATTGAAGATCGACAAAGACAAGTTGGTTTTTTTTGGGTCTGTTTTTTGTTGGCAGCGTATAAAAGAGGAAGAAGAAGAACAATACCAGATCTACTTGTTGCTTTTTTGTTTAAAAGTCAACACAAATTTTTAAATAAGTAAGACCATATATTTAATACTTCTTGGTTCTTTTGTTTTATTTATAAAAACAAAAGATTATTTTAAATAAGAGGTATTGCACAAGGGACTTTATTAGTTTGTGATTGTAAAGGTTTTTTACAAGGTTTAGCAAATTAATAAAGGGATTAAAGAATGACGGGAGCCAAGTTTGAGATCGAGAAATTCGATGGAACTGGTGATTTCGGGTTATGGAGAGTCAAGATGCGTGCTTTATTAATCCAACATGGATGTGAAGCAGCTCTGGAGGTTTTACCCGCAAATATGGATGCTACAGCAAAAGCTGAGCTTAACAAGAAAGCTCATAGTGCCATGATTTTGTGTTTAGGTAACAAGGTTCTGAGAGAGGTTACCGGGGAGACGACTGCAGCGGGGGTTTGGTCCAAGCTTGAGACTTTATACATGACAAAGTCCTTGGCCAATAAGTTGTACCTAAAGAAGAAGTTGTATACATTCTACATGCCGGCTGGACGTACGATTTCCGAGCATATAGATGAGTTCAACAAAATCGTTCTTGATTTAGCAAATATTGAGGTAAAATTCGAGGATGAAGATCTTGCTTTATTATTACTCACTTCTTTACCAGCATCATACGAACACTTTGTGGATACCTTGCTCTATGGACGGGAAGCTTTGACTTTGGAGGATGTGATGGCCACACTGAATTCAAAGGAAATCAAAGAAAGGTCTAAGGCGAAGGGGGATGATGGTGAAGGGTTATATGTGAGGGGAAGAACTGATCGCAGGAATTCGCATCAGTCCAGGGGAAAGTCAAGATCGAAGTCTCAAGGTGGAAGACTCAAGTGCTTTATTTGCCAATCTGAGGAGCACTTGAAGAGAAACTGTCCGAAGAATAATCGCAAGAAGTCAAATGGTTTTGTCAAGAAAGATGATCAGCCAAGCTCTAGTGGTTCGATTTATGACGGTTCTGAGGTGATGATGGTTATGAGTGCAGAGGCTCTGCTAGATTGGATCATGGATTCAGGAGGTTCATACCACATGACACCCAGGTTAGATATATTTTTTGATTTTCTGGAATGCGATGGGGGCAGGGTACTGTTGGGTGACAATAGGGAGTGCAAGATCAGAGGTATTGGCAAGGTCAGGTTACAACTGAAAGATGGGTCAAGTTTTGTATTAAACAATGTCAGGTATATTCCTGAATTGAAAAGAAACTTGATATCGCTGGGAACTCTTGAAAAAGAGGGATATACCGTAAAATTGCAGTCGGGCAAAATCAAGGTGATTAATGGTTCTAGGGTTATTTTATCTGGAACACGAAGGGATAATTGCGTATACTCTTTGGATGGCCATGCAGTGGCAGGTGAGCTTAATGCTAGTGTTGAAGAAAAAGAGAGTCTTGCGCAGGTTTGGCACAAAAGACTGGTACATATCAGTGAGGCGGGACTACAGGTGCTGGAAAAGCAGGAGCTGTTTGGCAAGAAAAGTCTAGGTAAGCTCGATTTTTGTGAGAATTGTGTTCTGGGAAAGTCACATCGAGTCAGTTTCGGTGTAGGAAGGCACACTACTCAGGGAGTGATAGACTATGTTCATTCAGACTTATGGGGTCCGTCTCAGGTGGAATCATTGGGAGGTAAGAGGTACTTCTTATCTATTGTTGATGATTATTCCAGGAGGGTATGGGTTTATATTCTCAGGTTCAAACACGAAGCATTTGGAAAGTTCAAAGAGTGGAAGCAGTTAGTAGAGAATCAGACTGGGAGGACGGTTAAGAAGCTGAGGACAGATAATGGTCTTGAGTTTTGTAATCGGGAATTTGAGCAGCTATGCACTGAGAGTGGGATTGCTAGACATTTGACAGTTGCCGGGACGCCGCAGCAGAATGGATTAGCTGAACGGATGAATAGAACTCTCATGGATAAGGTACGCTGTTTATTAATTCAGTCTGGATTGCCCAAGACCTTCTGGGCGGAAGCGACATGTACGGCCGCATATCTTATAAATAGGTCACCATCGACAGCGATTGAGAAAAAGACACCTATGGAGATGTGGTCGGGACATCCAAGTGATTATGGGATGTTGAGGATTTTCGGCTGTGTCGCATATTCACACGTTAAACAAGGTAAGCTCGAGCCGAGAGCGGTAAAATGCGTTCTTTTGGGGTATCCTGAAAGTGTGAAGGGGTACAGACTATATAGGCTTGATGATGAATCACCTAAAATAGTCACTAGCAGGAACGTGGTCTTCAATGAAAGTGTCATGTATAAAGACACGTTGAAGGATTCTGGTGCAGGTACTGATAAGTCTGTTGAGGAATTACAGGTTGAGGTGGAACTACAGAGGTTAAATAATCATTCGCTTGAGGAAGATCTGATTGATGGTCAGGAAGATGGCGATGATGAAGATGCAGGGGATCAGGATCATGATCAAACACCGGATCTCACAGATTATCAGTTGGTTCGGGATAGAGAGCCAAGGACAAGAATGAAACCTTTGAGGTTTCGAGATGAAAGTAATATGGCTGCTTACGCGTTTGCTGCAGCAGAGGAAGAAGATACTCATGAACCATTGACATACCGGGAGGCAGTTACTTGTAAAGATAGATTTAAGTGGAAAGCTGCTATGGATGAAGAGGTGGATTCTCTGAACAAGAATGAGACCTATGAGTTAGTGGATCATCCAGCTGGGCAAAAGCTGGTGAGCTGCAAATGGCTGTTCAAGATAAAGGAAGGGATTGAAGGTGTTCAAAAGCCTAGGTACAAGGCGGGGGTGGTGGCTCGTGGATTCACACAAAGGGCAGGTATTGACTATAATGAAGTATTTTCGCCGGTAGTTCGACACACATCTATTCGGGTTATACTTGCATTGACTGCGTGTAGAGATTATGAGCTAGAGCAGCTTGATGTAAAGACGGCATTTTTACATGGGAATCTTGAAGAAGTGATCTACATGAAGCAGCCACCGGGTTATGAACAAGGTAACAAGGTATGTTTGTTAAAGAAATCCCTTTATGGTTTGAAGCAGTCACCTAGGCAATGGTATAAGAGGTTTGATGAGTACATGCTGAGCAACGGGTTCAAGCGTAGCAGTTACGACAGCTGCGTATATTACAGGAGTTATGCACCAGGTGAGTATATCTATCTACTGTTATATGTAGACGATATGCTGATTGCTTGTAAAAGCAAGGCTGAGATTGGGTCTATCAAGTCTTTGCTTAAAAAGGAGTTTGACATGAAAGAGCTCGGGGAAGCAAAGAAGATTCTTGGTATGGAGATCATCAGGGATCGGAGTCGCAAGATTCTGAGGGTGTCACAATCCGGTTATGTTTCTAAGATTTTAAATAATTATAGAATAGACAATGGGAAATCGGTTAAGATGCCATTGGGTGGGCACTTCAAGCTGTCGTTGAAGGATTGTCCTGTTAGGGATTGTGATGTTGAAAGGATGAGTAGGGTGCCATATGCAAATGCGGTTGGGAGCTTAATGTACTTGATGGTGTGCACGAGGCCAGACATAGCGTATGCGGTAAGTGTTGTTAGCAGATATTTGGCGAATCCAGGTAAAAAGCATTGGGAAGCAGTGAAGTGGATTTTGAAATATTTGCCGGGTACTGCAAACGTGGGTTTGGTGTATGGGACAAATCGTGGCAACCATGTAGACGTAACAGGTTTTGTTGATTCAGACTACGCAAAGGATCCGGATAAAGGTAGGTCAATCACAGGTTACGCGTTTTTAGTACAGGGATGTGTTGTAAGCTGGAAGGCAACGCTACAACACGTGGTGGCTTTTTCAACTACAGAGGCGGAGTATATGGCCCTTACGGAAGCTGTGAAGGAAGCTATTTGGCTAAGGGGACTCTTGGAAGAGTTGGGCGTGGAGCTTAACACTGTGGCAGTTAATTGTGATAATCAGGGCGCGATTCACTTATCGCGGAATCATGTTTTTCATGAAAGGACTAAGCACATTAATGTGCGTTACCACTTTATCAGAGAGGTCTTGGAAGCAAAGACGGTTGAAGTTCTGAAGGTGGGTACTGAACACAATGCTGCGGATGCCTTGACGAAGGTGGTACCTGGACGGAAGTTACAACACTGCTTGGAGTTGTTGAAGGTCGGTATAGGCTAATATAAAGCCTAAGGTGGAAATTGTTATATTTAGTCTTTATTTAGCTTCTATCTATGTCTAGGGTGTTAAGTGTCCGTTTCGTATTCTTAGTCAAGTAAGGTCGTTGGGTTAGCTTGTGTCCCAAGCCCAACCCATTATCACAGCCGACATTAGGACTCTTGTTAGAGTCGGTTTTACCTTCCCCTCATCTCTATAAAAGGAGGTGAGGGGGACGAATTATGTACGCATTCTTTCAATACTTAATCTAATAATCGATTAAGGGTAATTACCTTGTGCATCGTTCTTTTCTTTTCTGTTGATTATCTGCTGGTGTGTGTCGACTTCAAGATCGAAGTAATCCGTGCTAGTAATCAGGTTGTAGGTTGTCAATCACTACAAGTCAGGTGTCGTTATGTAAATTGGATCCGACTAGTATAAAGTGGGAAGAATTGATCAAAAGCCTCAAAGATTGGGACATTAGCATGGAACCGGAAGAATCGAAAGAATGGGAAGGTGAAGAAGACGACTTAGACAAGTCTTATTATATGTGGGAAAAGATAACCGACCTTATAGACGGCATCTTTTATGTGGATCTTGCTCGTGATTGCAAGGTGTTTTACGGGCCTGCCATTGAGTCAGAGTTAGGGGATTATGTACACATCCGTAGTTACACTGGAAAAATTATACACTCTTACCATGTCAAAAATAAAACCATCTCCATATCTTCAATGCCTTCTCTAGTCATGCCAACAAGCGTGGGAATGTTTCAATTTCAGGTATTGCTTGAAATCGAATCTCGTGTATATTTTATCAATGTGTTTGTTGAATATTAGGAGACACTTTGTTGGTCCCATCCGGATCATCTTTGTATCGAATCAAACATGTCTATGAACAAAACACACGACACACAAACTCACACTTTTGTATATAATGAATTCTGTTAACTTTTACAATGTATCGACACTTGTTTATATACTACATGACACGAACCGTGACTTTTCCCAAGAGTCACAACTTTTCATAAATAACTACCTATAACCGAAATTAACTAACTATTCGGTTAGTAACTTTATTCTTGACATTCTAGGACCCTAAACTTATACACTTTACATACATGACTCTAAATACATAAACTAATTACACTACGACCACTAAATATTGATTAATGAATTATCATCCAATATTCCTCCCTAATTTATTAATCCATGCCTTCAATATCTTCATGCTCCATTATCTTTATCTTTGAACTTTGGCTTGCTTTCACTTCCTTCTTGTGTGCAATAACCAGTTCTTCATCCATGATGTCTAAGAGCCATATCATCTTTCTATAGAACCAATTCTTCCAAATACATATTATACTATTTCGCTACTGCGTTCTTCTTACCAGTCACTTGTTATGATTACCAAATCATCTTCTCCATATGTCCCACTTTCAGCGTTCGAGTCTCTCTTGCAATTGGTTTCTTTCTCAATACTTGTACTCCTGAATGATCCATCACTCCCACTGTTGTCTCGTTTCTCTCTGCAGTCCACTTGTGGTAGCCCTTTCATTCTGTCTGGTCCCATCACTATTCCTGATCTTGCTTTCTTCTTCGCACACAATGTCTAGTATTCCCAGATACTCTTCATACACTACCTTGAACTTAACCCAGTCAAGTTCATTAAAACCAAAACTGCATGCCACTTCGACCCATCCACTTTCTTCTCTGATATTGTAACGCAACTGGTAAGTTTTCTTTTCTTCTTTTGGTTCTCTTTGTCTCATCTCCAAATTTGATCCCTTGATCAAATTTCTTTTTTTTTCTCTGAATTAACTGATCCTCTGATCGGTTTCTGTCACTTCTCAATTCGACTTTTATGAATCGAATCTGGGTTTCTCTAACCCGTTCTGACCGGTCTGCTCACGGTCGGTTCTTCTCTCAATTGATTCCTCTGAATCAAAACTCTTCTCTGTCTCTCCTTGATTAACCGGTATGCCCACGGTTTCTTCTTTCAATTTGATTCCTCTGAATCAATTTCTCTCTTTTCCTTCTTGATTGACCGGTATGCGCACGGTCTGTTTCTTCTCTTGATTGATTCCCTGAATCAATCGGTCTCTATTTCTCTTCTTCGAAACGATTCCCTGAATCGCTATTCAACTTGATTCCCTGAACCAAATTGTTCTTCTCTTTGATTGGTGTTTGCGGTATAGTTTCTTGCAAACTGCAAAACGTACTCCTCTTGAATCGTTGCACTCCTCTGATCGCCTATGATGAAACGCAAACTGAAACACCGAGTTTGATTCGAACCTCTGACGCTCTGATACCACTGTTGGTCCCATCCGGATCATCTTTTTATCGAATCAAACATGTCTATGAACAAAACACACGACACACAAACTCATAATTTTGTATATAATGAATTCTGTTAACTTTTACAATGTATCGACACTTGTTTATATACTACATGACACGAACCATTGTGACTTTTCCCAAGAGTCACAACTTTTCATAAATAACTACTTATAACCGAAATTAACTAACTATTCGGTTAATAACTTTATTCTTGACATTCTAGGACCCTAAACTTATACACTTTACATACATGACTCTAAATACATAGACTAATTACACTACGACCACTAAATATGGATTAATGAATTATCATCCAATACACTTAACATATATTAGGGGTTTAAATGTACAATGTAATTAAGATTAGGACTAGACTATAACTAGGATTGGCTAAGCTTGCCTTGCAAGGCAAGGAAGGCCCATGTGGTCGGTTTCATAGAGGAGTCGGTTGGGTATTCCTTTGCCGACTCTAAACATGGTTTCCTTACCCCCTCATCTCTATAACGTGTGTGTAGATTCTTGTCGATATCTTTGTAGTTTTCTTTTTTGTTCTTCTTCGGTCGTTTGCCAAACGTGGGTTTTACGTTTGGTGTTGCAGCTTGCTCGACAATTGACGATCTCGGGTTTGTTGTCGAGGTACTTTCCAACAAGTGGTATCAAGAGCCCAGGTTATTATGGTCTTGAAGTTCGAGTGCTAGGTCGTAGGTTTCAAGGTTAGAGCAAAGTAAATGGTTTCGGGTTTTGAATCATTTTCAGAGTTGCAGGTTTTTGGATCAGAGAAGACGAAGCAAAGTGACGCGTGAATGTTTTAATAATAAAACAAAGTGACCAGTATTGGTTTGTTTTACTATATCACATGGGTAAAAGATACTACAAAAGTTGACACTGACAATTGGTTTTATATTAAATTAAAACTGACATTAATTTACTACAAAAAGGTGTTTTGATTTTTTATTATAAAAGATCAAGTCCATCTTTTTTGGTTTAAAAATAAATTCAAATGTTTCGTCTAGATTATTTTTTATCTAGTTTGATAAAACTTTAAGATTATTCTTGTTGCGGGTTTCTTGAGGTTCAAGTTTCGATCGTGGTTTGTTAGGGGTTCAAGTTAACGATCGTGGTTTGCTTGGGGATTTATCAAGCCCTTCAACTATTCAAGATTGGCATGAGAAGCCCTTGGATTATATTTTAAAGGTTGGCAGATTCAGCCCTTGGAGTTTCAAAAACTAAGACTTAGGTCCTTGTTATTTTTATCACTTAAATCCTAAATCATATATTACAACTACACAACTTGTTCTAAAAACAAAACCCAAGCCCAATTATCCAACCAAGCCCAACAACCCATCTCCCAGTCCACCCTTATTATTAAACCCGGTACCCATTTCCACCCCTGATGCGTGGGAATTGCACCAGGCTTTACCTCTCGAGGGATCTCGAGAAGCTTACAACCCCCACCAGGCAGTGTTCCTGATCGTTGTAGTATTGTATAGTGACAAGTACCGGGGGATTGATCGTTCAACTCAGGAATAGTGTCGCTAGGATTAGAAAGCCTAAAAACTAGGTCTAGAGGTGAGGGATGATTCTTTTTGTATTTTTTTATGTTTTTATGAAAGCAAATAAAATCTCGATTTTGGAAGGAGGGGCGGAATTAGTTGCTAATCAACTAGCCCAATAACTACAGATGCAATCAAAATAAAATAACAAAAATGAAAATAAGCTAATTTAACTAGTGGTGTGAACAATATATGGGAGAGTTGTGTTTACTTAGATTTCACTACTCCCTAGATATCTTTTACAGGTTAATTACTTGTTACAGTTGCGTGGATGATAGATTATATTCCTTAATACCATTCATGGGGTGGCGTACTTACTTCCCCGATCCTATAAGCTCCTACTTCACTCCTATGTCGAGCCGGCTAAGAAGCTCCTAACATGGGATCACTAGAATTCGCTCATGCATTAAATACAACCATTAAAACCTAGTACACATCGGTTCATGTTTCTTAAGACGTTCAAGCATGTTACACAATGGAGATCTGCCAGTTTTCTTAAGCCTAACATTGAAATCATTCATCCATTACAATTATAAACAAGTAATCAACCTATAATCGACATCTAGGTTTCATTACATCTAAGCAAACACATAATAGATCTAGCCTAGCATGTTAAAATCAAGACAAGTGTAAGATATATTCAAACAACACATAGACATATTGAATGAATTGAAAGAAAACTTATCTCAATTGAACATGAAGGGTTTCAAGGGGTGAAAACCCTTGAAAACACTGTTACAAACGACCTAGGGTTTATAAAGTTCGGCCCTAATATTCTCCACACAAGTTCCTCTCTAATGAATGAAAATTAGAAAAGTATATATAGATTTTGTGAGGTGACGGCGTCAAGAGGAAAAATCTGACGCCGTCATCTCGCCGCCAATAAAGTTCTCAGACTGCCTAGATCCATAGTTGACGCCGTCATGTGTAATTCTACTCCAGGCCAACACAAAAATTACTCTTGACACCCTACTTCTGACGCCGTCACGTTTTCTCTGGGCCGTCATCCATTTTTCTCTTGACGCCGTCATAAAATTCTTCTTGACGCCGTCAGGTACTGTTTCCAGCAAGGAAAATTAAGACTTTGCCATTTTCTTCACTTTTATGCTCCAAAAACGTCCAAAATGCTTCCTTTTCCAGAATTCACGCCCAAAGTACCTAAAATCACAAAAGGAACGATTTAGGGCAATATTTGATCAAATAAATTCAAATTCCGGCTTAAATGACCCCCTAAAAACGGTTCATTTTTCGCCTCATCATATACCCTTACACTTGAGATTTGCTTGTCCTCAAGCAAATGCGCTTTTATTCTAGTCAAAATACAAGTTAGGGGTCATTTAACACTAATATAAAAGTAATTACAACAAATAATCGTTCCACTAAAGACCAAAGACAAGCACGGAGGTCATACACTAGCACCTCACAAATAGTGTTTAGATACTCACATCTCTCGGGTGTAATAAAGTATATATCACAATATGGAAATGAAAAACATCTCTCACTACCTGTCATAGCAAAATAGATTACCATAGGCTTGGGAAAGGATCAAACCTTCACCACATGGCGTAAGCACCTAGGATAAACTATCAAAGAGGTCTTTTAAAGGGTTGTAATGTTAGGTGTAAGGATATGGAATACACGGTTTTGTTGGATAAAGGAAGTTTTACTGGTGGCGAGTTAACAATCTTGGTTAATTACATGTACAATATGGCGTTGCTAAGCCAAGACTAGACTCGACTTAAGCTAATAAATCAAAAATACCAAAAACATAAAACAAACATAGAATGAAACGGGATGGTAGTCCGTATGTTTTTTTTTTTTTTTTTTTTTTTTTGCATACACTCTTACCCTACCATCCAAAATAATACATCATAGGGAATAAACATTCCCCTTACACTTGAATTTTTACATACTTTACAATAAACTAATCTAATGACTCGAATTAAGATAATCAAAACACTTTGAGTACTTTTAAAATTAACGTACAAATGAGGGTAATAATATGATGTTCTTCCCCATTACTCCATAATAATAGTACTTTACCCATGAGTCTCAATCGTCTCAAAACAATATGTACAAGGATATGACTCGACTTAGCAACCATGTAATCAATTAGATAATTAACTAAGGGTTTAAACATGTAACAATAATGCACTAAAGATGAGTGCATACACGGAAGGCTAAGGCGATTTGGTGTTACATTAAAGTGGGGTGTAACAAATTCTTCCTTTAAGTAAGATGCTTAAAGTTATAAATGAAAAGATAGGCTCGGAGGGGTGTACTAGGGGTTTCGTGTACTAAAAATGAGTACAACGCTAAGGTGTGGGAAAAATTGGTTGACTTAACTAGCCAAGTAATATGAATTAAATGGTCAAGTAATTATGATACGGGTTTAACACAAGGGTGATCCTAATGCCTCTTATCATGTAGTAAATCCTACTACACGAATGTAGTCTCACTAGCGGTCTCGGGATGCATCACTAACGCAAGTTCTAGAATCTAAATGCTACTGGTACACTCATAAGCACTAATAATGAATGCTTTTCCTATCAAATCTAAAGGCGAACCTCACATATTTGGGTGGAAAATTTTTCTGAATGGTACGGTTTTGTGCTAGTCATACAATCTCCTATCCATGAGACGCTTGCTAGGGCTAAAGTTTCACTCCTAAATGTTGTAAAAAATTTTAAATTTGGCGCTAAAATTATACTAACAAGTATTTCTCTTAGTTTTATTACACACCTCTCATTAAACAAACAAACTCAAGCGAAAGTGTATACTATAAGGTATCATCATTTACCCTCCCCTTACACTTAGGATGAACATTGTCCCCAATGTTCAATTAAATAATGTAAAAGTAAAAGAGGTAAAAGAATGAAATCAAATACTCCCCTGATTCGCTCGGTATGGATAGTATGGTAACAAGGTTTGATCTTCCTCCAAGAAAATGAACAATCAAAGCTTCCCTTCCAGAATATAAATCATCTTCTTGTCAAACATAACCTGTTAAACCTGAGAAAACAAACAAGGCAACCTCGCGTAAAATCGGCGGCAATCTATATATGCTACAAATCCTAGAAAATAAAGTAAGATATAATGCTTGTGGAATGATGTTTGCAGATTTCCTGGAGATTATAAAACTAAAGAATTAACAAAAACTTTAAGACTCCGCTAGAAAAACAAAACTGGTAAAATTTCCAGAATTTTACACGTGACGCCGTCAGGAATTTCTTCCTGACGCCGTCAGAAGTGACCAGCAGAAATCCTTAGGTTAAGTTTTCGGAAAATTTCTGGAAAAACTTTGTCCTACTTCCTGGAAAATCCTGCAAAACATCATTATGACTCGATACAAGCATTTGACTCTAACAAATACGAATATACATGTTCATTTAATATTGTGGAGAATCATGATCGAGTTTTGTTTCTTAAAAGCATATTTGGGGTTTCCCCTTACACTTATCTTTTGCGAAATACCTTTGGATGAAGTTAAGACTAAGCCAAACAACAAAATAAAGTATTTTCACCATTTTAGTTTTGAAACATGGTCTACCAACAATAAAAATAAAGCATGCATACGGAAACAAATAACAATCAAACAAATTAAAAATCACACAAAGCATGGGTTGCCTCCCAAGAAGCGTTTTTCTTTATTTACGATTCTTGTAGCTAGACTCAAGGTCATGGGTTACTACGTGACCTCATCTCTCGAGATGATGTACCCCATATAGTTGCGATCATTACTATCGTGGTGGTGGTGTTTCAATCTGTCAATATTTGCAATCACCTCACCTCCTCCGTTACTTCTCAAGCAGGCATCCCATCTTGGCTTATGCTTTCAATTATGAAAGGCCCATACCACCAGGGACTCGGTTTATCGGGAGGTATCGTTATCTCCAAATGCCTTAAGAGTACTAAGTCCCCTTTTTCGAATGGTACATGGTTCCTCGTTGGTTGACTATGTTCAAGCTCGACATGAATTTTGTTGCTTTTGCCTTTGCTTTTGCTTCCTTCGTGTTTAGTTTCTTGATAGCTTTTGATTCTTGCCTCCCATGCAAGTATCTTTTCCTGAACATGAATAGGTGATGTGTCAATGTTGTTTTTGAGCTTTCTCCCCATCAAACTCTCTTGCGCATATCGCGGGGTCATGAAAAAACTAATCTTTCTTTTTCCTGATTTAAGCTCAATTTTCCTATTTTCATACTTAATGACAGCTCTTGCGGTGGTAAGGAATGGTGCCCCAAGGATTATTGGCATGCATCTACCTCCCTTATCATCGATGATCATGAAATCAACGGGATACATGAATCCTGCGACATTGACCAACACATCTTCTACGATTCCCAGGGGGTACACGTAAGAGTGTCCAGCGAAGGATAGCCTAACGCGAGCGGGGGCTGGCATTTTTTACGTTAGTTGGGTGTAGATAGTTAGGGGCATAAGATTTACTTCCGATCCTTGGTCGGCGAAAGCGTTTAGATATTTCAAATTCCCGATGCTGGCCGGTATCTCAAAGTTCCCACACGCCATCTACTTAGTAGCAACCTTTTGTACCAGTAGTTTCTCGAATATTGGCCCCCAGGTAATATATCATACTCATCTTTTCCCTCTTCCTCCTTCTCTGAACCCTGTTTAGAAGATTGGTTACGCCCGTCACCCTTTATCCAATTAGTTATAGTGTTTTCGTTTATATCATGTTTCGGGTAGCAACTTAAGGATTGGGATTTTGGTGGTTCTTCTGTGGTTTGTTCATTAGGGGTTTCTGCTTTCTCATTATCCGTGTGGACAATTGTGGTGGAATTAACAAATCGGGTAGTGGGGATGACGTTTTCTTTCCTCAGTAACATCCTTCCAGGGGTTTTCTGGTTGGCATACTCCTCTACTAGGCTCATCATCTCATTCATTTTCTCCTGCATCTCCTCCTTTTGTTTATAAACTACTTCCTCGAATCTAGCAAGCCGCTCAGAATGGGTTGCCATATATTCCCTCATTATGGCTTCAAATTCCGGGCTAAGTTTCTCGGGAGGAGAATAAGGTGGGGCATAGTTTTGAAAAGTCTCAACATTCTCTCTAGAGGGTGACTCTGATAACGGCGTTGAAGTTATTTTCGATACAAAATTGACAGCAGCCCATCTAGGACTTAAGGGTCTCTTTTGCCTTTCCTCAAAATAGTCAAATTTTGCCTCAAGTTTGCAGAGGAGTTCATCAGAGATTTGATCAGTCTCTCCAGGTGTTGAGATTGCGTTGATGGCCGCTTTTATAGTGTGATTAAACTCCCATAACTCTTGATTATCGGCGGCAAGCTCGTCAATAATTGCCCAAGACTCCTCGGCGTTCTTATCACGCAATCTACCTCCTGCGGCTCTGTCGATGGTACATTTAGTGTGATAGTCGACATGGTCATAGAAGATCTGAACTAATAACCAAATATTTATACCATGATGAGGGACTTTGTGGAGTAGATCCTTGAAACGAGCCCATGCTTCGTAGAAAGTTTCACCCTGATGTTGTCCAAACATCAAGATGTCATTTCTAAGCATCGCAGTCTTCCCTGGTGGGAAGAATTGGGCAAGGAAACGAGTGGTGAAATCATCCCATGAGGTGATGGATCCTGCGGGTAAACGTTCAAGCCATTGACTAGCTTGATCACGTAGAGAGAATTGGAATAGGCGTAATCGGGTTGACTCTCTAGTTGTAACATCAAGGTCTATAGAATCTACGATTTTAAGGAAGTCCTTGAGATGTTGATTTGGATCTTTGGAACGAAGTCCATGGAATGCACATCCGCTTTGCACCAACCGGATGGTATCGGATCGCAAGGGAGACACATTGGCTCCTTGGGAGAGCTCAATGGTGTTCCGGTAGCCTTGGTGGCTAGGTTGGGAGTACTCTCCTAGGGTTCGGGGCCTAAGAGGTTGGTTAGCTAGTGGTGGGTTTTGTGGGTGGTCTTGTTGTGGTGGGTTGATGGGTTCAAAGATGTTACCACCTTCCATGATGTCGGATGGTAAGAGTTACGAACAAAGACACGAAGAAATAATATAGACTAAAGAAGACCTAAAAAAAAAATCTTACTAGAAAGGAATCTAGCAAATAGACCTAATAAAAAGAAATCCTAACCTAGACAATAACTATTCCCCGGGCTGCGGCGCCAAAAACTTGATGCGTGGGAATTGCACCAGGCTTTACCTCTCGAGGGATCTCGAGAAGCTTACAACCCCCACCAGGCAGTGTACCTGATCGTTGTAGTATAGTATAGTGACAAGTACCGGGGGATTGATCGTTCAACTCAAGAATAGTGTCGCTAGGATTAGAAAGCCTAAAAACTAGGTCTAGAGGTGAGGGATGATTCTTTTTGTATTTTTTTATGTTTTTATGAAAGCAAATAAAATCTCGATTTTGGAAGGAGGGGCGGAATTAGTTGCTAATCAACTAACCCAATAACTACAGATGCAATCAAAATAAAATAACAAAAATGAAAATAAACTAATTTAACTAGTGGTGTGAACAATATATGGGAGAGTTGTGTTTACTTAGATTTCACTACTCCCTAGATATCTTTACAGGTTAATTACTTGTTACAGTTGCGTGGATGACGGATTGTATTCCTTAATACCATTCATGAGGTGGCGTACTTACTTCCCCAATCCTATAAGCTCCTACTTCACTCTTATGTCGAGCCGGCTAAGAAGCTCCTAACATGGGATCACTAGAATTCGGTCATGCATTAAATACAACCATTAAAACCTAGTACACATCGGTTCATGTTTCTTAAGACGTTCAAGCATGTTACACAATGGAGATCTGCCAGTTTTCTTAAGCCTAACATTGAAATCATTCATCCATTACAATTATAAACAAGTAATCAACCTATAATCAACATCTAGGTTTCATTACATCTAAGCAAACACATAATAGATCTAGCCTAGCATGTTAAAATCAAGACAAGTGTAAGATATATTCAAACAACACATAGACATATTGAATGAATTGAAAGAAAACTTATCTCAATTGAACATGAAGGGTTTCAAGGGATGAAAACCCTTGAAAATACTGTTACAAACGACCTAGGGTTTATAAAGTTCGGCCCTAATATTCTCCACACAAGTTCCTCTCTAATGAATGAAAATTAGAAAAGTATATATAGATTTTGTGAGGTGACGGCGTCAAGAGGAAAAATCTGACGCCGTCATCTCGCCGCCAATAAAGTTCTCAGACTGCCTAGATCCATAGCTGACGCCGTCATGTGTAATTCTGCTCCAGGCCATCACAAAAATTACTCTTGACACCCTACTTCTGACGCCGTCACGTTTTCTCTGGGCCGTCATCCATTTTGCTCTTGACGCTGCCATAAAATTCTTCTTGACGCCGTCAGGTACTGTTTCCAGCAAGGAAAATTAAGACTTTGTCGTTTTCTTCACTTTTATGCTCCAAAAATGTCCAAAATGCTTCCTTTTCCAGAATTCACTCCCAAAGTACCTAAAATCACAAAAGGAACGATTTAGGGCAATATTTGATCAAATAAATTCCAATTCCGGCTTAAATGACCACATAAAAACGGTTCATTTTTCGCCTCATCAACCCCAAACCCGAAGTCAAAACAAAACACACCCGGTCAACATTTAAAAAAAAAACAATAAACAAATCCCTTTTCTACCCCCGCCCTTTACCTTTCTTCATCCCCTCTACCTTTCTTCATCCCCTCCATACCTTGTAATTCCGTACTCACCCTCCTACCAAGCTTAGTACTAGCATCTTCTGATGTGGCAAACAATTCCCATCAAGGATCGCCAAGGTGTATAAACAAAGCCCTCTGATTGGCCATGACACCTCACGGATTTTGATCCAAGGGTTGAGATGAGAGTTTAATTAATGGGATTGATCCAAGGACTGACATTTGAGCTTCATGAAGCTTTTGAAGATCTTATCCTCTCCTCCTCAGCTCTGCTATAAATAGAGACCTCCACCCCCTTCATTTTGTGTGTAGTTTTTAGATAACGAAGTTCTGCCAATTTTATTTCTTAGCTTAAATGTTTTTGTAATTTCAGATTTCTTATGTAATTTTAATGCTCAATTAATAAAGTTTTAAGTTTACTTTACTCTCTAATCGTATTTCCTTATTATTTCTTCAAAGTTCCTTTATCTTAATAAAAGTTCTCATAAGCTCATTTACTGTAAAGAAGAGATAATAAGTATGTATGCAACTCGCATAGGCGAATGTGTTTCCATGAACTACATTTATTTTCATAGATATGTAACTAACTAAACAACAATAATGCATCATTACCTACTTTTTGCGAGTGCAATTGTATTGTCTGGCATAACTCGCGGCCACATGGGAGGTAAGTGTATAATACGCAGCCTCATGGGAGGCAAAACTCACAATGCCTCACTAAACTCATGCACTATACTATTCGTTAACATTCAACATCGCATTATACTATTCAACATCTTAAAACACAGGTTAACTCATTTTTGTCTCAACATATTTTTCTCATCGGGGTATAACACGAAAACAACAATACGCCACCAACCAAAATAGCTTCCATCAGTTTAAAGCTAACATAAAAACTGATCTTTATACCCTAGAAGCCATTCCAAAACATTAACAGTAAATAAAACAACGGCACTTTGATCAACCAATTTAACTAACCCCCAAAAGCAACAAACTAAAGAAAAAGAACAATCTTTATCACATATAGAAACCGCATAAAGCAAAATTAAACCTCATAAACAGCAAAAAACCATAATCTTTTTTTAAAAGATCTAAAAACAAACAAAACTTAGATATAATCAAACTTACACGGAAGTAGCACCTCAAGCAGAACGGTATAATGGTATATACGGTAATCTTTTCGCAAAAAAAAAAAAAAAAAAAAAAAAAAAAAAAAAAAAAAAAAAAAAAAAAAAAAACTGAAACCCTAACAATCGCTTCATATCTGATTTAACTGTATGTATACCTGATCTAAGGTCGCCGGATCATTCGTTACTGCCACCGGTGGCACTTGTCATCATACCTCCAAAATCAAAGCCGTGTATGTGAGTGGTGACTGGTGAGTTTGAGAATCATCCGGAACTTCTCCTTCTTCTTATCATATAACCGGACTGGAGCAAAGCGACCGTTTGTGGATCAGTGTTGTTGGATCAAAAGTGGGCCAGAAAATAGGTGGAAAAAAGTGCGGGTAGCCCACATTGCTACACGACGTCGTTTTCATCCGCAAATACTATATATAGTAATGCTTAATTAATCCATTCATAATTAGGTGGTATAAATACCGAATAAACCTTAACTTGTATCACAAGTTGAATACAAGATAAATTCGATAACAATGACACTTTCCTAATACGACTCCAACACTTATCCTAAACATAATAAACTACGACACGTATCCTAACCTTAGGCATAACAGCCACCTTCTAGGATATCATTTGATGCTTAAGCATAGAGATGTTATTAGTAACAATTAACGGTTCGAAGAGGGTGTAAAGGTTGGGGTCAATAACATCACATACCCTTTTCGGTTCCTGCTAGTTGATACATGTTTCATGAAATAGGTGACAGTTTTGACCCATTTATTTATGTTTATTTGGTTCTGTTTTTTTATACAAAGAGATCATATATAAGAATGAAATTTGGTCAAAATTGGCATAAATTGTATTTTCAATGCATTCAAGTCCTATTTGGAAGGCTAGATTATTATTGTTAGTCATAAACTCGCAACATAATATCATAATTCATATGTACTATGTTAGTCATAAACCAGTAACATAAGATCATATGTATGCCACGTTAGTTATATGGAACTTTTTTAAAGTAGACATCGAACCGACCCGTACTTAAACCAGCTCTCAAGCCTTTTTTTTTTTTTTTTTTTCTCTTAACATTTGTTACTTGTGCGAGTGTATAAATTTTTTGGCTATTTTTTTCTAGGTACGTATTCAATTGCTATGGAAGGCAATTTTGTTTGCATTTTAAGGCGTTTCAGCTTGGGATTGCTCCAGTTTACATTCATTCCTACGGTTCATGGGTGAGGATGGTGAAGCCAAGAAGTTCAGCTACTCGTTAGAAATGGGAGGTTACGGGAGTAAATTTACACGGCAAGGGGTTCCAAGGAGCATACGTGACAGTCATCGGAAAGTTCGTGTTAGTCAAGACGGATAAGTCGTTCCAAGAAACTTGGCACTCCTTTTTTTTAAGAGTTAGCGGACGTATACTTTTAGAGTAGTGGGTGAAAAATAAGGAAGATGTGCTAGAAAAGGATAGCTTCAAGACTGCTTGTCTTCTGGATCGAACTCATGGTTGTGCTCGATGTTCTGTTAATTAGCTTATAAGAAGACGTGAATGGTAGTTTAAGTTGGAAGCCAAGGAAAACTGTTGTTGTATTGGCGTGTAACTTATTATTTGTAGAACCAACAAGTAACGAACCAAACACTATATTTGGATAATTGATAACCACCGAGCGGGGGCACCCGTGCATTGCTGCGGGAATATTGTGTTTAATTTAAACTCAGAATAAAACGATCGTAAAAAAAATTATTTTTTTATTAAGGACTAAATTTGTAAAAGATCGGTAACGGGGGACTAACTCTGCCATTTACAGCTAACCTGAGGGACCATATTTGTAAACTTCTTAAGAACAGTAATCACTGTTCCTAACCAAATCATTTTTAGTATATACTAGTCGGGTAGCCCGCGCGTTGCGGCGGGTGTGTTTTGCGTTTTGTATTTTGTGGGTTGTACGATGTAATTAATAATTTTGTTATTTGAAGTATGCATATGTTTACTTGGAAGCATACTTTGTTTATGTTTGCGGATTTTTTTTTTTTTTTTTTTTTTTTTGCGTTGCGATTGAATATTTTTTGTGTTGTTTGTTTTTTCGGTATTTTTTTTTCTTCTTGTTTGGTATTTTAAAAGAAACAAATTTGTATAAATTTTTTTTTGTAAATGTATTAATTTTTGTGTTTTTTTATTTTTATTTTTTTGAAAAAACAAATTTTCATAACAAAATTAAAAAAAAAAAAAAAAAAAAAAAAAAAAAAAAAAAAAAAAACTGTAGCAAGCACTGTAGCTGCTACAGTGCTTGTAACAGTGTTTTTTGGATTCACTGTTTTCTGCATTTTAGTATATAGTATAATAATAATAATAATAATACCCACATGAGAATATAAAATTCTAATATGAATAATAACCACCAATGCCCACTTGCTATCTCACAAATCAATCTCAAAACAAAATATTGAAACTGAGCACCTTAAAAACTTTGACCGACACTTTAGTAGAACCGAATATTGTGTGTTTGGACAATTGCCAACCCATAATCCCACAATGAGAATATAAACTCCCATATGAAGTCAAAGGTCAGCAGTGCCCACTTGCAGACACACAAACAAACTCATATAAATAAAATGCTCTAATCCACCTGAGTTGCAGACGAAATGAACTGGTAAAACCTTGACTTGCAGACAGCACACTGAAGATACTGTAGTAACCACTGAAGCGCAAATCAAAACTTAACTTGTATTGCAGACTCACTGTAACTGGAACACGCGTAATAACTGAAGATATTGCAGTACCACTGTAACTTGAACAAACTTCCAACAGCCTTAAGATAATCCCATTTGTACTAATGCTCACCATTGTCCAGTTGCTGTCCAAAGCCACATTGGTAGACATCTAACAATTGTTTTGAGCCAAACTGGTCTTGCAGGGGAATTGAACCAAACATGCAGCCACAAACCCACTTAACAGTAGCACAGCAAGAGTTGCATCTGTGCACAAATACATATATTGGACACGACTACACAAAATTACAAAATCAAACAGTAGGACAGTACTTAACCGCTGGTACTTCTATGACATATGCAAGTTCCTACAAATTTCTAACATCAAAAGGAATGGAGATCCTTATGTTCAAAAGGTCATGTTGATCAATCAGAAGCAAGGTTGTTAGTAAATCAATGGCCCACTTTTTTAGTTGCTCTCATTACCAACATGGCATCTCATGTTCACTTTGAACATGAGAGGATCTCTTTCCCATCAAAAGATTGTCTTGTCATATCGAGCTAGGTAGTTCCAATTCACTCTTAGATCCAAAGAGCATTCACTCCCAGTAATTGTATCGCTGGTGAAACCATTGAGTTGTGGCTTGAACTTGAAACAGCCATTCATGATCACTTTGTTAGAACGTACATCCTTCATGTAAGCTTTAACTATAAGGGATCCCTTAGTGGGCACCCCAAGCACGGATTTAATCAACGGAATCATCTCACCATCCTTTAGAACACAAGGTGTATCTTGTTGGAAGAGTAACGCCAAATAGCAATCTTTACATATAGTTTCTCTTTCAGATTGTGATTCACAAAGAAAGTTGTCCCCATAATAAGCTACAACATAACCGCGAACTTCACAAGCACCATAATCCGTTTTCGTATTAAACTTCATCTCCAGCGAGGTATCTACGGCATCCCTTAATAACATGTAATACAGATGAGTATCTCCAACGGAAAGACGACCACACAAACCCTCTGATTTCTTGTCCCAAAACTCAGAGAGGTCTATATCTTTCCTCTTATCACAAACCAGATAACCCCCATTCTTGTTAGTAACATAGAGTTCCAGACAAATCTCAATGAAGAAAGAGAATGACACTGGATGACCGGAACTGGGATTGCCAGTGTATACAAGCCCTGAGTCGACGATCCGTATACGATTATACCAATCCTGGTTGAATAAAGAAACATGAGCAAAGTCTCGCTCAGAAAAGTGAGACCCCCGCAACGCGAACTTATCGGACGCGGAAATTTGCCCAAACACCCAACCCTTTTCATTCCAGAGGTGTGTATTAGGAAAGCTACAAAAAGAAAACAACTCAAACCGGAAATTTCTGGTTGGATCCCTGATGAAAATCAAACAGCAACCACAAATTAAAAACAAAAATTTACATGTACAAAAACTCTGCAAATAGAGATATAGAGAGAGGAACAATTGGTTTTCCACAGTTGTATAGCACCAAGTTATGCAAAGTCCTTGCCATGCATACAGTAGACATGAAAACTATCTTTTAATAACTTAAATTTACAAAAAGAAATTAAAAAAGGAAATACCTACAAGCGTTGGAACTCAAATTCACTCAAAGACGGCTTTCTAAAAAGTTTGGGTTATTTAATAACCAATAAACCATAAAAATAATATTTCAAAACTGATTTTAAACTAATAAAATTGATATATACATGATTTTTTTTTATTTACATGCAATATTACAATTTACAGACTATAAAATGACCCAACCCGTAATGGAAAGGTACAACACTTTATGCAAACAACCTATATTCGACTTAACTTGCATGGAATGGAATAAACTTAGCTTAGAATATATCGATTCTTTTCAATATGAAATATAAAAACCGGTAGTTACCTAGCATTTACATCCATCGGTCGTTCCACAGGGGACAATAGCAATGCACGGCGGAAAATAGTCATTGGTGACTCAAAACACAAGGATGGCTACACAAAAGAGGTTAAAAACTGGTTATAAAATGTAGAATTGTGACCAACTTTTTTAAACTACCTTAATACCTTTACTTACTTAAGCTTGACTTGGTTTTGAAAAATCCTTTTATACTTCTTCATAGTAAATTAAACATGAATCGCTTCAATGGTATGGTAAAGAGTTCTATTATAATCTTAATACACCCAAACCACTTTAAATTAGAGAACTTGAATAAATCTCAAATACTCCCTTTAAAAAACAAGAGTAAAGTGATGGTGTTCCCACATAACAGAATCCATGGGGGGAAACGCAACCCGGGAAACCAAATTAAAAAAAGAATTCCCTAAATAATGCGTACCAGAGTGGTTCCATCATGGGAGATTTTTTCGTTTACCACTCCCGGACTGATCCCCAAAAGATTAAAGCACTTCTCCATTACAACGTCAGTTGCTTCATACAACAATAATGTTGTTGTTGTAGGCTGCCAAAACTTTCAAAGTTACGCTAAATCCCAACATAAATAATCGCATGTCTTTCTAAGTTTAAAATTAGTTTTTAAAAATAGTAACTTAGTTACAGAGAGCAGGAAATTAAATTCAATAAAACATTGGTAAGTAAATACTCTGCTTTCTCTCCAACAGAATCACTAACTTAGCAATACTTTCAAAATTACATTATCGTCACATTTACCTTAATAAACATCAAATAGTTTTTATAAAAGTTAACTTCGGTTTAAGTAAATCAGAAATTAAGTTCAATATTGTATGAGAAAAAACATGTGCAAGTAAATATACCTTGGGCCTAAAGGAATGGTAATCATTAAATTTCTTAGCTAAATCATAGAGATATTCGCACAGGATGTGAGGCAAGACTGATAAACAACACTCTTCGAGAACCTGGAAAAAAAAAGTTTAAGAGTATTAATACGATAATATAACTTGCATAATCATATTAACAAGAGTAGGAAAATTTATAAAAAAACAACCTTTTAACTTCATGTACGCTTGTGAAATGCCGTCGTTTAGGCAAGTAAATTATTATTTTATATTCACCCCAAATGTTTGTGCCAAGTTAGAAACTGAACTAGGTTTTTTATTTGGTGTCTAATTATTTGTTTCATTATTCTCAAACTTTCCTTATAAGCATGGGACGAGATAACTTAAATCAACCATACATGTAAGAGCATATTGTAAGAAACTATAATGTTTTAGATTAACCTAAGGAAATGAAACCAAGTATTCATTTCTAAGTTCCAACTTCAACAAGGGTTACGTATGTTCAAGGTAGGAAAAGTTAATCACTATATTGACTATTGTCTTACCTCAGTAAACTCGAGTAAATGGAACCCCAACACTTCCCCAGCTTTTTCCCATCCTTTAACTTTCTCCAACATCAAAAACACTGAAATCTGTGTTGTTGAAGCCTGTAACAAAGATATATATAGAAAGCAATAAAATTGGGTCCGAGATTAAAAACTTGTAACAACATTGAAACGAAAAATTATTCTTACATCCTTTAACTTAACGATGTCTTTGCCGAAACCATTGGTAATTCTACGAATTTGAGCTCTTGTATTAAGTAAATAAACGAAAGTATTTTCCTGTTTATCAATGGATTTGAGCAGATAATGAGAATACAATATACAATAATAGCATAACATAACGGGTTAAATTCTAACCTTCTCATGAAACATCTTATCGTCAAACACGCATGCGGCCAATCTATGGTTGACCAGGGATGTATACCTGTTAAGAACATAAAACATTGAACATGAATAAGTACGTAACTTGACTAAGAAGCAGATTTATCGGAAGATATTGGTTTCGGAGTCGTTTGATCGAAATGAGGATCTTCCTGTTAGAGTTAGGAAGTGTGAATATCTGTTCTATTTTAGCCGGTTTTCTGTTTGGATAATTGCCCTGGTATGCAGCTGATTTTATTCTCATCGCTACTTATTTACTTTAAGATTTTGGTTTGCTTATTTGAGTTATAAAAACAAATAAGATGTTTTGAGTCTTTAGATAAAGCTTTTTATAGGGATGTTTGCCTTAGCTTATTTGATGGGTAAGCTTATCAACCATAAACTAGGAGCTTATAAATGTCAGTTTTAGAGTAAATAACTACTTACGAATAAGCATCGACACAATTAGGAAGCACTTTTAAGTCTTCCTGTTATTTAATATTAAAACTCCAAGGAGAAGGTCATAAAGGTATATAAGTCTACAATAACTCGTGTTTTGCTTCTTGAAAGAGGCAGTCTTCCTACCACAAGCCCTAACGTCATGACTCGTGAAGGTTTCCTTTCTGTTCTCACCCACTTTGATCAGTTTGAGTCCCCTGCAAAACATTCATATGTGGGATAACCCTCATTCTGCATATGTGGGAAATTATATGTATGATAACCCTCGCAATGGAATATCAATTGGTCGGCATCACTGATTCAGGTGCTTATCTTGTGAAGCAGCCTCCAAGGTGCTCCCTTTCTCGACACCTGCTTTGTCTGTTTTCCTTAGGGCGTTGACTACTCCTTTGTATCTCACTGTTGCTAGCATTATGGAGAAGATAGGGCCTCACTCTCCTAGGACACTTTGATTGGCAGCCACTGATGTGAGAACCAACCCCATTGTCAGATTTAACTACTTTAGTAACCCTGTGGATCTGGAAAGGTGTTTGAATGGGACCCGTAAGATTGGAGATTTGCTTAGAAGCCGAGCCATGGATTATATCAAGTTTTGGGGATGGTCTGGTACAGACTTTAGATTTGTGGGCCCAGCTTTGCCAGTTGACCAGACGAATAACGTGCTGACGGGTGAGTTCTGCAGACAGATAGTGAGCACAATATGGCATTACCATGGAGGATGTGTTGTTGGGAGAGTTGTGGATCACAATTTGAAGGTCATCAGTGTTCATTCTTTTCGTGTTGTGAATGGTTCCACTTAGACAGACTCACCAGGAACCAATCCGATCCAAAGCCTACTCTTTTGATGCTTGGTAGGTGACTTACTAATTCGTTTTAGTTATTGTGTTGTTATCGTATGAGTTGAAAGTTGTTTGTGTGACAATGGTTGGTACTAATTATGCAGGTGCATGGGGATGTAGATTTTGAGAGAGGGAATGCGCAAGTCAAGCGATTGATTTCTTGTGCTTCATGGTGATGTTGCATAGGTTGTACGTTTGATTTGTAGTATTAGCTGTAGTAAGTGTGTTTTGGTTCATTCTTGTGAGTATCATTATCTTTATGGACTAAATTTTCTCTCAGATTGATGCTGCAAAACCTGTTGGAGAAGTTTCTGAAACAGTCAAGGCTTTTTTCACCCGATTGACTGACAAGGTAAAACAATTTATGATATCTTTAGTGCCTAGTAAAATGCTTATGTTTGTTATGCTCGTGCAGGACACTGCCTAGGTTTTATCTACCATTACATCTTGAGTCTCGTCTTGAATAAAGGTAAAATATGACTGCTCTGCCTATCGGGAAAAAAAAATTGACTGTTCAAGTATATGCTGTATGCACATAAGCTCGTGAGGCCAGTTCTCTAGAGGATATTTAGTATACATTCAGCTAATGTCTGAATATTCTTGGTGTAATGTGACAGTTGTTACACAATGGTTGACAACATCAGTTTTGGTTTTTAAAGGCTGAAACTGAGAGGGAATCGGGTAATGATCCTTGAGAGTCGCGACACTAATATGGTGCTGCAATATTCTGTTATACTAAAATGTAAGACTATTTCTTTAGAGTCTCTTAGAACTGCAAGAAGAGATGTTCATAGGCAGAAAAATAGATGGGTTAAAATGGGTCAGTACGCACTCTTAAACATAAGGCGTTAAAGTTCATGGTGTTTTCGAGTGCCATAGGAGACTCCGTGTCTTTCTGGGTCAATTATTCTTAATGCTATGATCATTCTATCCGTTATCTCGTAGATAGTTTGATGTAGATGGTATTTTGCTTAATTTAATTATTCTTTTATAATTTCTTTTGGAGTTCAAAAATGATGAGTAACAAAACGTTACTTTTTCTTCTTTTCTATGCAGTGAAGATGAAACTCGCATGAAGATGTAAATATTTTGCTAACACTTAAATTATAGACTACTTGGGTGAGTTTTAATACATATCAGATTTTAATTTTGTCTCGATGCTTAATTAGTTGGTATTTTCATTACTTTTGATACATTCGGTTTCCTTTTCATCATTTAGGAGTTTTTGAAGATGAGCAACCAACCTTATGTTAGAAAGTGAAAATTTCCGAAGGAAGATTTCGTTAAATACTCTTTTGGAATAACAGTATATGAAGTTTGATATTATAACTTAGAGAAGCTTTACTCAGTTTTCTTGGTTTGTAATTTGTATGTTTCAAGTAATAATTTTCTGGAATGAATGTAACTACATTGTGCCTATTCCTTGCTATATTTTTGTTAATTATAGAATGAAACACACGCGCATGAGTTTGAAAACTTTATTCACACTTTTCAGAGTAAAAATGAAACAAAGTGGCTCAAACAAACTTGCTCACGCCTCTCAGTGTGTGGACTTTGGTGATGTCTTAACGTTTGTTAGTGTGGATATATACAAGATTTTTCCACGATTGAGAGTGTGGCTTATCAAGTGAATTAACTACAGTTTTCATGTTGAATTTTCTAGTTGTTTCTCCATGGTTAGAAGTGTGGAAAATTTTAAAAAAATTGTAACACCCGTATCCTCCACACAAGGTGAAAGTGTGGAGCTTATATTTTTACACACTTTTAAGTGTTTGAATAATAATGAAAAAGTGTGCAACTAGTAAATTTGTTGTAGTGATCGTTTATGAGACAATGGAAATATAGCGGGTTACATTCAATGAATAAAGCTTCGGAAATAAAAATTTGATTAAGGCAAGTTCGTAGGAAATTAACCTTTACCACTCCACTCGTATTATTAATACTGATAACATAAGTAGAAAAGGGAAAAAAAATTATGATAAAAGCATGAGAATCTTACCTAAAGACACAATCTAAAACTTCTTCATCGCGATACCCAAGCAATTTAGCAGCATCGCCTTATTAAAAATATGTGAAATTTAGCAATGTTTAAAGATGGATTGCTTTATGAAAGAAAGTTGAGTGATTTTTGTAATAAAATAAATTTTACAATCACATTATTTATTCACGAAAGTAAATAAAGAATAAATCAACAATATCTGGTATACCTTTTAACACCTCCTCATGACTTATTTTAGCTATGTCCAACAGATTTTCTGTCACTTCGCAACTTTGGCATCCTGCATAACTTGTTCTAGGGCGTTTGTTCCTATCGTTTGGGATCCACTCTTCGCGTTTAGCGGCCTGGAAAAAGGAAAAAAATAAATAAATTTTATATTGAACATATTATCAGTTAAGTTATGCTGCTATGTAAAAAGTTACTTACAGCTAAGCATGTTTCAGTATACACCTGTTGCCGTATAGGTGTCACCCATACCATCCAATCTGCTTTCTGCTCGCAGATTGCATAACTACATATGACAGAAGATTTGAAAGCCACTTTTCATATAACATTGGTGAAACGTAACACTGTTTACAATAAATTTACAGGAAAAACAAATGTATTGCTAGCCAATTGATATGTATGTCTAATATATTTAGCAAGTAAAGTACCCCAAAGCAAAGATATCTTTATACGCATTTTTGAAGTCTGTCTCCGGAAGAATAAAAGGTACTTCTCTTTTATTCACCACATAATCTCCTCTTTTTTCACACGGAAACCATCTATTCAATATACCAGCCCACTGAAATAAAATGGAATTACTATTAAACTCATAAACTGCAAAATATATGCCTATACTATATCAAAAATGCGGAAAATGTAATTTAAGATTTCATATAATATATAGATGTACATAGAGAACGATTTAATATAACAAGGATGAATGTCTACTTCAGAAGATTCGGGCAGGTCCATGGGATGAGCGAGGGTCACATCAACTTCTGCATACTCTAGGATACCCATTAGTGTGTATACAATACGGAGTAATCGAAACCAATCCACATGGTTTTCCACATCCCATGAGGGACAGTTTACTATCACATTTTTAACAGTAAGTTTTGGTGCCCATGTGTCAATACCATGTTTTAGCATCTTATGAATGCTCTGCAAGGAATAAAAAAGAATCTAAGTGAAAATTGTATTGCATGTTTTAAAAGAGGGAAAAGAAAAGAAAACAAAAAGTACCTTAGCAATCCATTTCCCTGATAACTTTATAGTTACAAAACCAAGTTCGTTCGTGGAGGGTCTTCCCTCTATCATGTCATAACTCAGATTATAGTCTTCGATTTTCTATAATAATATACCACATGAAACATATAATTACAGTTAAAAAATAATAATAATAATAATAATAATAATAATAATAATAATAATAATAATTAAGAAACAAAAAAAAAAACCAAAAAAAAAAAAAAAATATATATATATATATATATATATATATATAAAACACTAGTAAATATTCAAAAACCATGATTGACAAAAAAAAAATCACCTCTGCAACAATTTCCCCAACAATTTCTGGTCCATCATCTAAGTCGTCTGATGCTGAGCAACGTATTAATTCGGGCCATATCCACAAGGCATTTTGGCTGTCATTATTCAGAAGAAAAAACTAAATACATACCAAAGAAAGTAACACACAAATATCATAAGCAACACATACCATTGGTAAAGGCCAGGCCATCCTTTACAAGAATATATAACATGCTCTTGTCTCAATGTGAGTTGTATTTCCTTGTGAGACGATGGCATTGCAGTTTCAAATAGCTTTAGGATTTCTTCTTCAAGGCTCCATCTCTTAGGTTCCTATATTACAAAACAAGTGCCATCATCCTAACTGTGTAATATTATATATTAAAAAAAAATAATAATAAAAATAAAATGATAATGAGTAAGTTAATAACAAGGCTTACATCTGGAGCTGCGCTTCTTTCTGCAGAACGTTTCCACTTAAACAATCTCTTACGTTCCTCCTTTAAGAATAGACTTACATGAGGAGCTGCTGTTGATGTAGAATGAGACCACAATAAGCGATATCTCTTGTATGCCTGTATTACAAAACAGGTCCCATCATCTTATCTTAACTGTGTAAATTTATAAATAATAGAAAAACATGATATTGTGTAGGTTAATAATAGACTTACTTGAGGAGCAGGATATGTTGCGATTGTTGTTGATGTTACAGAGTCTGCCCAATCAAGCAATCTATAAAATTCCTTTATGTATAACAAAGTACCAATGAATTTTTATATTGACACATGTATTAAACCGTAAAATATATGTCGGCAACAAAAGAATTCATTAATTTTAGAAGCCTAGTTTAATATAATAAGAGGCAATTAACCAAAACTTGGTAACAGTTCAGCCTCACAATTCGAATAAGGAAGCAATTATAGAAATAAAATGAAGATGGATGCAGCAGAGAAGTAAAAAAAGACGGCTGATTTAAGGTTTTAAATTTGGGAGAAAGGTAAAAGTGCAATATTACTTATTGATGATTAGCATTCAAATGACTGTAATAATGAAGTTTGCAAGAAATTCAACCAAAAGATGAGACTTACGTCATCATCTCCTTCTTCTTTTGCTTTTAGCGCTGCAGCATATGCCCAGTTCATGAATTCCTTACGTTCCTGTAACATAAAACCAGTGTCATCATGTGTTAATTCATTCATTCATATATAAAAAAAAACATGATATATTAATAATAGACTTACTTTGGGAGTTGATGTAGCAGGTATCCACTCCTGTATGTTACAAAACCATTATAAATATGTATGATAAATTGGAAATTGACAATATATAGACTCACAAATTCTTTTGGTATTGGTGTAGTAGGAGTTGACGTAACCGGTTCAATTGTTGATGTCGAAGGTGGTGCCAATGTTAATTTAGGAGGTGTTGCCATACAATCTCTAAAATGATGTAATAAACTATCTAGACAGGGTTCTGTCATTCTTAAATCTTTCTTTTCCATTGTAAGTTCACTTTCACCGGTCCGTCCTGCACTTGTTGATGTATTTTTGTCTGGATCCATCTAGTAAGAAACATGTAAGAGCTAATAATGTTACCAAAATATGATTATGATTCAGAAGGGAAAAAAAACAAGAACAAGAGCCTTACCCAGTGACCTGAATTCTGGAAATGGGATTAGGGTTTGCAATTCATCAGTTTCAAGTACTAGTTGACAAATCGGGTAATGATGAATTGAGAACCGAACCCGAATTGAAGAGAGTAAAACAAAGTGGGCCTGGCTTTTAAGATTTGATACTAGTAAAAAAGTTTAGTTAATGGTGGAACAAATGGCTTCTTATCTCTTTCTCACTCAATTGTCACGGGGTGTTTACAAATTGGGTCACACGAACTGAAAACCGAAACTGAACCGAATGGAATTTGTAACCAACTCGAACCGAATTAAATATTTGGTTTTCGGTTTAGATTTTGTTTTGAAAAAATAAAAATTGAACCGAACCAAAAACCAAATACACGTAATACATACATATAAAGAAAAGAAAAGAAACCATTAAAACTCCTTCGTGGTACACATAATTTTTTATGTTTGAAAAAATATTGTCTTAAAACTTCTATATAATTAAATGAAAAAATATATATTAATTGTGATATTCGGGTCACCTGAAAACCTAATCGAATTCAAATTCGGTTTTTTATTCGGTTTGGTACGTCTTTCAATTTTTTTCAGAAAACAAATTTAACTAAACTAACCAAACCGAATAAATGAACGGTGGCAAATTGTGTAATCATCCCCGTCCCCCGGGGCATATTGTGTGGACTCTGAAGATATAACGGTGGACTTGCCAACAATATCTTTCATGGAACGGAAGTAGGAAACCCCAACATCAATGGAAGCTGAATCATCATGAAATTCAAAAGTGCCTCGGGAATAAACAGAAATAGAGTCGGCCGTAGCAAGCGGCTCCACGTCTAAACCAATCTGCTTTAAAGCATGCTTCTTTTAAAAACATCGGGCTTATTTAGCACCACCATGAGCCCGACACATTATTTCAAAATGACTAATCCGTGTGACACCTAACACGGATATTTGAAAAACACGTATCTCCGGAATACTCGAGAACACTCAAGAAAAAGGCATATAAGGGGATACGAAAATTAGCAATCTCGATAAACCTAGTGTATACACTGATCTTTCCCTTAGGAAAATTGCGGATAGTATCGTTCGGCCCCGACAATTCCGGTCCCAACTCGCCATCGATCCCAAAAGTGTTACAAAAATCATCTACAGTAAAACCTCTATAAATTAATAACGTTTGGGACCATGACATTTTATTAATTTAGTGGGATATTATTATAGCGATTGGTATGTGTTAATTCACATACTTTTCATAGCCAAATACCGACCCAATAGACTAATAATGCTAACAAATGCCAAAGAATTTATATTTTTATGTTTGTAAACATGCAGGTACGGATATCTCGTTAAATGACGAAAAACAAGCAGAAATCAACAAAAACGAGCACGAGAGTAGAACATGTGCAGTTCAGTCAAGGAAAGTCAATTCAGAGCTTTAGTAGACCTCAGAGATTTGAGATTCATCAGATTTAGTCTTTGGTCCAAGTTTCAGAGATTGTCAATTATGGTCCTTTGAGATTTAGGAAATTAAATAAGATACCCTTGGATTACACTTGAGGAATTTGGCAGAATTTACCCTTACAGTTTACGATTATTACACTATTGGTCCTTGTACACTTCATTACAAAATCTGAAAAATAAAACCAAAGTCTAAAAACTTTAGTCCAAGTAATAAGTCCAATATCAAAATAAAAGCCCAAAGTAATAAAAACAAGTCCACCAAAGCCAAGACCTTTACCCGGCCCATCTCCCTACCCACGGTCAACACCACTTAAAATAGTCAAACTTTAACAAAAATAACATTTACCCAAATCCCGCTCCTTTTATCCCCAATTCACCATACCTAGAATTTACATGAACCCTAGAAAACTACCCATATACAATTACAGCAATTAAGGGTATTTAAGTCAAATCCAAGGGCTTCTAGATGGTCAGGAGTGTGTCAGATGATGTCAGATGTAAAGAAGCACAAAGGAATGTCAGGTGGCAGCCTCCCATTGGTTCTACCACGTCACAATCAGTAATCCAAGGGTGATTAATCAAAGGGCAATCATGAGGAGAGGATCAAGGGCTCAGAATTAGACTCAAGAAGCACACCACACGGATTGCCAAGCTGGCAATCCGTGGATACTCCTTTCTAGAATCATCTCATTTGCAGTATAAATAGAGTGCTTAGGTTGCTTGTATGAGTGTGGACGTTTTGAGTAGCAAAACTCTGCCAATTTTACTTTAGAATTGTAATTCAATTTAATTTCAATTGTAATCTTCTTTTATTAATATCAATCAGCTTTTACTCTTTCCATTACTGCTTATTGTATTTTACAAGTTATAAAATAGCTTTTACTTCTGTCTCAAATAGTTTAAATCATTTCATACTTCTTTGTTTTCAAATTACTTACTGTTTCATTTAAATAGTTTTGAGCAAATCAGAAAATATAAAAATATAAAGTGTTGTTTAATTCAGTCTTTTAGTTCTTAGTTAAGCTTGTTTGTGGCTTTTACATCTAATACCAGCTTCACATAAGCTCTGTGAGAGTCCTTCTTATTGTGTTTGTTCATAAGCTTTGTTGGTCAAACATTGGTCAACTGTTGTGATAATTGGGTGGATTATTGATAGATTGGGATAGAAGTGGAAGATCTCAGCCTATCTAAAGATAGGCAAGCTCAGTGAGCCCCCTCTGTTCATGCTGAGGGGGATTTGCTTGGTAAAATTTCTGGTTTAAGTTCATTATCATTGCATCTGTTTGATTTCAGAATAATTCTTGTACTTACTGTTTTATTGATTTAGCTTGCTTTTATCGTTGTAGTCATTGCTATAGTTATGCTTGTTATATCCTTTATTAATCTGTTTGGTTTATATATGTGTTCTAGTTTTTCATTTGAGATTTCTGTGGATCTGAGTTTGAGTGGATAATAGTGATTAATCTGTGTTCTAGTAGTTGATTTTAGAGATTTGAGTTTGAACTTGATCATTGTTGGAGTGATTAGAGTTTTAGAATCAATAGGAGTAGTGTAATCTGGTAGCTGCAGGGGTGTTTGGATCCATTAGTTCCAGAGGTTAGTTGTTATTGTTTCACTGATTCAGC
This sequence comes from Artemisia argyi, assembly GCA_030686995.1. NCBI lineage: Eukaryota > Viridiplantae > Streptophyta > Magnoliopsida > Asterales > Asteraceae > Artemisia > Artemisia argyi. The sequence continues at coordinate 183,551,616 of CM060697.1, forward strand.
TTCACAATTAGTGCTTAATAGTTTAGTAATTGGTAAATAGGGCATAATATAGTAGCATTGTTCTTTAAATAGTCAAAGTAAGGTTTCATAATAAGTAACAATTTGATTTAGTTAATTCAGTTAGTGTAATTGGACTTATAGTTGTAATTTAGACTTGTTCAGCTTATTTTATCATAGATATAGCTTAAAATTACATGTAGGGATAGTTATTAGTAACTGAAATTGGATTAAGTCAATTGGTTAAAGCTAGTTAAAAGTCAACTGTTCTCAACTAATTGGTCACAATAGGTTGCTGTTTCAGGCTACTTTTAGATCAGTAAAAGAGTATATGTGATAGGGCTTTTAGTGGAATTTTAATATCAATAGTTCAGTGATACTTTTGTCCCATTGAGTTTTTAGATTTGAGCTTATTTGGACCAGCTTATTGGATCTGATAATTAGTGGTTTAAGATTGAATTATGTTTGATGCATTAGGGCTGCTAGTGTTTATTTGAGTTTCTGCTTGTGCTATTTTGTTAATTCTGAGTTACTTGGGTTGTGTTTTAGTGTTTTCAATCATTTCCTAGTTGTTGGCTTATTGGTTTCCTATTTTGATTATATTTGAGCTTATTGTCCAACTGCTTATTGCATACATCTAGTGCTTCTGTGCATTTATGAGCATAACTGAGTCTTTTGTATCATATTACAACTGTGTTTGAAGTTTGGTTAAGTTTTGTGGCAAGTGCTTATAAACAAGCACTTGCCATAAGCTGATTTATAAGCAAATAAGCACTTTTGCTTAATATTTTCTTTTCAAAATTTTTCTGCAATCTTTTCATATTATTTTAGATTTTCTGTAAATTTTTCAGATTTTTCCAAGTTGATTTACTATTTTTCTTAATTTTTCTTCATTAATAATCATTTTTAAATCCTTTTTATTATAAAAAAATCAATAAAAAATCAGAAAAAAGCCTTTAAAAATACAAAAATAGTTAGATAATTCTTTTATAATATTTTAGATTTTTCAGATTAGATTTTATAATTTTCCTATTATTTTTTACATTTTCCTTTATTTTTAATTACTTTTTAATTCAATAAATAGAAAATAAATCATAGAAAATAAATAAAAAGCCAAAAAAAATATTTTTCTTTTTCTCAAAATTCTTTTTATTAGTTTAAGATTTTTAGAAACTTGTTTCACATTTGTAGGATCATTTTTAGTATAAAAGTTACGTTTTATTTCGTACGTTACGTTTAAATTTCGCGATTGTATTTCTGTTTTCTAATTTTAGACACTTGTGCATATATAGCTTGTACTTTCTGCATAATTCTCTATTTCTTTTCATAATTTGAATTTCACATTCACTTTTCACTACACGGTTGACGAATCGATATTCGAGATTCCATTCAACTTTCGTTGGGAGAACGACTCGGTAAATCTGTATTTTTCGCTGATTTCATCGATACTTTTTTATATATATACTATAATTGAGCAATCAGCGATAAATTAAAATTTTATTAATTTAAAGATGATACCTACATTTAAAGATGGTTAGAAATAATTTATTACTTTAACAAGATACACGCGTATTACATATTTAAAGACCATGATATTCATTGCACCAAGAAAATAATGTACATATTACGTAATACTAGTACATATCTAGTTAAATTAAGAAATTATTTCTTGTTTGTACCAAGATACATATTTTACTTATCTAGCAAGAAAATGAATCCAATCGGCTCAAGTGATTTAAACGATGCAAATTATTATTATTATGTTATTATTATTGTTATTTTGTTTCTCATTTTTCATCTTCAACATCATACATCTTTTTATATCCATCAAATTAAGGTATTGGCTTTTTCATTTTTCGTGAAGATTTTTAGTTATAATCTTTTATATAATAAAACAAAACCCCAAGTGAGGACTTTTGCATTTCAAAAAAATCAAATCTCTTTATTAAGTAATAATCTTTTTAATTTGATGTTTATTTATTTATTTTAATTTTGAAAAATAATTAAACCTAATTATTTCATAAATTGCCTAAAAAAATAAAAAAATCGTTTCTGCACTTACATGTGCCAAAAAAAAACTATAAAAACACATGGGCCTTAATAGTATATTTACATAATTAGAGGCAAAAAATGTAAATTGAAAAACAAAACCCGGGGTTCAATCCAAATTTCAGGGTTATCTCATCTCATCTTAGTTCTACAAAACCGAATTCAACAACAAAGGTAAATTCTGACTCATGAGCATTAACGATTTGATTGGGTTTGAAGCTATAAGCATGCTTCGTAATTTTTCTACTCGATTTGTTGTCGTTAAAAATCTGAATTAAATACTAACTTTGTTATTTGATTATCGGTTCTTAAAGGTGCAATTAGATGTGATTAAGGTTCTTTCGTTGGGATTCAATAAAATATGATCATTATGTAAAGTTTTTATTTTTATTGTGTTTTGATAATGTTTGAAGTTATAAGATTGAAGTGGTTGTAGAATGTTGATTATAGTTTAAGCTATTCAAGTAGAATGGTTGTTTCTCATTAGTTAATAGGTAAATTAAAGATACCAAGTTTAGTATAGCTATTCATGTTATGGTTATACAATTATTGAAGTTTTCAGTGTGTAATCTATCAAACTTTCTCGAACACAAGCGATCTCGATGCAATAATCATAATGTTGTTCTTATTAAAGTTTTCAACTTTGGTGACAAAAAGACACATGGCAAGTAAATTTTTCTTAATTATTGGATAGTATACAGACAAATTTTGGCCGTTGCAGGAAGCTTTTTACCCGCAAAATCTTCCTAATGTGTTGAACTTAATGGTCATTGTTTGGAAACTTCCTTATTACATCTACTTCTGGAACTTAGGCTATTGTCTGGCGCGCAAAAAGGTGTAGTTAGATTGGATATGGTAGAGGCGAGTAATATCATGGTGTTGATTATGGTGAATGATATAATTCTACATGAACATCTTTTTAGTTGACTATTATTTATTTTTGATGGTTGTCATTTTTTTTAATCGTGATTGAGTTTTAGGTGTGTGCTTGATCTTAATTTTGTAGATATTAGTTGTTATGATACTTAACTTTCAAAAATCCAATGACCGCGTGCATTAAGAAGTAGCCGCATAGGTAGAGGTGGTAAGAGGATAGGAGTGACAAATGACTCTTAGCTTGATCATCATTGAAGTGCACCATTTTGATCATCGTTGAAGCACACCTTTATAAACATTAAAGGTGTTATATGATATTTATAGAACATGTTAACATGATAATCAAGCCATACTTTCAACTCATGAAAATATGTACATAGGTAGCTTATAGTCTTATAGTTAAAACAAATGAGCAGTTTATGGTGGTTGGATGAAACTACTTTTGCCTTAATTCAAGAGTAAATAAGCACTTTAGGGAAGGGGGGGGGGTTGGGATTTGCTTATTTTAAATAGTTTGTGTGCTTTAAAGACATAAGCATGTACCAACCCGTTTGTTTGTAAGTGCATATTTACAGTAACATGTGCAGATTTGGCCAAACACTCCAAACAACTCATTTACTTACTTTGAAATAAAGCAGATAAGTACGCGTTATGTCATTTTTGGTAGTAAATCTTTTCGTTGATGAAACATATAAATGCTCGGATATTTCTTGTAGGTAGACAAGGTTTTCAACCAAGATATTGTCAAACATCTTGGTGAACCAAGGAGTCACTTGGAGTCTATTGCTTCATCTGCAATAAACTTACATTGTTGCTCACATGATTTCCAATTTAGTTTTTAAAATATCTTTTAATGTCGTATCGTGATTAGTTTGTTTGGTGTGTCTGTTAGATTCATGTGGCTATTAAGGTGAAGGTATCTGTTATTATTTGATTCACTTATTCTGGAAGGGATACAAGGTATGTATTATTGCTTGTGAAGTCATTTAAAGCATAAACCGTTCCAAAAAATTCATATTATGTTCCCTTTTTTCCTTTAATAAATAAATTAAGTTATGTCTTCTAAAAAGTAAGTCATCTTAAATGCAGATTAGTTGTAAAGTATTGCCCAATAATGTCGGCTATGTTGGTTGTCATTCCCAGGCTTTAGACAAATCAATTGAAGTGGAGTTTCAGTGGTGCATTTGACGTATATCCTTTCATACTTGTGCAGCTTTCTGGTTTAACTGGGCTAGGAACGAGGTTTTCTTGGGCTGGTGAACTAGTCCAGAAGACATAATGAGGTTTTCTTAGGCTGGTGAACTAGTCCAGAAGACATGCCTTGGTTTTAGGCTCCCTTATATAAGCTAATAAAAAATAGTACCATGATTGGCCGTTTGACTTCATGACGCTGATTATAGATATAAGTGCAGTTGAACTACTTATGGATAACAAGAATTCATGGTGATATGTATCTTGAGAACCAAGTTTAGGAGATTTACCAAAGCTTATTAATTGGTCTTAAGCTTATTTATGATTTTTCGTATTTAGTAGAATTCATGGTGATATGTATCTTGAGAACCAAGTTTATGAGATTTACCAAAACTTAATAATTGGTCCTAAGTTTATTTATAATTTTTCATAGTTGGTATACATATGTGTGATTTAGTGTAGATATTTACCAATAAATCTTTAAGAAAAGAGTTGTTCCAGTGCGAAACTTAGGCCATAGGGAGTATTTCAATTGCTTATCAAAACTTAGGCCATAGGGGGTGTTTCACTGCGAAACTTAGGCCATAGGGGGTGTTTCGATTACTTATCAAAACATATTATTTGCTTATTGCTTTATGAAATAGAGAAAAAAACAATCTTTTTCATTTAACAGGACGTCCATGAAAATTATTTGTGTGATATAATACAATTTGTCGGTCTTTGTTGCTTTTAGATTTCAAGGGTGTTAAATCTACGAAGAATAAAAAGAAAAACCGCAGCAAAAAGGATCATCCAAGGACCGTTCTCCGAACACTGGAAATGAGAATCGTTTGCGAGGGTCTTTCACTTAATAGTGCCTTCTTAGCGATTTTATTTATGTTTGATTTCTTATACATTAGCTATATAAATTTCACCTGTCATTTATTTGTCCTTCAGAATCATGTTTGAGTTTTAATCAATTTTTTGATTTTAATGGTCGTTCTATTGTTTTAGGGAACATCGCAATATGATGACTGCCATAGTGTTTGGATCAACAATTTGAAAAAATAAAATAAATAAATAAATAAATAAATAAATTAAATATCAATTCTTAGAAATGCACTTAATATGAAACCCGCGCGTGCGCGTGTGTTATAACTAGTTTATTACTATAATTTATCATTTTCAAAGTATTCCATCCATTAGAATGAGTGATAACCAGATTTGATATTAGTTCATTTTGCCATAAACGAGTGGACAATTATGCGAATGTTTTATTGCTTTTCTACTCAATAGCATGGTATCCGTGCAAAGCAACAGGTTCGAAGATGAATGTTGTTTAACGATTTTTTGGTTTTACATTTATTTTTGCGAATATTGTTTAACGATTTTCTATAATAAATGATAGTTTCTAGAGATTGCTATTATTAGTAATTATTAAAATAAAATTTAAAACTACACTAATTGCACAATAAATTACAATACCAGTAATTGTGTTGTCTGAATTTTTTAAGTTTTCTATTTTAAGAATGTGCTAAATGCATTATAATATAGTATAGATATGCATATAAATATAGATATAGATGTTCTTTTTTCGTTTCATTTATCTTTGTTCCTGATTATCATATAGAATTTGTGTATTTTTATGTTGTAATTTTGTTACCATACATGTGAAAAGCATCTAGGAAATGAAGTCAAGACCATGATGATCATATTGATAACTTAACCCAAACGGCCAAACCCACTGTTTAACGAAACAATTTGTTTAAACTAGTCATACCCGTTACGATTCCATTCCATTACCTAATCAAACTGAGGGTTCGTTTGGTATAAGGGTGTGAGAACAGGGGATGAGTTTGATACCATTTATGGTTATTTGGTTGAGGGGTTTTGCCAAACCATTCATGTGAGACCTACAGATGAAATCCATAGATCCATACCACTTGAACTTGGTGAATTTTGTCAAACAACTCATGTGGGCCTTATTTCACCACTAATTTCACTCACCCACAACAATATTCATACCCAAATATAAAAACCAAACAACATTTTTTGAACTACCAAACTAATTCTCATACCACTATATTATCATACCAATATCGTCGTTCCTATAAGCAAACCAAATACACCCTAAGAAAATCTATAAAACAAAAAGGAAAGAAAAGAGTACGGAAACCACAAACAAGAAACTGAAACCGCCCACAGTAACCAAACACAAACACAAACACAAACACATAGACATAGATAGTGCACCACTTACTGTACTTAATGGTACTTTCGTAAATCCTTAAAATATCAAGCCTAAAAAAAAAAAGTCAATTCTTCTTCATCAGTTTGTTTACCGCAAAACCCAAAACTGCAGATCCTTAACAAAAAACACACAATAATTTACAAAGGTATAACAATTTTTCACTTTTTAATAATCTACAATTGTATGTATATTGTAGTATTAATTAAGGTAGTTAATTAGTTTATGAAGTAGTTAATTTTGTTTTTAATTAGTAATTGTTTGTTATGATTATATATAGAATTAGGTTAAATTAAATGGGGAGAACTAAACCTAGGGCTGCTGAGAAAAAGATATTAGGGCAAGGCTCAATTGTGCTAGCCTCCTCGTCCTCGTTAACTATACCGTTAGCCCCCGTTTATTATCCGAATGAGGAGGAGTTTAGAGATCCGTTAGCGTATATTTATAAGATTAGGCCGGAGGCGGAGAAGTACGGGATTTGTAAGATTGTGCCCCCGGAGAATTGGAAGCCGCCTTTTGCCCTAGATTTGGATAAGTTTAAGTTTCCGACGAAAACTCAAGCGATTCATAGGTTGCAAGCGCGTCCGCCCGCGTGTAATAGTAAGACGTTTGAGTTGGAGTATACGAGGTTTTTGGAAGGGCATTATGGGAAGAAGGTGGGAAAGAAGAGGGTGGTGTTTGAGGGTAAGGAGTTGGATTTGTGTAAGCTGTTTAATGGGGTTAAGCGGTATGGAGGGTTTGAGAATGTGGAGAAGGAGAAGAAGTGGGGGGAGGTTTTTAGGTTTGTCACGTCGTCGGGTGGGAAGATTAGTAAGTGTTCGACGTATGTGTTGTGTCAGTTGTATAAGGAGCATTTGTTTGATTACGAGAGTTATTATAATAAGATGGAGAGGATTAAGGAGAAGAAGAAGAGCTGTGGTGGTAAGAGAGGTTTGGATGTCGACAAGAAAAGTGGACAGCAAAGTAGTAGTAAAAGAAGTCGAGTTAGTGAATCAGGTAAGAAAGTTGACGTTACTAAATTAGAGGATCAAGTGTATGATCAGATATGTGAACAATGTAGAAGCGGGTTGCATGCGGAAGTAATGCTTTTGTGCGATAGATGTAATAAGGGATGGCATATGCATTGTTTGTCGCCACCGTTGAAAACGATTCCACCTGGCAATTGGTATTGCTCGGAGTGTTTCAATTCTGAGAAGGATAGCTTCGGTTTTGTGCCTGGTAAACAGTTAACGTTGGAAGCTTTTAGGCGAGTGGCTGATCGAGCTAAAAAGAAATGGTTTGGTACAACACCTGCCTCGAGGGTACAGTTGGAAAAGAAGTTTTGGGAAATAGTGGAAGGGTCTGTCGGTGAAGTTGAAGTTATTTACGGTAGTGATTTGGATACTTCTGTTTACGGCAGTGGCTTTCCTCGGGTAGGTGATGAGAGACTATCGTCTATAGAAGTCGACGGATGGGATGAATACTGTGCTAGCCCGTGGAATCTTAACAACTTGCCCAAGTTACAAGGGTCAATGCTCCGCGCTGTTCATCATAACATTGCTGGTGTTATGGTCCCCTGGCTTTACATTGGGATGCTATTCTCGTCTTTCTGTTGGCACTTTGAAGACCATTGCTTCTACTCCATGAACTATCATCACTGGTATGTAACTCGTGGTCTCAGAATCTGTTACTTTCTCACTATGGTGTTTATTTATGTTTTGTCATTTGCAAGAATGTTCTCATCGTCAGTCATGTATGCCATCTACTATGCCTATAACAGTTGATTCAGTATATTCATGATCATTTACAACGTGCATATACTAAAAATTAAGCAACAGTGTGAACCTTGTGACTCCCTTAAGCACATTTATATCATAGGTACAATGATTAGTGAATGCACCCAATGCCGTTATAAAATTTAAATGCATTGACAAACTTTACTTAGGCTGGAGAGTAAACATCTTAGCACCACTACTGACACTTGAAATGAACTCCACATATCTGCAGTCTGCACTACTATAGATGGTTGAAATTTTATGTTAGATGGAACTTACGTATGCAGAGTAGTAACACGGCTGGCAAGGTCTTAGACTGTTTAGCTGGTTTAGAAGATCTTATAGCTAGAACCCTGAAATTTTAATCAGCTTTCTAATTCTCTTGATTACATTGATGAGACGCAGTTACACCTACAAAATCTGTGGCCTTCTATTAAAGTTACTATGGAAATGAAAATGAGCTAGTTAACAATACTATGGGTTTAGGTACTGCTTTATAACAAAAACTTAAGATGAAACTTGATACTGTATTTTGGAGGTTGTTTTGGCATTTCTTTTACTTTTTGTGTTTGCCTGTAAAAAGCATTTGGCCTCAAGAGAGTGTTTCGATGTAGTCAAGGCATCACATTGTGGAATGCTAGTATTATTTCCTCCTATAAGGAGGCACCTTCCTATCTCTGATTAGCATCCATGCGGTTAAAAATCTAGGTCCATGCAGTATAGTTCTCTATTACGTTGTTTGGTCCCTTTTCATGTAAAGTGTGTTTATGGCTTAAAAATACTGCAATTTAATTGTCTCAAAATGTAAACTCGAGGTTGTTCATATAATTTCAGGGGAGAACCCAAATGCTGGTACAGTGTTCCTGGTAGTGAAGCCGGTGCTTTTGAGAAGGTATCATTTCATTTCGTGTTCAATAACTTATAACTTTTATACATTTGGAATGATATAAATAAGTACTTATCTTTAGTAGCTCTGATTAGCTATACACTGTTGGAGGAACTAGTGTAATGGCATGTATAGTGTATGATCGAAAAGTTTATATCTTTTATCTAAAAGTTAGAATGTATCTTGGCCAAAAAGTTGACCTTGAGGACTGATACGATACTGCAGGTGATGCGGAACAGCCTTCCTGATTTGTTCGATGCTCAGCCTGACTTACTCTTTCAGCTGGTCACTATGCTGAATCCATCTGTTCTTCAAGCAAATAATGTTCCAGTTTACAGCGTACTACAGGTTTGATTATGTCTCTCTCACATATTCTGCCGATACTTTCTGAGAATAGATGTTCTAGTTTTCTATTTTCACAAGGATACTAATCTGTAATATTGTCATCGGGATCTCTGTTAGCCTATTTAAGCTTTTAGGTTAGATGGTCGCTTTAGTTCAAATAGTATTGAAGCCATAATGATAGGGAGATTTGAGTCCATTTTTACATCACCTTTGCTAGTTGACCAATAGACTCTGCAAATGTTTCAAAATTGTCTGTGTTTGTGGCTAGTAGCTCATTGCTACTACACCATACGAACTTTTTTCTGTATAATCTTATTGTTTTCTTAATTCTTTGACTTGGGTTATAATCTTTGTATATTCTTTTAGTCCTATATTCTAAGTTTCTTCTTTGCAATGTTCTGCCAGGAACCTGGAAATTTTGTCATTACCTTTCCTAGATCTTATCATGGAGGTTTCAACTTTGGTGAGCCAAATTTCTCAGAAGTGGAGGTTCTTTAGTCTTATCTTTCTTTTTCTTCGTGTTTTGATCAGTTATCTCTTGGTTTTGGCAGGCTTGAATTGTGCTGAAGCCGTCAATTTTGCACCAGCTGACTGGTTACCTTATGGTGGCTCTGGTGCTGAGCTTTATCAGCATTATCGCAAAGCTGCTGTCTTGTCCCATGAAGAGCTGCTTTGTGTGGTAGCCAAGGTCAGCATAAATATATTTTGTATCTTTCTTGTGATTGTATATGATATCTTTTTCATACTTTCTGTTCTGGATGTACCTAAACATTACCTTCTATTTAAAGAACGACATGGATAGCAATGCCTTACCTTACATGAAGGATGAGCTGCTTAGGGTATACAATAAAGAAAAGAGCTGGAGAGAACGTCTTTGGAAAAATGGCATTATTAGGTCTTTGCCTATGGCTCCTAAGAAGCAACCAAATTATGTTGGTGTTGAAGAGGTAACTCGAGGCTACTGAGTTATTTTTTTTTGTATTCTTTTATGCTCTGAAAGATTAACATAATTGATATTAAATAAGTTCTCAATGAAAAATTGTGGTCAATGTTTTTGTAGGACGCGACTTGCATCATATGTCAGCAGTTCTTGTACCTTTCGGCTGTTGGTTGTAGCTGCAGACCTTCTGCTTTTGTTTGTCTGGAGGTAAGAAATTCACTGAGAGAGTTCACTGATCGTATTTAAGTTGCATATATAACTGTGTTTTGCCCCTTGTTATATTTTTTCTTAACTAGTTACTTGTATTATTCATGCAGCACTGGGAAAACCTGTGTGAATGCAAGCCCCGCAAACGCCATTTTTGTTATCGCCACACACTTGCAGAACTAAATGATCTGGTCGTTATGATGGATAAGCCTAGTTCTGAGGAAATGATTGAAAAGAGAAACACACGTGCCAATGAGTCACCCTCTTTATCAAAAAAGGTGTTAATTTCAACTAAACTCCTCTCTATTCTAAATCATGTGCTCTATATATCTGCTTACTTCAATTTGTTTGCTATCCTTATTTCTTTCCTAAATAGGTTTTTAAACTTTTTACAAATTTTGGTGAATTTGACACTTTTTTTTTCTTAATATATAGGTTAAAGGTGGTCATGTTACAATTACACAACTTGCTGAAGAATGGCTTCTGAGGTCTTGTAAAATCCTTCAGATGCCATATTCAAATAACGCATATACCGTTGCCTTGAAAGAAGCTCAACAGTTTCTTTGGGCTGGTTCTGAAATGGATTCAGTAAGATCGAAGTCTCTAATTATTGTTTCCTTAATTATATTTTTACTCAGAGTCTGGCATTTATATACTACATGAATGGAAATAGGTTCGGGAACTGGCTAAGAACTTGGCTGAAGCTCAGAACTGGGCAGAAGGTATAGCAGACTGCCTTTCAAAAATCGAATCGTGGGCATCTCACCATAGCTCTGATGTGGAGAGAGTGAAGATGGAAGATGTAAGCTCTTTGATTAAAGTCAGTCATGTGCCTTGTAATGAACCTGGACATCTGAAGTTAAAGGTGAGTATTATCTCAGTCCTTTATATTACAGTATCTGTCCAGTGACTCCAGTCAGTGAACAAGTGTGTTTCTCTATGTAGGCTTATGAAGAAGAAGCAAGAGGGCTTGTTCAAGAAATCCGTTCTGCTCTATCATCATGCTCCAATGTAAGCCTTCATAACAAATTATATATGGTGATAACATCTATATCTAGATTGGTCGTTTACTTATCTTTTTTCGTTCTTATAGATTGATGATTTGGAAACCTTGCACCGCAAAGCTTCTGAGTCTGCTATACATTCTAAAGAAATCGAGGAATTATCGACCAAAGTATCATCTGTAAAGGTTATTTTCGTCTTTTGTCTCATCTTGTATTGGTCTTTATGTTTTGTCGCTTTCTAATATATTCTTTAAAATTTGTCATTTTAGCAATGGCTACACACTGTAAGAAATTGCATATCGGAGAAATCTCCAGGTGTGATCGAGGTTGATATCGTCACTAACCTGAAGTCCGAGGTGACCGAGATATATTGTTTTCCACTTGTTCTTATATATTGTCTTTATATCCTGTATTGACATTCATTGTATTATGCAATCTCATCTGATCAGATCACGGAACTTCAACTCCAAGTTCCGGAAGTCTCGGTATTTTTGGATTTTGTAACACAAGTTGAAACATGTCAATCTCGATGTACGGAGATGTTGAAAGGTTCTATAACTCTAAAGGTTGGTAATTTAGTTATTTATGGAATTGGGGGGTTTGAGTAGTGCCTTGTATAATATCGAACGGAATGTACAATGTGCAGAATCTTGAAGTGCTGGTACAAGAATATGATGGTTTTGCTGTTAATGTTCCAGAGTTAAAACTTTTGAGACAATTTCAAAGTGATGCCTTTGACTGGCTTTCACGTTACAATGACTTTGTGAAAAATGCTCATGATCGAGAGGATCAGGAAAACGTTGTTAATGAGTTGAAATGCCTCGAGAAAGATGGGTCGTTATTGAAAGTTCAAGGTCTGTTTCATGCTTCTTTTACAAAATTTCTATTTCAATCATATTACCGATACACTTGTTATGTTTGTTTACATTTCTGAGTATGTGGTCATTTTGTCAAGTAGTTGATGAGTTGCTCCTCGTTGATGTGGAGTTAAAGAAGGCTTCTTGTAGGGTAGAAGCTTGGAAGGTAATTCTCACTTATGTAATTTACTAATTTAGTTAAATTTTGCAAGAGTCCAAACAGGCCAACTTGAGTTCGGTTGGCCAGATACACTTTTTATCCAGATTTTTTATTCATATGTAGGCTAGTTGTCAAATATGATTGCAAAATATAACTAATAATAGGAGTTTTTGAATAAGGAGTTTTTATGCATAAAATTCTGTGGGATCTTAATCTTATCTACTCTTTTTCTATTTCTACAGGTGCTTCGCAGTAAAATGCCTTTGGAATCAGTACAGCAAGTCATGGTTGCGGCCACTGAGTAAGAGTTCTTGGCTTGATACATGCAGCATTTTTAACTGTTACATCTCTATTAACATTAGTAATTGTATGCTGATGTCATTCAGACTACAAATTGAGAATGAGAAGGTGTTCAAGAAAATTTCTGATGTTCTTGCTCAAGCTGTCTGTTTGGAAGAAAAAGCAAAGCATATTTTATCTTGTGAGGTTCAGATGTCTGAGTTTGAGGATGTTATAAGGTTTGTTACGAGTGAACCTTGCCACATGTAGTAGATAGTAGTACATTATGGCCGTACGCCTCTAACCAAAAAAATTAAATTTTCAGGATGTCGGAGGACCTTTCTGCAATTATACCAACTCTTGATGCTTTGAAGGGAGCTTTGTCTGTGGCGAAGTCCTGGTTAACCAAGTCTAAACCATTTTTAGTATCTGATCTCAGTGTGATGCCGGTCTCAAATTCTTTGCTTAGAGTTGACACACTGAAGGTTTAAACTTTGTCTGAGATATGATGCATGAATAGGTTTTATGCATAGATTAGTTTATGAGCCAGTTATATTTAAAATATATCGGAATTTTGCAGATTTTGGTTTCGGAATCGAAGTTACTGAAGATTCTTTTGGAAGAGCGGTCTTTGCTTGAAAATGTTTTAGAGAAATTTATGCAATGGGAGTCTGATGCCTATACTGCAGTGGATGACGCAGAGTCGCTTCTTAATATTCTTGATGACAGTGACGAGATTTCTTCTGATCTTATCTTCCAAATTGCAAATCATGTTGCCACAATGGAGTCCATAATGAAAGCTGAGTTTACACATCGTTATGATTCACGTGTGATTCCAAAACTACAAGAAAGTTTTGCAGTTTTTCATTGGTGCTTTAGGGCCATCACTCTTTGTGATGTTAATCCCACACTCAAGGTGATTCTGAACTCTATAGTAAAGTTTAACTTCATAGAAGCTATGTGATTATTTATATTATTTTTTTTAATTATGTAGGAAGTTAAGACATTGTTGGAGGATGCAAAATGTCATGATGTGAAATTTGCATCTCGTCCTTTCTGGAGGTCATTGGTTGATGGCATTAAATGGCTTAAACAAGCTGTTGAGATCCTTGTTCCATGCAACAATAAAAAAATTGATTTGAGTAATGTCGATGAAGCTCTGAGGCAATCTAAGGTAATATCTAATTTGTGGCTGAAATATTATTACCTATTATTTCGAGTTTTTGGGTGTATATTAACTTATGCTACTTTATAATGGCAGATGATCAAATTATCGTTTCCGTTGATTGTCGACGGATTAGTTGATGCTATCAAAAGACACAAGTGAGTTGCATAGAAAATGTGCAGTCCATTTTTAAGTTAACTCGATGCTAATTTTCTTTTTCGATTGACATTTTTACTGTGTAGTGCATGGGTGGAGGAAGTGAAAGCATTTTTCAGCAGCAGCACAGGAGAACGATCCTGGTCTTTGTTACTGCAGCTTGAGGTGATATATTTTTCTCAAATGTAACAGAAATTTTTGATAGTTTTTTGTTCTCATGTAGATTATCTTAATATATGCAGGGGCTTGGCAGTACTGATGCTTTCAATTGCATAGAAATGGACATGGTTGTATCTGAAGTGCAAAGGGTAAAAGAGTGGAAACGGAGAGGCGGCGCCATTATTGGAATAAAAGTTGGTGATGATAGTATGTTACTTGATGGTCTATCTCAGGTACAGTGTTCTTCGGTTTTCTATAGTGTATGTTTTCAAAGTTCTCCAGATAAAGAACTCCTAGAGATCTTTGTACATCTTAATGTACCATATTAGCCCTCGTATGATATCTTTCTTGATATTTTATATCTGCAGATATTAAGTACTTTAGACAGATCTTTGTATGTACATAACAAGCCGGATGGATGCAACCAGAGAAATGTTTGTATGTTCTGCTTAAATGAATCTCGGGACCAGGAAGTCTCGACTTGCTCTGTGTGCCTTGATTGGTAAGCTATCATATTCTGTACTTCATTTATTACTATTTTGTTTATTTGTTTCATTTTACTGTTTTATTTTTTATTTGTTAACGTTGATTATGTTTATTTGTTTACAGCTACCATATGCAGTGCATAAATCCAGCTTCAGGTAGTACAAGTCATGCAGCAACTCACATGTGTACTTATTGCCATAATATTGAGAGCGGCAAAATCTCTCGGCTGGTAAGATTTAGTTGGCTCATAAATACTCTAAATATTTGATTTTTTGCTTGACTTGCAATTCATATTTTTCAGAAGATCGATGCAAAACGTCCCGAGTTGGATATGTTTACGGAGCTTCTTACTGAGGCTGATAACCTATGTGTGGAGTATGTACCTTCCCTGCCTTCTTCCAATTCCAATTGCATGCCTTAAGCTTTAATTTCTCTTTTCATTGACCATTATGCTCTAAGCTTATATGATTTCCATTTATGTTTTTGCAGGATTGAGGAAAAGGCTATAATATGTAAAATTATCGAGAAAGCTCTGACACACAAAGCTTGCTTAATTCAAATTGTAGAATTTTCCTTGGCTTCTTTAGGTGAAGACCCAAGTGTGGTCGTAAGGAAACTGTCCAATGCTATAAAGGTGAATTGTAGTTTGGATTTCGGTTTTTTCTTGATAATCGTGTTATTTCTTCAAGCAGTAGCTATATCTACGCTGTTTTTATTTCACAGGCAGTCGAGGTGGCTGGGGTCTATGATCGCGAAAGTAATAGCAAATTTGAGCTTGCATTAGCAACAAACTCATGGAGAGTTCGAGCATCTAAATTATTAAATAGTTCACAAAAACCATCGATGAATCAGATCCAAAAGCTATTAAAAGAGGTACTTGTTGATTGTAGAGTTTATGATCCTTATTCTTTAAGTAACTCTTTGGATACGAGTTTCATTTGCATCGTATGGAAAGTTGACTGTCATATGATAACATCTGCAGGGTCTGACTATAAACGTTCCTTTGGAAGATTATTTTTGGCATAGGCTCGAGACAATAAAAGAAAATGGTCTACAATGGGCAATGAAGGCCAAAAAGGTCCTTTTTTTTCTCCACTTTAACCAAAATTTTCAACGCGTCAAGTCAATTGACACCTTATTCCTACTACTGAACAGGTTTCAGCAGATTCTGGTGCACTAGAATTGCATAAAGTTTTTGAACTGATAGTGGAAGGAGAGAATTTGCCTGTGCACTTTGACAAGGAACTTAAGGTAACGAGCAAAATAGATAAACACTATATGTTGTCGATATTTTTTTGAAGACTTTTTTAATGTGTTATCTTTTTGGTGATTGCAGCTATTACAAGAACGCAGTATGCTTTACTGCATATGTAGGAAGCCATATGATCAAAGAGCAATGATTGCGTGTGATAAATGTGACGAATGGTATCACTTTGACTGCATCAGATTATCATACGCTCCAAAGACTTATATCTGCCCTGCTTGTAAGGTTGATACACTAGACGAGGAGGATAAATGCACTTCATCATCAATTGCACTAGAAAGGTAAGTGCACCTTTTCTAAACCTTATTTATTTATTATTATTATTTTTTAAATAAATAGTTATTATTAGAAGTTAAATTTACATCTTGAGATGCTTTGACTATGACAGGTCAAATGGTGAATGTGAAGAACCGCAAACGCCATCTCCAAGACCAATGGAGTTGAGACGGGAAGCAGAAAGATCAAATTCAAATGCAACCCGAAAGGCAGCAGAAAACAATGATATTAGTACCAAGCGACGTAGTGGCATTGAACTCCTTTTATGGAGAAACCGGAAGCCTTTCAGAAGAGTAGCTAAAAAACGTGTAGAGCTCGAGGTTTTTTCTCCATTTTTTCATGTACAGTCATAATCTTGGGTTAAATGGGGATTTAGTCATTTGATTCATTAATTTATTGTAGGTTTAACATCTTAATTAACTTCGCTTTTGTAGGCATCACAAGACATGACAGTATTTTTGTCGTCTCGTAGTCTTTAGTTTGCTTGTGATGAACCTCTTTGTTTACCCACGAATTTATTGAAGCAACTGTTTATACTTTTAGTAGATAATAACAAGATCATAATATTTCTCATTTTTAATGAAATCAAGTGGATTTATAATCTTTGATGTTTGTCCTTGCTATTTGTTCACTTTTCTTTTATGGGTTGTTCTAAATTAATTGTCCGCTAAATTTGAAGTTTGATTTAAGGTGCTTTTTGTTTATTAAGAGGTTCTGAATCTGATTCGCTAATCTTAATCTAAATGAAATAATATTGTTTGTTTTTTTGTAAAAAAAATCTGAATGATATGAATATGATGCAATTTTATTCTTACGACACATAAATATTAAAAGACATTAAGAGGCAACAAGACATCCTTTACACATCATATTGGTTAAGAGGTTTGAGCCTCTAACTGCTTCTGAACGAGAAGAAAAAAACAAACGCATTTAATGACCCAAATGTCTGACCGCGTCTGAACGAGTTTAGAGACATTTTTTAAAAAACAAACACTACCTAAGTTTACCATATTATTTAAAAATTCATTACAAATTTTCAAAAAATAAAATAAAATAAAAAATAATTAATTAGCTAAAAGCAAAACTATTATTCAGTAATAATATAAGAAAAAAACAAAAAACCCCACTAAGATGATGCGTTTCTCAGTGTAATACAAATGATTAATGCTAACACAATTGATGATGAATCATCTACGCCCATCGAATCTATTATTTCTATCAGATCAACTAACGTGACAATAGAAAGACGAACGGATCTTATCCTTTTACTAAATATATATGTTTTAACGTTTACTAAAATAAACTTTATCAATTTTATTATGGGATTTTGTACATGGAGCCACCTAAGTTTTAACTTTTTTTCAATGAGGCCATCCATCTATAAAAACTAACTTATAAGCCGCTCAACTATATTTTCCATTTTATTTATAACAAATTGGTCCAAAATTACACTAAAAATTTGTATATTGATGAAAATGACCAGTATAATAAAATTGAAAATTCTAACAAATTATATTACAAATATGTAATGCCTAATATACACTCTAAAAGAAAAAGCGATACCAATGATATTAATATTCTTTTTGAACGACCAATGATATTAATTCACTTGATCAAAATTGATACTTCTTCTTCCTTGTAATTCTCACAGCATTACAAAAACTGAGATTCTTATTTATCATTAATAGTTACGAAATACAATCTGCCTTAATTTTGAAAATGTGGTTCGAGCATCATAGGAAATTTGTGGGTACCCTTGCGTAAAGGTAAATTTGTTAGGATTTCCTTAAGTCACATAGCAATCAGCGGGTCTTTTTTTTTTTTTTTTTTTTTTTTTTTTTAACATTTTTTGTAAAAATACTTGCAGACAAAGGATGGAATTGTAGACAAATGATGAAATGATGCTTGATAAACTACAACATTGTTTTTCAAGTGAAGACGAGGCATATTAAAAAAAAACAAATTACCTAAATAATCATTTCGATACCCAAGTTTTACAAAAAAAAAATTCCACAAAATGATGTGGCATGCCTTTTGACCACTCAATGCTCTCACTTGACCAACTAAGGCTCTCACATGAGTGGCCAAAAGTCATGCCACATCATTTTTTGAATTTTTTTGTGTAAAACTTTTGTGGTTGTAGCAAAATTCTTTACAAATACAAACTTTTTTTTCAATAGTTTACAAAAGTGACCTAAAAGTGTCACATCATGTTGAATGTAGGGGACTAGGCATGAAGTTTTAATTGTCATATCATGTTGAAAAAGAAGCTAGTAAAAATAAAAGACATGTCAATACAAAGAATTCATAAACAAAATGTATAACTTTCAATGCATGGCAAAATATGTAAAGTCCCTGTAGAAACGGTTCATTTAAAAAAATCTCTCTATTTAAAACCCTACTTGATAATAATCGTACAATTTTTTTAGATTGATCGTGAATTTGTTTTGTTTCCATATCAATACATGTGTACTTTTGTCTTTTTGATATATCAAGGATATTATAGTCAATAAACACACTTCATGTTGCTAGATTTGTTATAAATGAAAAGGAAAATATAGTTGAACGGCTAATAAGTTAGTTTTTATGGATGGCGGTCTCATTGAAAAAAGATTAAAACTTGGGTGGCCTCCATGTACAAA
Source organism: Artemisia argyi (assembly GCA_030686995.1). NCBI lineage: Eukaryota > Viridiplantae > Streptophyta > Magnoliopsida > Asterales > Asteraceae > Artemisia > Artemisia argyi. Next base: position 183,570,536 of record CM060697.1, read on the forward strand.
ATCCCTTTTATTAATAAGAATTAATGCGACACCTAATGTAAACAAAAGTTTGATCTTTTTGAAGATACACAAACTAGTTTTCTTTTTCTTGAAAGAAAGAAAAGGGCATACCATAAAAAAAAACATCATACTTGTCTTAAAATACACTTTTGTGTATCGAACAAATTTTTTTCCTCATATGAGTACTGAACTTTTATTTCTTGGCATATTTGAGGCACTTTGTGACATTTTTGCCTCTTAAATTATTAAAAATCCAGGGGCAAAAATGTCACAAAGTGCCTCAACGAAGTCAAAAAATGAAAGTTCAGTACCCGTATAAGGAAAAATATTTGTTCGATACCCAAAAGTGACTTTCTTGGTAAGTAGAGTCTTTAATATATGATATTTGCCCGAAAGAAAACAGTTCATATTCTTTTGCAATGATTTGTAACTAGAGGGGCTATATTGAAATATGGAAACCCTAGTTTTGGGTTTCTCATTTATCACATTTGTATATTCACTTTCCTTGACTTATTTGGTTTCTTACTTTCACACATAAGCAACCAATCAGAAACGGTAATTTGGTTTGAATATAAGGAACAGATGAACGGCACGTGTACCCGAGAAGCCAGTATAATATCCAAAGGGAGTCACATTCTTATCGGTGACAGCCCTTGTCAGGTCAAATGCATTTTATATGTTAGGGTTTCGCTGATTATTCTTTCGATGTTAATAGTAAATATTTATGTTGTTGATTTATTCAGAGTATTTTTATTTATGTTAAAAAATGATTCGTATGTTAGAATAGGATAGAAATTAACGACATATGCTGATTTTTATTCATTTTTTTTACTGTTATTGTTAAAATCAGATTGTTGGTTTTAGCTATATCTCTAGTTATTAGTTATTACTACTTGTTTCTAGTTTACTATACTAGTTTGTTTTTTTTGAAAATGTTTTATAAAGGTATCATTTTATTTTTCTCTGTATCCAACAAATTCGTCATTTTTTGTGACATTTTTGCCCTTCGAAAATAAAAATTCGTATTAGCTCACAGGGGCAAAAATGTCACAAGCTAAAGAAAAAAAAAATACCTATATAAGAAAAAAAATTTGTTCAATACCCAAAAAAATGAAATGGCAAGTATGATACCTTTATAAAACATTTGCCATTTTTTTTTCCTTGCTAGTTTGTTTACGGAGTATATCATTACTATACTATTTGAAGTTGCGTTCATGAAACTATGAGGCTGCTTGTCACCTGACTTGTCCATGGTGCTCTTTTGTATATAGGTTAGTAATGTTAAATACATTGATGATGAGGGCAGACTCGACGATTATGGCTGTATATTTGATGCTTATGACATCTTCAGTTGGGAAAAGCGTACTCTTGAATGTCGAGCTACTGACTTGATTATGGTATGTTATCAGTGTTTCTATTAGCTATGGTGTTTTTGTAGGTTAATCGAGTAGTTTATTCTTGCATTCTTTTCGTAATCAAGTAATTTCTTTATTGCAGTGTCCTTATGTCTATGATAGTGAGTACAAGATTGATTGGATCACTAACAAAGGCTTAGTATGCGTTTTTCTTACTAATCCTTTAGTAGAGTATTGAATGATTCTTATAAGTGAATAAAATCTCTCAGGTTTATTTGCGAACTCATCTTGTGATACGACCCGGTTAGGGGTTGTATCGGGATAGGGCACCACTTTTAGCGTGTGCGAGCTCCTTAAGAAATAGAAGAGAAGAACTAGAGAATTATTGATCTTAAACTTGATTGATTGATTATAATAAAGGTTTACAAGAGTATTTATAAGACAAAACCCTAAGACCTAAATAAGCAATGGGCTCGGGCCCAGGCGTATCATTCCCCACTCCTTCAAAACCACCTTGCCCTCAAGGTGTTGTCTTAAAACATTTTTAATCAACTTTCCTAAAGAAACATGAAAATAATCCTAAACAAAGACATGTAAATAAAGATAGATTATATGACATAATCTTTATGCCATACGTTTGGACTTCTTGAGTCGTTTGGGCAGTCCGTCCTCTTGCAACATTGGTGTAATCCGGGATCCCATAATCTTCTTTGAATTGCAGCCTTCGCCTTTTTCTTCTTTCGTATTCCTTTGCCTTGGACATAACACAACACCATTCTTCCATCATCTTTTACCACCCCACGACTCTTCTCGCGATATACCAACTTCAAACAAACAACCAAACTCTCGTCGGAAACATCTCTACCCTCCAACATCTTAATCACAAACTCTTTGATTAAACCCAAATTTATTTCATCTATACTATCATCACCTCTATCCTTAAGTAGCGATATCACTATATGCGACTCCTTTTTGTCAATATTAAGCCCTTCGCCACCACCCACAACCTCTTCAACTCCAATATACTCATCAGCATTCAATGACCCTTCAGCCTTAGATGAAGCAAATTCACCCCCTAATGGTAGAATAACATCTATTTTCTTTTCAATGATATGCTCTTTCTCTTCCCTTGAAATTGTCTCAAAACGAGCCTCGACTATATGGGCTAAGGAAAAGGCTTCTCCTAAAGTTGTAGGTCTTGCCCTCAATAGTTCTATTTGTAACTTCAGTTTAAGTCCGGAGATATAAAACGATGTAAGTAAAGATTCAGAGATCCCTACTACTCTATTTGCAAGTATCACAAACTCACTCTCATATTCGGCCACCGTACCCATTTGCAAAAGCTTAGAGAGTGCGTATTCCGCCTGATCGCTGTCGCTTGATGCCATGAATAATACACAAGCGATTAATAACTCGAATTTTTTTTCCGATGAATAGTACCCGCGATGAACAGTAACGATGAACAGTACTTAAAAAAAAAAAAGATTGGAACCCTAATCAAAAACCCTCTCAACGAGAGCTCTCAATGAAAGCGCCAATTGATACGACCCGGTTAGGGGTTGTATCGGGATAGGGCACCACTTTTAGCGTGTGCGAGCTCCTTAAGAAATAGAAGAGAAGAACTAGAGAATTATTGATCTTAAACTTGATTGATTGATTATAATAAAGGTTTACAAGAGTATTTATAAGACAAAACCCTAAGACCTAAATAAGCAATGGGCTCGGGCCCAGGCGTATCATCTTGGTATAAGGACTCCCCTCACCCTGCCAACAACACTGCCTGCTCCACGTCTGCCAAAGGGTGATGTTCCTAGTATTGGTTTCGTGGCCCACGTAAATTATCTACGTACACTATTACTCGGTTTTATTTTATACTTACTATATGAGATTTGACTACTTGAAATTTGGGTTTTCATGGAATAGAAGAATTGCTGCCATTTATTTACATGATTGATACTTTATTTGTGTGTGTGCAGTATCAAAGTAAACTTCTAGATGGGATAGACCTCAAACTGTATGTAAAGTCCGCAATGGGAAGAGAGCATATCTGTGGTATCAGCGAGTTGTAGCGATGATTAGTTAGGATTTTACTTTCTGCACTACTATGGTTAGTCCATTGGATTTGGGTTACGAAGAGTCTAGTACAACTAAATGCAGCAACATCTTTATTTTATTTTGCGTTTATTAAGATATTCAGTAATCAAAATCATGGATGTTTAATTTTTCTTGCCTTAATTACTGTATTATTTCTGTCGTTATTTCCGTGTACTGTTTTTATTCCGTCTTTGTTTAAGGTTATACTAGTTATAAATGTTGCATATGAGCATTATTAGGTATAGATAATTTGTGTTGCGTGGCTCTTGTGTAATACATGTGCCTGTTCTTGGTCAATTTGTGAAATCAAACAATTTCCTGCAAATGCAAACCATATTTGTTTATCTGGTGGTTTGTGCAGTGATCCTTGATTGATTGTAAGTGGGAACATAGGCAGGTTAACTTGGTTAACAGGTCTAACTCCATTTTGAGTTGTAAACACTCTTTTGTTCAGTTATTGTACATATAATATAGTCTGATTTAAAAGGTTCAAAACATCTAAACAACATTTTAACAAGTATCTACTCGTTTCAGTTGCAGCGTAGCTGGATACTGTCTTGAGCTAATGTTTTAGATTTGACTTCTGACTCATTAGAGATCTGAAAAACGGATGAGGTGAGACTCTGCAAAAACGTAGTCTACGTCATCTTTGTAAGGATTGGTGTCGTTGGACTTGTCTGAATGGTCTCAAGTATGGTTAAACTGAATTATGCACCTGTGTTTTTTGTTTATCCTAATGGCCACAAGGCTATGAACTAGTAAACCAACGGTCTAGTGAACTTGAAATTTGAGATGGAAGCCTAGTTGTCCGCTACGTATGGTCTAAATAGTTTTAGCTTACGAAAAACCTGAAGTACCGTCTGTAACAGTTGACCTGTTCCATTTGTAACCAAAACATTTCTTGACATTTTTTTTTCTCCTTTGAACAACAAATAGAATCTCATTAAAAAAACGAAGGGGAGCACATACCTAAGAACAAACAACGAACAATGTCAGAAAAATACTCCACCCACACCTAAATTATTAAGACAACAAACATATCCATACACAACCAAATGAGAAAAGCAAATAATTACGGAAATGTGCTAGATCTTGATGCCTTTCAGAACGCAACTGAAAACACAGACATCAAAATAGAGATGGTAACCGAACTGTTGCACCAAACCTGGGACTGATCCATCCTCTTGGATTCAAACTGAATTCTACCAGGGAAAAGAACAATGATCATTCATTCATTCATCAAACAGATGAGCCATCTTTCATGAACGTAATTGCCGTGGCACCATCATTGGTCAAATATCAAATTCTGTTCCTTGCCCATTGACCTTCGACATCATTAGCTCCTAATTCCTATACCCAGCTATCTCATATCAAGGGAAAAATATTTATTAATGTACCATACTTGTCACAAATGTTACTTTCGTGTAGCGAACAAAAAAAATAGCTTTCAGTACACTAAAGTTGACATTTTTGTCTTTCTTTGTGTATTATTACTATTTTACCCTTTCAAATTACATAAATAGTCCCTGTGTGTTTGCGAAAATTGCATCCACCGTCCCTGTCGTTCGGAGAAAATTGCGTCCACCGTCCATTTTTTTTCGAAATTCCTTTTTCAAAAAAATTATTTCGGAAAAATAAATATTTTCAAAAAAAAAATATTTTTGAAAAAATATATTTAAAAAAAATTCGGGTTAAAAAAATTTCGAAAAAAAATATTTTTGAAAAAAAAATATTTTCGGAAAAAAATATTTTTGAAAAAAAAAATTTTGAAAAAAAAAATTTCGGAAAATGATATTTTCGGAAAAAAAAATTCGGGTTAAAAAAATTTCGAAAAAAAATATTTTTGAAAAAAAATTATTTTCGGAAAAAATATATTTTCGGAAAAAGATATTTTCGAAAAAAAAAAATCGGGTTAAAAAAATTTCGAAAAAAATTTTTTTGAAAAAAAATTATTTTCGGAAAAAAAATATTTTCAAAAAAAGATATTTTCGAAAAAAAATTATTTTCGAAAAAAAATATATATTTTAAAAAAAATTGGAAAAAATGGGGACGGTAGACGCAATTTTCTCTATACAACAGGGACCATTTATGTAATTAGCCAAAGGACATTAGATGCAATTTTCAAAAAATCAAGAGTAAAATGGTAACTATATATATATATATATATATATATATATATATATATATATATATATATATATATATATATATATATATATATATATATATATATATATATTATCTTTATTACACAAAGAAAGATAAAAATGTCAACTTTAGTGTACTGAAAAACTATTTTTTTTATTCGTTACACGGAAGTAACATTTGTGACAAGTATGATACATTAATAAATATTTTTCCCTGATATCAACATAGTTCATCCTTAAAGGAACTGCCAACAACAAAAGAAAACCGTGTTTATGTGTTGTATCCTTCCTTATGGTGTTTTTATTTTATGGTAGTTGTTGTCAGTTGAAACTAATCTAGAAGGATCGTTTTTGTTGTTCGAAAGTATGTTATTAGGGTCCTTGTAGGCTAAGGGTCGATATTCGTATGACGTGCCACTGAGAGTCATGTATTCTTATCTACTTGATTGCGTTAATCCAAAGTGTACAATAATATATAATGATTATGAATCAAGTCTTGAGAGGGCAAATAGTGTTTTTTAAGCTTCATGCGAGTTCCTAGCAAATAATAAATATTGAACCAAATGACTCACTAGTTAATAGGTCCAAATTAACGACAAATTTGTAAATGCAAAGTAGCAATGACATTGAAGTGTAATTTTTCTTTTCAAGGGAAGTTTAAAATATTGTGTATATATTGGCATTTAGCAAAATAGTGCAAGTAGCTATCAGAAATGATGATTTTATATTAACGTACAAAAATAAAAGCTGCATTCTTTTTAATGAAGAGATTGACCAAATTGAATGACGATATCAAAATCTTATCTTTTTTTTTCTAGAGTTGGTCCTAGTACGCATCACTTTTTGCACTTTAAGTTAAGATATGTGTCATGCACCAGAAACCTCTCATAGACATTCCTTTTACTGTCCTTGTTGTTAAGACTTAAGAGGCTCTCTTTTACCCTCCTGGGAACTTATTTGTTAACAGACTACCTAGCTTCATACCAATAAAGAGCGTCTTATCTTAAAAAAGAACATGTTGCAACAAATGATTTGCAAACGGATTATCATTAAAATTTAAGTAGAGCAAAAACAAGGTCAAGGTTGGCATAAAATATCAAAACCAGAATTTTGATTATCTTAAGGTACAGAAACGGACCAAAAACTCCTTTTTTTATAATGTCATAGGCTTCATTTAAATGCTTACAACCAAAGGTCCCTTGGCTTAGTGGTATGTAAGTGGCCCATCAACTTAAATGTTATGGGTTCAAGTCTCGTTGGAGTCTTGGAGACATGTGAGATAAAATTTATGAGATAGATGATGTAGGTTGTAATAAATTTGCCGTTCTAGAAAAAAAAAAGTTGCTTACGACTCTTCACTACTAAAAAAAATGTTTAAGGTTAAAACACTACTAAAAAAACCCAACAAATTTCTCTACCCTCGAGCATTCTCCTCCTCCCAACTATCTTCTTTTTTCTGTTCCTCTTCCGAATTGGTCTTCATCTTCTTCGGTTCGAACTTTAATCTGTCGAACTCCTATACAGTTACATCCTTTTCGGCCTGAGTTACGGCTTCTTTTGTAATTGGTTTCAACATTTGAATGATCTTTGGAGATCCGTCTTTATCAAGACAAATTCCTCACTATTCTCTTGTATCACCACCTTCGTCATGATTTCTCTCAGTTCTTCATAATGGCACCACAAATATCGAGACCACTACCACTACCAAAATTATCAAAATGATGAAGGATGTCACTCGAAATGAGTTCTTCCCATTTGACATCTCAAACCCTGAAAATTATTTCTCCTGCTTATACTCCCTTCAGATACATTTCGGTGTTCGCAAGGGAAAGGATCTTGTTATAAGGTATGAGGGGTCAGCCCAGCTAAAGGCCGGAAACTTTACGTGCATTATTGACGGAAAGACTTATATGGCATGAAACTACATATCGATAATCAAGATTGGAAAACCCCATGGCTTCTCGGTTTAAAGAACCACACTCATCAGTATCTTGGCATAAGTGAAGCTTATACCAACAACGAACCTGTTGGTTACCATGCATTTCAAGAAGCGGTAAACCTAGTAATTTTAAAAAATTTCTAAGTGGGCAAGACAGAGACTGACTGGAAAAATTGGATTGCAAACACTTATTGGTGCTATACTCATTATGAGTATAGAAGCTGTGAGATTTGTATGGTTGGGCAATGACTTCTATCTATACTTGATGAAACACAAGATAGAAGTCGTCCCTTAACAAGGAGAGAGAAAACTGAAAAGATCTTGGACTTCAGTTTCTGCTTGTCTTGATAAAGATGGACCTCCAAAGACGAAGCCTTCCTCACTTTATTTCTCTTGTATCACTACTTTCCTCGCTATTTTCTGAGATAGATGATGTTGGTTGTAATAAATTTGTCATTCTATAAATAAATTAGGTTGCTTACAACTCTCCACTAATATTTCCTATATACACGTTCTATTAATTAGACTTGAACTCAAACATCAAATCTTTCGAGGTCCATCTTTATCAAGACAAGCAGAAACTGAATCCCAAGAACTTATCAGTTTTCTCTCTCCTTTTGTCAGAGGACAACTTCTATATTGGGTTTCATCAAGTCTAGATGGATGTCATTGCCCAACCATACAAATCTCACAGCGTCTATACTCATAATGAGTATAGTACCAATGAGTGTTTGCAATCCAATTTTCTATCCAGTCTTTGTCTTGCTCACTTTGGAAATTTTTAAAATTACTACGTTTACCGCATCTTGAAATGCCTGGTAACCAACAGGTTAGTTGTTGGTATAAGCTTCACTTATGCCAAGATGTTGATCAGTGCGGTTCTTTAAACCAAAAAGCCATGGGGTTTTCCAATCTTGATTATCGATATGTAGTTTCATGCCATATATGTTTTTCCGTCCATAATGCACGTAAAGTTTCTGGCCTTTAGCTGGGCTTGGCCCCTCATACCTTATAACAAGATCCTTTCCCTTGAGAAGAATGATATGTATCCGAAGGGAGTATAAGCAGGAGAAGTAATTTTGAGGATTTGAGTTGTCAAATGGGAAGAACTCATTCCCATTGTCATCGTTCATCATTTTGATAAATTTTGGTAGTGGTAGTGGTCTCGATATTTGTGGTGCCTTTATGAAGAACTGAGAGAAATAGTGAGGAAGAAGGTGATACATGAGAAAGAAAGTAAGGAAGGTGGTGTTGTTGTAGCGAGAATCAGAAGCGGTGGACGTATAAGAAATATCTCTAAGAGCTCTGAGTACGGTGGGTTGGTCGGGTGGCGCCGTTAGATCAGCCAGCGTCTACGGCGCGAGAACCACATTGGAGGTAGGCTGGTCGGCCTTTGCGCCGTGGCCACCGGATCACGCCATAGCCTTTTTTTTTTTTTTTTTTTTTGTGTTTTTTTACTCACGTTTGTTATTCACTTTATTAATTAAAACAAAGAAAGAAAAGAGTGAGGAAATTGGGGGACTCCGTTTGGAAGAGTGGTGTATGTTTTTGAGAGAGAAAGGAAGGTTGTGGGATATGAAGAGGATGGTGGGTAGGTGGATGGATTTATTGATAATATATACTATATTCTTTTTCTTCTTTACTTTGCCACAACGATATATCATATATGTCTATAGACTTAGGATCAAATGAGAAGAACTCTTAAAATGAGAATAATGAGAAATGACTATAATTATATATTAGAGATGCATTGATTTGAATTAGATGCATCCATAATCTTTTTTATGCACGCTAATATATTGCATATACATATATTAGATGGCCCTTGTTGACCATACACTACTCTATTTTTTAGAGAAACCCTCCCCTAAATGGGAGGGTGTACTTTCTTTATACTTTTTTTTTGTTTTTTTTTGTACTTTTGTCTTGTAGTTTTTTTTTTTTTTTTTTTTTTTTTTTTTTTTTTTTTTTTTTTAAGTTTGTAATGTTTGTGTTTTGTATATTTTTTTGTAATGTTAGTAATGTTGTGTATACTTAATTAATAATTGCCTATATGACGTTATAAAAAAATATGACGTTATAAAAAAAATATGGCGTTATAAAAAAATATGACGTTGACTCATTTGCATTTATAAACTACTACAAGATCAGTGTTTACACCTAAACTTAAATTATTTAAAAACAACAACTATTATTATAAAATTAAACGTCAACGTTAACATATTATTTAAAAACAACAATATCTACGACATATGAAGATTATTCATTTCGGTTAAAAGATCATGGAGCCGGGCACTTGACTGACAAGCGTGATCCTCAGGATTCCTTGCCATTTCTAACTCCATTTCCAGCGCCTTTATTCTTTGCTTCAACAACTTGATCTCATTTTTTGTAGCAACGCAGTTTGAGCAATGCGTTGAAGAAGAGGCTTGACTAAAGTGCTGTGCTTCAAATACATCTTTCCACGCGAAGTATCGACACCCATAGTCTTTTGTACCTGGCTGTTACATGTTCAGGAAATAATAAGAAATGTATTTTTAACAAACAAATTATTTACATAACTAAGCAAACGTATGATTAATTACCACTGAAAGAGGACATACATAAAACAGTCGCCCACGACTACCGTTTTGCCAGGATGTCCGTTCTACAATAAATCCTTTATTACATCGGCACCAGAAAGGATTTCTTTGGCTCATCTGACCAAAGAATTTGCATAATCAATCAATAATGTTATTTACTAATATAAATAAATATTTAATCAATTACTATATAATACAAACAGTTATTTACAACATAAATCAATAATCATTTACAATGTCGATAGTCGATGTTGATATAAACTTATCCATTGTTCTGCAATTGGCTGTCGGAAAAACCTCCATTGCGGGTGGTTACGCGGAAGTGTAAAAGTTGGGTCTAGCGTCGGTATAATGTAATGAGCACATGAGCCTTCCCCCACACGGGCAATCACAAGGGGGTCGATTCCTTGTGTGTTGTTTGGCCCGGAAAAAAGCGGAAAACATGTGTTATAACCACGCATGGATAGAAATACAATCGGTCGATTTAGCATTGAAGCGATAACTAGACCCGTCATTGGCATCACCATCCAGTAACCTTGATGTGCACCTCCGTTGAACCAGTTTATCGTATTCCAAAGAAAGTTAAAGTCTTGTCCCCCCCACATATCTGTGTAAGTACTCCTATGGTAATCTAACTCTTGCAACAACCTATGTCTGGCTTCGGCCCACATATGTTCGTTTTGAAAAATAAAGTGAGCAACGCACCGAAACCCGCAATTCCCATCACCCGCAACATTACGTATACTTATTACGTATGGACGGTAAAGCAGTGGAATTTCCCGAATAAAACCATTGCTCACAGTATCTCCAACATATAATCTGTGCCGTGGACTAGTACCCGTGTACGAACTGTGTCTTGGAGGCTCTTTCGGCAATTTCGGGACTTTCGTAGATCTTGTGTTCGTACTTCTTCGGTGATCTACGATCGGTACTTCATTTAAGTCCGGAACTTTTGTAGCCTTGGACTTTTTGTTCTTTTCGCTCGGACGTCCACGGGTATTTTCCTGAACAACAGGTTGACGTGTGTCCACAGATTCAGGTTGGTATATCCCTCTTAACTTGTTCAACATATTCTTCTTGACAAACGACGTCGCTTTGCCAAAAGCACTCTTGAATTGTCGAACGTCATTTTCAAACTCTCTTTCATCATCATCATCATCATCATCAAGCACAAGGTTACCGACAACGGGCCACGGTACAGACAGGGTTCTCCAAAATATATCAATGCTTTCCAATGGAATTGGCACACCTGCATTTATCAAAAGTGACTTATGTAAAACCATTTCGTGGAAGCATTCCGTGAAAGCATTCATTAATATTCACTTTCAAAATCCAATATGATCTTCTTTTAAGATATCTCGCCACCAATTTGAATGGGCAATCGGTTTTACAGGTACTGGTATTCCGTTTTCCAGTACCTTCGGGTGAATAAATCCCACCCTTTGTACACCCATAATTGATTTCGTTCATAATATCGTTTTTTGATTTACTTCTTCTTTTAACAATCACAAAACCGAGTTCCCGAGCTATGTTTTGCACCCAATCCGTTAATTGCTCGTGAGATCCGAACCCCTGAAAAAACATTACGAACGCGTATGGTGACGTTTTTTTTTAAAACTAACTTTTTTGTATAACAAAGTGTTTTTTTTTATAACAAAATATTTTTTTATCACAATTTTTTTTGCAACTAACTTTTTTGTATAACAAAATGTTTTTTTTTATGACAAAATATTTTTTTTATCACAATTTTTTTTACAACTAACTTTTTTTTCACATTTAATACTTTTTAATACATTTTTTTACAACTAACTTTTTAATACATTTTTTTAACAAAAATACTTTTTAATACATTTTTTTACATACAAAAATATTTTTTAATACATTTTTAACAAAAATACTTTTTTTTACAACTAACTTTTTTTTCACATTTAATACTTTTTAATACATTTTTTAACAAAATACTTTTTAATACATTTTTTTAACAAAAATACTTTTTAATACATTTTTTTACATACAAAAATACTTTTTAATACATTTTTAACAAAAATACTTTTTTTTACAACTAACTTTTTTTTCACATTTAATACTTTTTAATACATTTTTTTACAACTAACTTTTTAATACATTTTTTTAACAAAAATACTTTTTAATACATTTTTTTACATACAAAAATACTTTTTAATACATTTTTAACAAAAATACTTTTTTTTACAACTAACATTTTTTTTTACACATTTATTTACAAAACTTTCGTATATATATATATATAAAAAAAAAAAAAAGAAAAAAAGTTAAAACCGGCAAACCCGCCCCTTGTTTTACCCACCCCCATGTGATATCTTCGGTATACTCTGCCATATTTCACTTCACACCAAAAGTCTCCTCTATCTCACCTCTTTCTCTCACTAAAGATAGAACCGATCTAGATCTAAAACATGGCAAATCGAATGTTTTTTTAGATCTAAAATATATTTTAGTGATGGTTTGAAGGTGGGTAAGTGTTGGTGATGTTGTTAGTGATGGTTTGAAGGTGGGTAAGTGACTAAGTGTTGGTGATGTTGTTAGTGATGGTTTGAAGGTGGGTAAGTGTTGGTGATGTTGGTGATGTTTGAAGGTGTGATCTATTTTTCTTTTTTTTTTAGATCTAAAACATATCGAATATTTTTTTTTGGTTTATGTGTTTATGTGATTATGGCGATGAGTACCAAGTAGTTTCACCCGAATCTTGAAACTGCAGTATGGGTATAGTAAGGTTTAAACTTAAACTGCAGTATGTGATTATGTCAAAGGTAGCAAAATATTTTTTTTGAAGGAAATATTATTTTGAAGGAAATACTATTGGAAGGGTATAGCAAAATATTATCTTGCGGCTGAAACTTAAATGGGTATAGTAAGGTTTAAATATTCTTAAATCGGCAAAATATTCTTTTTTATAGTTTGGTTGCCGTTTGATTTTAAATCGGCAAAATATTCTTTTTTATAGTTTGGTTGCCGTTTGAAACTTAAATGGGTATAGTTTCTTTGGTAATGATTTTTAGATTGGTAAACTAGGTTCGATTTCGGTTTCTAGTATGTTTGAGTTTTGATAGTTGATTGTTCGTGATTTGGATTTGTAATTGGTATTGATATTGGTACTCAGTATGTGTTCCATATTATACAAGATTCGGGTGAAACTACTTGTTTGTGGTGAAACTGCTTGTGATGAAACTGCTTGTGATGGCGATGATGATTTAAAAAAAAATAAAAGCTTGATTTTGGCGTGGCATTTCCAAATGGATAGGCAATATATTTGCAACCTTTGATGTTGCAGCCAATATGATAAAGGATTTAATGTAATCTGAGCCTTACCTCCCGTGTGTTAAATGGTGAATTCCACATTTTCACTTGTTGTGATACTGCTTCTTGTGTTTCACTTGTGATACTGCTTCTTTCAGACTTGTGGTTAGTAACTTGTTCAGACTTGTGGTTGCTTAGTTGTTGTTTGTGATTCACACTTGTGGTTAGTAACTTGTGGTTGCTTAGTTGTTGTTTGTGATTCACACTTGTGTTTATAGTCCAGGATTGAATCCTGGGAATCCTTACTATTTGGCTTGTGATGTACCTTTTGAGAATCCTGCAGTTTGGCATGTGAACTTTTGAGAACTTGTGCAGTTTGGCATGTGGACTTTTGAGAACTTGAGAATCTTTGGCTGTGTAACTTGTAAATTTTGTAGGGTTTAGGCAATGATGATTGGTTTACAATCTGAGCCGAGGCGATGACGAATGGTTTTTAAAACCGAATGGTATGGCGGAGTGATATTTTTATCACTTTCGCAACCTTCAAATCCGAGCCTTCTAAAAATTCCACATTTGGCGATGACGATAACAATTATCCGAGCCTTTTGTTTGTGTTTGTCTCAATACTGCAGTTGTGTTTGTGTTTGTGTTTGCAGCTGTGTTGTGTTTGTGTTTGCAGTTGTGTTTGTGACAAAAAAAAGAGGACTTGGCGATGACGATAACGGGAAAAATCCGAGCCTGTGTTTGTCTCAATACTGCAGTTGTGTTTGTGTTTGCAGTTGTGTTTGTGTTTGCAGTTGTGTTTGTGTTTGTGACAAAAAAAAAAAAAAAAAAAAAAAAAAAAAAAAAAAAACCTTGATCAAACAGAACTTGGATGTACTTAGAGGCAAAAATAAACAAACTTGGACACAAAAAAAAAAAAAAAAACAAATAAAAAAAAAAAAAATAAAAAAAAAACTAAAAGGACAAAACCTGCATGTGGGCCCCACTAGGGGAGGGTTTGCAGACCTAGGGTAGTAGTATACCGTTCGGTCAACACACCCCATATTAGATGCATGTTACCAAGTTAGGAAAATCCTATGTATTTTTCGTCCACTGCGAGTCAAATTTGTTGCAAGTACCACTTTGCATCGTTTTCACTTCAAAATTACTTTTGAAACTAATTGAGATGCATCTAAATGAATATAGATGCATCTAATTCAAGTCGATGCATCTAAAATATGTCGTTATAGTTATTTCCCGTCCTTCTCATTATAAGTTTTCTTCTCACTAGATTCTTATGTCTATATCTCTATATTCTTGATGCTTACAGCTGTTAGATAACAAGTGAAAAATGTCAACCATCGCACATGGGCACGTTCACGTTGACCGAATAAAATTTAGAGATTTTGCTTCTCTTAACAAGATTATACGCATACTTTCATAGTAGTCAAAAAACAATGTCCAGATATCGTGTCTAGTTACGAGCTTCTAAACTTTAAGGTACATCGAGGCGAAAAAAAAAAAAAAAAAAAAAAAAAAAAAAAAAAAAAAAAAAGAAAAAGAAAAAACCGAATTTGAGCCTTATAGTGTTCCCGCAACTAGTTTACTTTTATTTTTACGTCTAATTTTATTTACGTCGTTTTTCATTTGATAAATTTTTTTCATTTCATGTTTTTTCTATTAATGTAATGTGTTTTTTTATTAATGAAATTAAATTCTAGTTATATATATTGTTTTTTTTAAATGAAAAAAAAAAAAAAAAAAAAAAAAAATCCAACGACATCCCAAAAACCGGTGTTATGCTAGGGAGGGGTTTTGGTGCCATAGCCAAATGTTGTGCCATAGAAAAAGGTGATGAAGTGGCATCATTTTTTCCCCACGACACCACTTATGGCACCACACGATACCTAGCCCTCTAAGAGCTCGTGGTATATGATTTTATTCGTCTCATGTGATAAGAAAATGTGGTGACAGCTCAAAAACTTATAAGATGCCTTGGTATGAAGGTGGCCTATAAGCTATATTGTATCACGCTATCGTATTAGTATTGTGTGAAAAGATGGCATAAATATTTGAAAGATTTTGACACATAAGGTTACGTCACATTTTGTATATTCCTTATTTGCTGATATATATTAATTGATTGTTTAGTTAAGTTTTATTGAAACCGATCAAATAGTATTGGTTTCTATTTTCTAATGTTTTGTGTTGAACTTACGTCTATTTTTACAACGAGAAAAGTGATTATGAGGTTGTCTCACATATATAAGTTTACATACGAAATCTTTCAAAACTACGTCACTTAACAAAAAAACATCAAAACAACCTCATTTGTATTGTATCGCTTCACTATATAAGTGTTTTCCCTTGATTGCATCATAAAATCGTTAAAATTTGGTTGATCATAATATATGTTTTTTTTACATCATATTCTTGAATGCTTTTTGTTAACTAACCAATTTACTCTAGATTAAATAATTGTTTGATTATCACGACTAATAAGCATTGCAATACTAATACATTAGTTTCACTTAGCAACCTCATATTCACTTAGCATTTTTAAGCATTTTGGGTACTTGAAGAATATAACAAATTACCAAGTCTACACACTAAATAATACGTCTTGTACATATGGTTTCATGACGATGTCAAGGCCTACTTAATACCAAAGCTTAAGATGGATAAAAAGTAAAAGCTATAACTTTACTTGAAGGATTGATGTTTGTGATAATATGTCATGCTTTTATTTTGACTTAAATGTCATCACCAACTTTACTTCATTGTTTAGATGTCTTTTACTACACATTTAATTTTAAAAGTTTTCATTCATATGTTTTTCGTGAGAATGAAGAGAACCTTCATCTTTAAGTGATTTAACTTTTACGTGTTCTTTTGTGACGGTAAGATTAGATATTGGAGTTTTTTTAGATGAGCATTGTAGTTCAAAAAATTATTAAAGAAAGTATGTATTTTTAAGGTTATTTAAGGGATTGGTTATTCATACCCCTTAAATGAATACGGGCACAATTTGTTTTGTTTTTTGTTTTTTTGGCTATTATTATTATTATTATTATTATTATTATTTAATCTTTATAATTTTGTTTGTGTTATAAAATTATTGAACTGAAAATACGAAATATAAAGTTTGATTTGTAAAAATATTAAAAGACAGGAAATATGGAAAAATACGGAATAAAAAACAGTAAAAAAACTATCTTGTACTGCCAAGAAACCGGATAAAAATGGATAAAAGTGAGGTTGAGGGGTGCCATTATCTAATTGACGGTGTACCCCTAACATCTCCCTTTTTATAACGATATTGGCTTCATTTAAATGCCCCCTTAAAAAGGTACCAAATAAATCCTTATCAGTTTGAAAAACCGAACCGGACCTACGGGTTCAACCAGGAATCGATGTCACCACCGGTTCAGATAGCCATTAAAAGTCGTCCGAAAACGAACATGAGAGGACCGTCAGAACTGGTAAAAACGGATTAATCGGGCCAGAGCAGGATCATTTTCTTCTTGTTTTTCTCTGATTAATCAGCTTGTCATTATTATTTTGTTGGTGTTTGGACTTTCATCTCAGGTGTCACAACTCGTAATTTCAGGTCATTTTCCAAACTTCGACAATTTACTATTCATCAGTTACTATTCATCGATCACTATTCACCATTTTAGTATTCAGCATTTTTGGAGTCAGTTTGAGATTCCGAGAAGCGTTCACAAATATTACTATTCACAAAACACTATTCATTCCGGAGGAAAAACACTATTCACATGCATTGCTCATTTCATCGTAAATTTAGTTTACGGGTATTTAAATTCGCGTAACCGGATTGGTTCAGGTACGAATTCATGCATTATCAATAGGGACATTTCATACGGACTAGAAATAGTCTACATATCATCATAATAGTATTTGCATACTATACCACTCGTAGAATATTCAAATTAATATTTTTGGTATATTTAACGTTTTACGTATATTTATTTTTAAATAAACGTTAATATGCGATTAATAAATATAACTAACATATCTGAAAATCCTCACAATGGTCCCGATATATTTTTAAACCCCTTACAACATCACAAAAATTATAAAATTCATTTACCCGGTATTTTGGAAATTTATTTAATTTATATCGTAAGTTTAATATAATTACGACGGTTTTCGTAGAAACTAAATAATAATCATCCAAACACCCAATACTTGTACCCAATATATTTTCACAACTTTTATGACTTAATTATGTCCCGATTAACTTCGTCATATTTTATTTCAACTCGTCATGATTTATTTTTAGTTAACTCGGTACCCGATAACGCCTAACGGATACACAAAACAACTAAATACTACCAAGCTTCTCCAACACTCCTCCCTTCTACCATGTGCCCCCCCCCCCCCCCTCCTTGACTTCACATTGACCATTTAATTACCAATTTGCCATCATTAGTAAAATATCTTCTAAGTGTAAAAGATCAATTTTTCTACTTCATTATCTCAAAAATAAACTAGCAACTCCTCTCCTCTTTTCTCTCTTGGGGGTGCTCGGCCATAGCATGAACCACAAGCCAAATCCATTGATTTTTCAAGATCAAGTTATATTCTAGCTCATTTGATAATCCTTGTTAGGGTTTTGAAATAAAAACTCAAGGTTTTATAAGTTTTCATCTCCAAAGCTCACTAATCTTTCAAAGTAAGTTGTCAAACTCTTTTTCATAATTTCTTCAAGTTATTTGCATGATTATATGATTTCCATACAAGATTTCATGCATATACTAGTTTATACCACTCTTTTTATACATATATATCTTTTAAACTCTAGAAATAGAAACCCTTGGTAGATTTACTTGGATGATGTTGTTTAAGAACCCATGACACCCTAGGAAGTTGTATGGTAGGAATAAATTAGTTTGGTGGTGATTGAAAGTGATTTGGTTGGATTAGAAACTAGTTTGGAACACTAGAAATGGATTTTAAACATATATATATATATATACCTACTGTCCCAAATCGCCAAATCCAGAAAATTCAGGGGTTTCCGGGTAACATTGGGCTAGAGATTCAGAAAATACTTTCAAAAACGAAGCTTTGGGCGAAAGAACGGATTAAAACGAGTTTATAACGAAGGAGATATGATTTTTGCAAGTTTAACGACGAAAACTATTTTTCTGAAAATTTCATGCTATTGGACGATTTTTGACGGAAAAATAGAGGCGTTAGACGTAACCTAGAGAAGACGAGCTATCAAAAATATATTAGTACATGTTAATATGAAACCGTTGATATAAAGAACGTAGAAAACAAGCTTATAACGACCAAGATATACACGTTTCAAAATCGACGAAACTCTATTTATTTTTGACAGCTTTTATTAGCAAAATACTCCTAAGTAGAAAAAAACTATTTTTGTAATACGTTATGTTGAGAGCCATTTATTTTATTGATCAACCCATTTCTGGAAAATTTATATCTTTGACAAAGAGTTAGTTCATGATTCGTGTCAATTATAGTATATTTATATTCCGAGGAAATACTTGCGAAAGTAATTCCCGGGTCGTTCTCCCAACGAAGGCTCGAATGGAAAATCCGAATTATCAATTTGGGAATCGTGTAGTGTAAGTGAATAGTGAAAAAGTGATAGAGTGAAAATAGCAATCAAGGAATTCAAATATTCACATACAATGATAAAGCATGCAAAGAGTATAAGCTAATTATGTACCGAAATGAAAAACGTGAAAACGGTAACGCAACTGTAAAATTTAAAACGTAACGTATAACGAAAAATGACCCTACGAACTTGGAAATATTTTCTAAAAATTTAAAACTAATAAAATAAATTTTAAGAAAAAGAAAAATATTTTTTAGACTTTTTATTTATTTTCTAGAATTTATTTTCTATTTTTGTAATTAAAAATGAATTAAAACTAAGGAAAAATAGAAAATTAATTTGGAAAAATGAAAATTTAATTCTAAAAATTCTAAAATATTATAAAAGAAATTATAAAAATATTTTTGTATTTTTCAGAACCTTTTTGTATTTTTTATTGATTTTTGGTATTTAAAAATTGATTTAAAAATGAATAAAATCAAAATTAAATGAGAAAAATAGTAAAAATGGTTGGAAAAATCTGGAAAAATTCCAGAAATTCTAAAATAATAAAAAGAACTTAAAATAAATTTTTAAGAAAAATTGAAAAAGGGAAACTGCTTATTCAAAGAAAACTGCTTATCACAAGTGCTTAATAATAAGCACTTGTGAATAAGATGTTATGAAACTCTGAAATCAGTCCTAGTATGCTATATGAAACTCAGATTAACTAAAATATGACCAGTTACAATCACAGAGATCAACAGAAACACTTAAATCGACAATAAGCTCTAGCTATAAGCTCACTCTAATAAGCAGTACAAGAACAGACAATTCCAGAAGCAAAGTAATCATGCACAAGGCTTATACAACAGTAAAAGACTCAGAAACAATCACAAATTCACTAATTCAAGCAAGTTAAATCACTAGAAGGCCTTCAATCAAAGACATCAAACAAGCTCTGAATCACAATCTTACAAGTCTAATAAGCTAATTCTAATAAGCTCAAAACTAATAAATTAAAGGGGCAAAAGTTTCACTGCTATACTGAGATATAAAATTCACAAAAGACCTACTCAGAAGCTACAATATTCTACTCTAAAATTAGCCTAGATCAGCAACCTGTGAACCTTAATATCTGAAAACAGTCAACTACAAAGTTGCTACTAATATCTTGACTAAATCCAAATTCAATCAATCTAAACTACTTGTAATTGTTATGTAAAGCTAAATTCAAACTAGATTAAACTTTATTTAACTAGATTATTACTACTAATACTAAGACTCTTAACTGATTTCACTACACCACTCAGTTAACCAATTAGCAAACTTACTTTGACTATTTTCTGAATAACCTATTGATTTTATGCACAATTAATCTATGTCAATTCTGATAAAACCTGAATGTAACTCAAAATAAACTAAACAAAATCTTCTACACACAGCAATAACCAAATCCAAACACTCCTAAAATGACAGGTTCAATACAATGAGATGCAACAGACAACACTACACCAATTAGTCTTACACTATCAATCTCAGCACTCTAAATGAATCTCAAAACTCCATTATCAAGTTCTAAATCCAACATTAATAATAGATCACAAGTTCAACAAATCAGTCACTCATGTAAGAGATGCAAACTCAGAATCAATCAAACAACTAAAATTAATTACCAATCAAGCTCAGTATCACAAACTTTAGCATTAATAACTACAACTATTCTACTCAAATCAATGAAACAGTAAAATAATAGCTACAAAATTCTAACTAGTTATCAAGCTATGAACTCCAAATTTAATCAGAACTTACAAATCAATTCCATCTCAGCTAAACAGAGATGGATTCACTGTGCTTGCCTATCTCTAGGATAGGCAGGGATCTTCCAAGGCTATCCCAACTTATCCAAATCTCCTCCAAAATCAATGAACCAAAGCCTTTTGACTTTTGTTGACTGATCAAACCACTTGAGAATTTTTGAATAAAAATGGATCTAAATCAAACTACAAAGCTTGTATAGATTGTATTAAAGCTAACACAGCTTATTAAGAGCTTATCAACACCAAATTGAAACTTATTTTTTTATTTTTATTTTTTTATTATTTTTTTTAATTAAGTGAATAAACTGAATTTGACAAATAGATTTGATAAAGCTAAATGAAGAATACTTAAAATAACTAAGATATAAGCTGAATTTGGAATTATAAAAGCTGAATAACTAAGATCAATAACAATAAGCTAATAAGAGATATGAGAAAACTAAAAATTTTATTGAGCTTAACTGAAATTCATTACAATATCTATACTAATTACATTTGAAACTAAAATTTGACAGAGCTTCGCTACTTAAATTCTACACACTAAATAAGCTAAAACTAACATCTATTTATAGGAAAAATGAGGGTTGGGGTCTCGGATTGCCAAGCTGGCAATCCGTGTGACCTGTGTTTCTTTTAATCTCCTCAGCACCCTTGGATCACTTCTCATCATTTCATCTTGAATATCAACCCTTTGATCAGCTTCTATGACGCGTCTCAACCACTAATATGTTGCCACGTAGCCCATTTGTGCTTTCTTTCACTCTGATATACTCTGAGCTTCTAGAACCACGCTTGAATTGACGTCCGTACCCTTAATTACGGTCAATTTTGGACGGAACAGTAACTAGGGTTCCACACACCTGGGTAACTTCTGATTTGGGGAAAACAATAAGAGCGGGGTAGTTTTTTTTTATTTGTGTCTAACCCTTTGACCGAAAGAAAATGTTGACCGGATTTTATAACAAAGAGAATGGGCTCGGGTAATTTTATTTTGCAACTTGGGCTTTATGTATTTTGGGTTTGGGATAAAAAATATGGACTTAATTAATTTGGATAAGGCTTTTGTTACTTTCAGATTTTAGTACAAATAGAAATCAAGGACCAAAATTGTAACATTTGACATTCCAAGGGTAAATTCTGCCATTCTTCAAAAATATATTCCAGGGACTATTCTTGCCAAGTCTGAGTAGATAGAGGACTGAAACTGACTCTTGGATTCCCGGGCATTGACTCTTTGACCGTCTTCTACTCTCATGCTCGTTTTTTCGGTTTTCGTGTGCTTTTTCATCTTTTTGTGATTATTCCGTACCTGCACATTCACAATATAAAAACGCATGTTTTCTTGGCATTTGTTAGCTCAAATAGTCGTTTTGGATTGGTTTTTGGCCATATAATAGTGAGTGAATAAGCACTCACCAAAATCCCCCCGACTAAGGTATTGCCGTGTCCTCACGCAATGTGATCAATTCACGCTTTTGGGATAAATAATTTCGATACTCTTTTTACTAACTTTGAAAAGTAGCAAGGCGGTTCAAAAGAGATTACAAAATCATTTATTCCTGAAAAACGCTCCGTTATCCAAAATTTTTCCTTTATTCCTTTATTCAACTTACACTTTCTATTTTTGGACTTTTCCATACTTCAAACTTGTGACGGTTTGTTGAACTTTCATTATTTTGCAATAATTATTAGGGTCAACGAGTAGAAACACTTCTATTTAAGAAGCGACCATACGGATAAAAATCGTCATCCTTGATTTTTCACGAGTCCCAAACTAAGCGTACAAACGAGATCACAGCTTATCTACAAATTAGATGCTAACACTACTCATAAAAGTTACTTGTGGAATACTTCTTACTCCCATGTCCTAGGTTTTGTATCTCAATATTTTATTTTGAGAAATGAATTGCTTCATATTTTCTCATTTCGATAATTTTAAGTCCGATAGTGATACCTAAGTTAAAACGATAAATAGTTATTCATTTTCTCTTAAGAACCACTGCAATAAAAATTCGGTCCATTTCAAGGAATTAGGGGTACATACAATATCAAGAATATAAGTTGCGGAGTACGATCACGTGCACCTCATGTGACTGATTACTAATCACGTATCACATGCACCTCACGCGCCAACAACTTATTGATACATATATAGCTCTTATTCGATACAACTTTCAACTTTCACTTTTTTTTATTTTTCTCATTTTTCACTTTTTTCATACTTTTAACTTTTTTCTTTCTTTCTTGGCTTTTTTCTAACAATAATGGAGGCTTAACGGGTAGCTCCAAAACCACATAGATAATCAACTTTTGACTTTTGATTTTTTCACTTTTTTCGCTCTTATTTTTGGTGTTCCTTGATATGTACCCAATTTCTAAAGCAAAAATTCTCTTAAGAAAATAAAGAACTAAATATTATTCAAACTGAAATACCACTAATTAACCTAGAACATCTATTTATATATTGGTGACGTTTCTGATGGGAGTAAAAAGCCACAAGTTACTCTCATGAGCTCTAAAGAGAACCACTACTCCACGTTTAGCATCTAACTTCTAAATAAACTCTATCATTTCTCGCTCTTCGCAATTTAAGATTTCAAATAATGAAACCCGCGAATACTTAGCCGATAATCAGCCACGCATATATAAAGTCAGTTACGGAAACTTGCAAATTCTAGAAGAAGAATTCGCGTTTTCTAGCTCCTGATGTAAAAGACTAGCGGAAGCTTTTAAGCTGCGCATGTATAAAGTCAAGTACGGGAACTTGCAGATTCTTAAGAAAGAATTCGCATTTTATAGCTCCTTGTGTACAAAACTAGCACAAGCTTATGTGATCATCATTGGTTAAGGGAACAAGCTAGGGCTCAACACGCCCGGTCAAGTCAAAATATTTATTCCTACTCTCGCCAGCAAGAAAGTCAACAAGGTGTCAAAACACTTATTCAAATTTTATTATATTTTTGCACAACTTTTTCAACTTTTTTACATCTTTTTGTGCTTTTTCATTGCTTTTTTCATCAAAATTTTTGAAATTTTTCAATTTTTCAATTTTTTTCATTTTTGGTGGAAAAACGGAGTTGCAAGAGTACACGACATGTGAAACATGCAAGGTCAAAATCGAATCGAAGATTTACCCTCCCCCCGACTAGAACGAAACATTGTCCTCAATGTTTAAAGGGTTAAGGTAATCCTAACAAAATTCTAGGCCATTTATTAATTATGCCAAAAAAAACGTTAGTCGATAAGATTTAACGGATATAGGATTTCCAAGAGCACCGATGAATGAGACTCCAAGTGAAGAGGTAACGAGCACGAGAGTCATTATAAATCATGGACAATCCTGAACAAACATCACAAACAACCACGAAACACAAGAGTAGAAGAGGCACCCCCTCCTCACGTTAGGTGTTAGAAAATCGAAAATAAGAAGATGAAAATTGGATAAGCATGGGTTGCCACCCACGCAGCGCTTGTTTTTGTTCACCGAGTCACATGAGCTTGACTCGATCCCCGAATTCAATTGTCCTTGGGGAAAGTTTCGAGATCCGGGACTACCATAGTCGGTACATCCCCTCCAAAATAATGTTTCAACCTATGACCATTCACCTTAAAATTGGGACCATCTTGTTGAGCTAACTCAATGGTTCCATAAGGGAAAACTTGGGTTATTGTGAATGGTCCAGACCAACGGGTTTTAAGCTTCCCCGAGAATATCTTTAACCGAGAATTGAAAAGTAGCACTTGATCACCAACGTTAAAAACACGGTCTTTGATCTTGGCATCATGAATTCTTTTCGTTTTCTCTTTATAAATCAAAGAATTCTCATAAGCTTGATCACGGAGTTCTACTAACTCATTCAATTGAATTTTTCTGTGATCACCCGCGGTTTTCAAGTCAAAGTTGGCATGTTTTAAGGCCCAGTAGGCCTTGTGCTCTAGTTCAATGGGCAAATGACAAGCTTTCCCGTAAACCAGCTTATATGGTGTACACCCAATTGGGGTCTTGTAAGCGGTCCGGAAAGCCCATAATGCATCTTCTAATTTGTCGGCCCAAGAGGCACGATGTTCACCTACGGTCCTTTCAAGTATACGTTTTAAACCACGATTGGAGACCTCAACTTGACCACTCGTTTGTGGATGATAAGCCGTGGAAAGACGATGTGTGACACCATATTTTAGCATAACTTTCGCAAATTGATCATTGCAAAAATGGGTCCTACGATCGCTTATGATGGCTCGAGGTGCACCAAATCGGGCAAAGAGACTTTTCAAAAACTTAACAACCACTCGGGCGTCATTGGTGGGGAGCGCCTTCGCTTCAACCCATTTTGATAAGTAATCGACGGCCACGAGGATATACTTGTTACCCCTAGACGATGGGAATGGCCCCATGAAATCGATGCCCCAAACGTCGAAGATCTCACAAACTTGAATCGCATTTTGCGGCATTTCATCTTTTTGAGAGATTTTCCCTTGACGTTGGCATGAATCATATGTTTTCACCAATTCATGGGCATCCCGATATATCGTCGGCCAATAAAAGCCGGAATCGAAAACCTTCTTAGCGGTGAAATTGGCACCATGGTGTCCCCCCGTGGGTCCACTATGACATGCCTTAAGTATTTCAACGGCATCCGTACCGTGAACACACCGCCGGATCACTTGATCCGCACAGACTTTGAACAAGTAGGGGTCGTCCCAAAAATAATGTTGGACATCTTTAAAGAATTTCTTCTTTTGCTGGGACGACATCCCTTGTCTAATGAATTTCCCCGCATGGTAATTCGCAAAATCGGCGAACCATGGGGTACTTTGGTCTATTTTGGTCACACTCCCAAGTGTCTCAAGAGGAAATGTTTCCGTAATTTCCTTATTCTCGAGAATACTTTGGTGGGGGTTCTCAAGTCTAGAAAGGTGATCGGCAGCAAGGTTCTCAGCTCCTTTCTTGTCTCGTATTTCGACATCAAATTCTTGGAGCAAAAGAACCCACCGCATTAAACGTGGCTTAGCGTCTTGCTTCGCCATTAAGTATTTTAGGGCTGAGTGGTCCGTATACACTATGCATTTTTTAAGCAACAAGTAAGGTCTAAATTTCTCAAAAGCATAGACGACCGCCAACATCTCCTTTTCGGTGGTTGTGTAATGATGTTGGACGTCATTCATGGTCTTGCTTGCATAGTGTATAGGCTGAAAATACTTGTTCTTACGTTGCCCCAAAACTGCACCAATGGCATAATCGCTTGCATCACACATTAGCTCAAATGGTAAGTCCCAATCGAGGGCAACTAAGATCGGTGCCTCCGTTAACTTTTTCTTCAAAATATTAAATGCATCGACACATTCATTCGTGAAGTTAAACGGAGCGTCTTTTTCTAAAAGGTGGGTCAGAGGCCGGGCTATTTTGGAGAAGTCTTGAATAAAACGTCGATAAAAGCCGGCATGACCAAGGAAACTTCGGATTCCTTTGACGGTAGTCGGGTGTGGTAATTTAGCAATAACATCGACTTTTGCCCGATCCACCTCAATCCCAGATTTTGGATATCTTATGGCCGAGGACTATTCCCTCTTTAACCATGAAGTGGCACTTTTCCCAATTTAGAACTAAATTAGTGTTTTCACACCGAACTAGCATATTCTCTAAATGGGAAAGGCAAGAGTCGAAAGAATCACCATATACGGAAAAGTCGTCCATGAACACTTCCATGGTTTTTTCAATCATATCGGAGAAAATGGCCATCATACACCGTTGAAACGTGCCTGGAGCGTTACATAAGCCAAAGGGCATTCTACGATAGGCAAACGTTCCATACGGGCAAGTAAAAGTGGTCTTTTCTTGATCCTGGGGATCAATGGGAATTTGAAAATACCCAGAAAAGCCATCGAGAAAACAATAGAACTCATTTCCCGCTAAACGTTCAAGCATCTGGTCCATAAAAGGAAGCGGGAAATGGTCTTTACGTGTCGCATCATTCAATTTCCGATAGTCAATACAAACTCTCCATCCGGTTACAAGTCGAGTCGGTATAAGCTCATTATCGTCATTCTTCACAACAGTGATTCCGCCCTTCTTTGGCACACAATGAACCGGGCTAACCCATAAACTATCTGAGATTGGATAAATCATTCCAGCGTCAAGGAGTTTAATAACTTCCTTTTTGATCACTTCATGGATTTGTGGATTAACCCGTCGTTGTTGCTGAACGGAAGCTTTGTGATTATCCTCCAAAAGAATCTTATGAGTACAAAATCGAGGGTCGATTCCCTTAATGTCGGATATTTGCCAAGCAATCGCACTTTTATGCTTCCGAAGCATATCTAAGAGTCGTGACTTCTCCTCATCTTTAAGACCTTTTGAAATTATGACCGGTAATTTTTCATTTTTTTCCAAATATGCGTATTCGAGATGAGGAGGCAAATCCTTGAGCTCGAGCTTCGGAGGATTCTCAATAGACGGCTTAACTTCTTTTACATCTGCCATTTTTAAGTCAACCGGAGGGGAAGAAACAATCGGTTTTTCATTTAACAATTTTTCAATTAATAAAATGTCCCCCTCCGGATCAAAGTTGTTATTATCAAATTCTGGTGAAAATGATTCATTTGCAAGACAAGCATTGATTTCTTCCCAAGCGAGATCACTTCCCTCAAACGGAGAGAGGGAAGGGGAAGAATCGGAGACGATCGGTTCAAAAGAAGGAGTAGGATTGCCACTCGAAGCATTATCGGTAAAACCAAGAAATTCTTGAGCATACTCCTCCGTAGTCTCATCAATAACATCGATACGGTTAACGGAAGAGACATCGTAATCAGAGGAGTATCTCGTGGTTTGATCAAGGTTAAAAGTGACGGCTTCGTTTCCAACACGTAAAGTAATCTCCTCGTCATAAACATCAATCAAAGCACGACCGGTCCTTAGGAAACCTCTCCCGAGAATAAGAGGAACCCGTGGATCGGCATCGAAATCAACAACCACAAAATCCGCAGGGAAATGAAATTTCCCAACATTGACAAAAATATCCTCAGCTATGCCAATTGGACGAGACGTTGATCGGTCGGCAAGCTCGAGGGTCATAAGCGTCGGTGTCAAGTTAGGAAGAGACAACTTTTTCCAAATCGACATCGGCATAAGGTTAATGCTAGCACCAAGATCGGCCAAGGCGAAGCATTGAACCATACCCGGAAAATTACATGGTATAAGAAATTTGCCAGGGTCTTCAAGCTTTTCGGGTAGCTTTTTAAGAAGAACCGCTGAGCAATTCTCGTTCATTTGAGTCCTTGACATTTCAAAAAGCTTTTCTTTATTATTCAAAAGTCCTTTTAGCATTGAAGCAAATTTAGGCATCAAAAGTATAGCATACGCGAGACTTATATCAAAATGTAATTCTTGAAAAATCTGATAAAACTTCTCCATTTGGTTTTTATCCTTCTCGCGGTGCTTTTGTTCATTCAAGCGTGACGGATATGGTAACTTTGTTTTGACGGGTGTTTCGTTTTCATTATCATTAACGACCTTTTCTTTTCCTTTAGACGTTGGGACCACCGGAGGTTGGATGTTCTCGGTCCTTCCATTATTACTAGGAATTTCCGTATCTGTTGTCACCTCGGGTTCACGGACGACTACCTTGGGAGGTAGAGAAGAAGAAGTAGTCGGAGCCGTCGGTCCATCGTAAGTAACACCACTCCTCGTAATGATCGCTTTAGCATCGCCCCTCGGGTTAGCGATCGTGTTGCTAGGCAAAGTTCCAGAGCCCGAGGGTCGATCATTTAAACGTTTGTTTAGATCATTGATTTGATTAGCTAACAACCTTGTTGTTTCCTCTTGTTTTGTCATAAAAGCTTGTTGGTTTTGAAGCAATTGCTTAATCAAATCTTTCGTGGGCGACGGATTCGGAATAGCAACTTGATTTTGATTATTAAAACTTTGCCCACGGTTTTGAAAATTGCCATTGTTTTGAAAATGATTCCCTTGAGGCGGGCCTTGTTGAAAATTTCCCCGATTTTGATTTTGTTGAAAATTCTGATTTTGTCCTTGAAAACCATTATTTCCACGGTTGTGATTTTGATTGTTATTGAATTGATGATTCCGGTTTTGCACATTATTGTTTTGATTCACTTGATTAGGTTGATTAAACCCGGGTGGTCCATGATGTTGGCTCGGACGGTAGCTGAGGAGATTACGGTCTCCTTGAAGAGGTGGGTAACCGTTGCCACCCATGTTCGCAGCATACACGTTCTCTTGAACAAAAGAGCCGGTCGTCGGACATTCATAATACGGGTGTGGACCACCACAAGTAGTACAACCTTGATTAACGACATTGACTTGTTGACTTGATTTTTCCATAGAAATTGCATCGACTTTCTTTGTTAAGGCCAAAATCATACTTTTTACTAAGGGTGAGCATGGTCCAAAAACCGGACCGGACCGGACCGGACCGACCGGACCGACCGACCGAGAACCGGAAAAACCATAGACCGAGACCGGACCGAATGTGGTCGGTCCGGTTCGGTCCGGTCCGGTTTTCGGTCGGTCCGGTCCAATTAGACATATTTTGGCACGTTTTTTCGGTTTTTTGGTCGGTCCGGACCGGACCGGACCGGACCGACCGGACCGAGGACCGACCAAGCCAAAAAGACTAGACCGAGGACCGGACCGAATGTGGTCGGTCCGGTCCGGTCCGGTCCGGTCCGGTCGGTTTTGTCGGTCGGTCCGGTCCATCCGGTCCGTTTGCTCACCCTTACTTTTTACTTCATCATTATTTTTTTCATTACTGGGCATTGGAAGCTTATTTCTCGACATTCTAACACGAGCCTTATTTTCAATTATCGTGAAGGCATCATTTGTATTCCTAGCCAACAAGTTACCACCCGCAGCAGAATTGAGTGAATCTTGATCAATATAAAACAACCCATTATAAAAAGTATCAATCTGCTGAAGGTCGGTGAACCCATGGTTAGGACATTTTTCCAACAAATCTTTGAAACGATCCCAAGCTTCACTAAACGATTCATCAAAAGCTTGTTGGAATCGAAAGATTTGGGAACGGAGATTAGAAGTTTTAGAGGGAGGATAGAAATGATTCACAAACTTGGAAGCAAGGTCATTCCAAGTGTGAATTGAATTAGGCGGTTCCTTTTCCAGCCAAGTCCGGGCTGCTCCTTTTAAGGAGAAAGGAAACAACTTCAATTTCACCACATCGTGAGGCACTTGGTTCATTCTAATCGTCTCAGCGATGTCGGTGAAATTTCGGATGTGTGCATAGGGGTCTTCGTTATCAAACCCGTGGAATGATATACCCGTGATCAAATTAAGTAATCCGTGATTAATCTCAAAATTGGCATTGATGTCCGGAATCACAATTGCTCTCCTCACACCATTGAATGGTGATTGGAGTTGTTCTTCCATAGGACGCGGATCAAATGCCGGTTGTTGTCCCATCGGAGGGATAACATTGTGCTGCGGACCACCCATCGGCGGGGGTCCGTTGTGTTCGTTTTGGTTCATCTCCTCCTCGTCAAGGAAATGAACCCGACTAGTATGTCGTAAAACCCGCTCGGGGTTAGAGAACGGAGACGTAAGACTCTCAAACGAAGATTGGGTGTGCATACACCACGAACAAAATTAAAAAGAAAATGAAAAAGAAAAGAGAAAAGAAAATCTTTTTGTTTTTTATATTTTTTCACAAAAACTTTTTATTTCTTTTGTTTTTCTTTTTATTGAAACGTTACGTTAATCAAAAACCGTTTCTTTCAAAACTACGCGCGACGGGACGGGAAAGAAGAGTGTTTCTCTCTTCAGCTAGCAATTTAGTGTCTTAGCTTCCGTATTTCCCGCTTAATCGGTTGTAGTAAATGAAATAATCCGATAATTAATCAATTTCACGTTTTCGTTATATTGCGAGACTTATTTGGTTTACAACGCCCTTTCTTTCGATCGGAACGAGGCTGTAACTTTTATTTTATTTTTGGTATTTTGAAAACACTTTAGTAAAAGTGTTTTTGATTTTAAAATTTTTATAAGAGATATATATACAAAGTAGATGAAGGCTTAACAAAACACGATTTTTCAAAACGATATTCAAAAACTCACTTCGACCTTCCCCGGCAGCGGCGCCAAAAATTGATTCGTGTCAATTATAGTATATTTATATTCCGAGGAAATACTTGCGAAAGTAATTCCCGGGTCGTTCTCCCAACGAAGGCTCGAATGGAAAATCCGAATTATCAATTTGGGAATCGTGTAGTGTAAGTGAATAGTGAAAAAGTGATAGAGTGAAAATAGCAATCAAGGAATTCAAATATTCACAAACAATGATAAAGCATGCAAAGAGTATAAGCTAATTATGTACCGAAATGAAAAACGTGAAAACGGTAACGCAACTGTAAAATTTAAAACGTAACGTATAACGAAAAATGACCCTACGAACTTGGAAATATTTTCTAAAAATTTAAAACTAATAAAATAAATTTTAAGAAAAAGAAAAATATTTTTTAGACTTTTTATTTATTTTCTATAATTTATTTTCTATTTTTGTAATTAAAAATGAATTAAAACTAAGGAAAAATAGAAAATTAATTTGGAAAAATGAAAATTTAATTCTAAAAATTCTAAAATATTATAAAAGAAATTATAAAAATATTTTTGTATTTTTCAGAACCTTTTTGTATTTTTTATTGATTTTTGGTATTTAAAAATTGATTTAAAAATGAATAAAATCAAAATTAAATGAGAAAAATAGTAAAAATGGTTGGAAAAATCTGGAAAAATTCCAGAAATTCTAAAATAATAAAAAGAACTTAAAATAAATTTTTAAGAAAAATTGAAAAAGGGAAACTGCTTATTCAAAGAAAACTGCTTATCACAAGTGCTTAATAATAAGCACTTGTGAATAAGATGTTATGAAACTCTGAAATCAGTCCTAGTATGCTATATGAAACTCAGATTAACTAAAATATGACCAGTTACAATCACAGAGATCAATAGAAACACTTAAATCGACAATAAGCTCAAGCTATAAGCTCACTCTAATAAGCAGTACAAGAACAGACAATTCCAGAAGCAAAGTAATCATGCACAAGGCTTATACAACAGTAAAAGACTCAGAAACAATCACAAATTCACTAATTCAAGCAAGTTAAATCACTAGAAGGCCTTCAATCAAAGACATCAAACAAGCTCTGAATCACAATCTTACAAGTCCAATAAGCTAATTCTAATAAGCTCAAAACTAATAAATTAAAGGGGCAAAAGTTTCACTGCTATACTGAGATATAAAATTCACAAAAGACCTACTCAGAAGCTAAAATATTCTACTCTAAAATTAGCCTAGATCAGCAACCTGTGAACCTTAATATCTGAAAACAGTCAACTACAAAGTTGCTACTAATATCTTGACTAAATCCAAATTCAATCAATCTAAACTACTTGTAATTGTTATGTAAAGCTAAATTCAAACTAGATTAAACTTTATTTAACTAGATTATTACTACTAATACTAAGACTCTTAACTGATTTCACTACACCACTCAGTTAACCAATTAGCAAACTTACTTTGACTATTTTCTGAATAACCTATTGATTTTATGCACAATTAATCTATGTCAATTCTGATAAAACCTGAATGTAACTCAAAATAAACTAAACAAAATCTTCTACACACAGCAATAACCAAATCCAAACACTCCTAAAATGACAGGTTCAATACAATGAGATGCAACAGACAACACTACACCAATTAGTCTTACACTATCAATCTCAGCACTCTAAATGAATCTCAAAACTCCATTATCAAGTTCTAAATCCAACATTAATAATAGATCACAAGTTCAACAAATCAGTCACTCATGTAAGAGATGCAAACTCAGAATCAATCAAACAACTAAAATTAATTACCAATCAAGCTCAGTATCACAAACTTTAGCATTAATAA
Organism: Artemisia argyi; assembly: GCA_030686995.1. Lineage (NCBI taxonomy): Eukaryota > Viridiplantae > Streptophyta > Magnoliopsida > Asterales > Asteraceae > Artemisia > Artemisia argyi. Next base: position 183,603,248 of record CM060697.1, read on the forward strand.
CTACAACTATTCTACTCAAATCAATGAAACAGTAAAATAATAGCTACAAAATTCTAACTAGTTATCAAGCTATGAACTCCAAATTTAATCAGAACTTACAAATCAATTCCATCTCAGCTAAACAGAGATGGATTCACTGTGCTTGCCTATCTCTAGGATAGGCAGGGATCTTCCAAGGCTATCCCAACTTATCCAAATCTCCTCCAAAATCAATGAACCAAAGCCTTTTGACTTTTGTTGACTGATCAAACCACTTGAGAATTTTTGAATAAAAATGGATCTAAATCAAACTACAAAGCTTGTATAGATTGTATTAAAGCTAACACAGCTTATTAAGAGCTTATCAACACCAAATTGAAACTTATTTTTTTATTTTTATTTTTTTATTATTTTTTTTAATTAAGTGAATAAACTGAATTTGACAAATAGATTTGATAAAGCTAAATGAAGAATACTTAAAATAACTAAGATATAAGCTGAATTTGGAATTATAAAAGCTGAATAACTAAGATCAATAACAATAAGCTAATAAGAGATATGAGAAAACTAAAAATTTTATTGAGCTTAACTGAAATTCATTACAATATCTATACTAATTACATTTGAAACTAAAATTTGACAGAGCTTCGCTACTTAAATTCTACACACTAAATAAGCTAAAACTAACATCTATTTATAGGAAAAATGAGGGTTGGGGTCTCGGATTGCCAAGCTGGCAATCCGTGTGACCTGTGTTTCTTTTAATCTCCTCAGCACCCTTGGATCACTTCTCATCATTTCATCTTGAATATCAACCCTTTGATCAGCTTCTATGACGCGTCTCAACCACTAATATGTTGCCACGTAGCCCATTTGTGCTTTCTTTCACTCTGATATACTCTGAGCTTCTAGAACCACGCTTGAATTGACGTCCGTACCCTTAATTACGGTCAATTTTGGACGGAACAGTAACTAGGGTTCCACACACCTGGGTAACTTCTGATTTGGGGAAAACAATAAGAGCGGGGTAGTTTTTTTTTATTTGTGTCTAACCCTTTGACCGAAAGAAAATGTTGACCGGATTTTATAACAAAGAGAATGGGCTCGGGTAATTTTATTTTGCAACTTGGGCTTTATGTATTTTGGGTTTGGGATAAAAAATATGGACTTAATTAATTTGGATAAGGCTTTTGTTACTTTCAGATTTTAGTACAAATAGAAATCAAGGACCAAAATTGTAACATTTGACATTCCAAGGGTAAATTCTGCCATTCTTCAAAAATATATTCCAGGGACTATTCTTGCCAAGTCTGAGTAGATAGAGGACTGAAACTGACTCTTGGATTCCCGGGCATTGACTCTTTGACCGTCTTCTACTCTCATGCTCGTTTTTTCGGTTTTCGTGTGCTTTTTCATCTTTTTGTGATTATTCCGTACCTGCACATTCACAATATAAAAACGCATGTTTTCTTGGCATTTGTTAGCTCAAATAGTCGTTTTGGATTGGTTTTTGGCCATATAATAGTGAGTGAATAAGCACTCACCAGTTCACCCAGCCTAGTTTTCAAAACATCCAACCGTTTGTCAAAAGGATTAATAACGAATAACTTATGGTCTTCTAAACTTTCCCGAAAACTGCCCAGAATCTGCCAAAACAGCCCAAATACCTCACTTCGCGGCTATTTTTCTTTATGATCGAGACTCGTATGGACAAACTTCAGTTCTATGACTTTTTAGATAAGGTAAAAATCTTCCTAAAACTACTGAGCTTCATTCCTAACTCTTAATATTCACTATTTCGCGACTAGTTTTGCTAGACCATTTTGGTCATATTTTCAAGTTACGAAAAGTATTTTTTTGCGACAATAGATATTATTTTCAAGTTACGAGTGGTATAGGCATCATGTGCATGTACATTCATTACATCATCTCATGATCTAAAGTAGATCATTATCGTTCATATTAGGTTGCGGCTAATACTCGCGCCTTATTGTCCCGATCATTTTACCATCATTGTATCATTACTTCAGGTGAGTTTTCATAGCCCCGTCTTTAATTCAATATTTTGATTTCAAATCCCACGGGGGAGAATACATTGCATCACTTATTTTTGGACATGCCAAAGTATAAATTAGTTACATTGCTTAAGTTGCCTTATTACCACGTCATGACAAGTCCCCTTTATAATCATGGACCGTTAATTAATCTACAAGCGAGAGTGAGTGAATAGATCTATTGAGGGTGACTCCTCCATCCGTGTTTGGGTTGCTCCAAGTGAAAAACGGATGCATTTCATGTCTAATATTAGAATGTCTGGTAAACACTCATTTGGGGCCAATTTAAGTACGTCTAGCTTCGGGGTCATGAGCTTAAGTGCAAATATAGCTTTTATTCCGGACATCCTATTACTTTACTTTTTGACTTGTGGCTATGTACATCCGATTTAACTCATAAACCTATGATTTCTTACCAACATTCGTGTTGACGTTTTAGCAATGTATTTTCAGGTTATTAAGGTAGCTCATGTTGCATGCATTTGGACCTTCATGGAGTCGCGGAGTCGACGCGTCTCACTATATTTTTTGCACTTATGAAACGTTTGATCTTGTTGAACTTATTTTACCTAAATTGGCAACATCTTTTGGGACCTTATTTTGTGAACTTTGAATATTTTAAATGATCAAACGACATATTTTTCAAGCGACACTTTAGATCGTTCAATGTAACTGTAACTGTGATGCTATGTCAGTCACCCCCAGGTATTCCATTCCGCTGCTAAAACATGTATTTTGAGGGTGTGACATCAGGGTACCCGCAGCAGCAACGCACAGGTACCTTGCTATTCACAACTCAAACATTCATATTTGAATGCCCAGTGAGAAATTGAGGATTTATTTTTCAATTAGTCAATAGTTTTCTTATTCTTTAAACTAAATAAAAGTTAGGAGCAGTATAAAGCTTTTTTAAAAAGCGATTGAAGCAATGCAAAATATATATATATATATATATATATATATATATATATATATATATATATATATATATATATATATATATATATATATATATCAAAATGGTTTTGTAGAATATTGAAAAGCTTTTGACATTTGATCCATTCCGGGTGCTTTAAGGGCGGTTGTAAAAGAAGGTTGGTTAAAGTGATGTTGCATCCCGTGAGCCTCAAATAAAGAGGTGAAGTTACTCACCACACCCAGTGTTCTTAGGAGTATATTAGAGAAACTGCTTTAAAGCTGATTTTTTTTTTTTTTTTTTTTTTTTTTTTTTTTTTTTTTTTTTTTCATGTGTGCGTGCGTGCGGTTATGTATTATGTGTATAAGTCAATAAACAAATTCTCCTAAGCACATGTATGAAGAAAAATATAGCAGCGAAATCTCAAGATAAGATCCTCCAAAAGGACAAAATGTTATCTTGAACAATAAAATCATGCTTTTCATTGTAGTTCATACTATGTGAAATATACTTGCCTATTAGTGATGATGAAATATTGGTAATATTGAAATTTAAATCTTTTTCACGAGCTGATTGAATTTTCGGTAATATTGCGCTTTTATTGCAGAGGTTGTTCGACCAAGTTATTTGGAGCCATTTGGTTGGCTCTTTTGGCATTCTTGATGCATGTCATCTTATGTTAAGTTGAATGGTTCATGCATGCACCTAAGTTGTTTAATAACATGATAGTGTATAAAATGGTGACCTGATAATGAATCATATATGCAGAGTTTTCAAGGAAAAGCTATCTGTCAATCGGTGTGTGGCAGCTCATAACTGGTTTGGGACTTGGTGTTGTTCTTTTAGGGGTGCTGTTCTTTTGCAGGTCACCGGAGGATAGTGATTTGACTGCCAAACCAGATATTGAAGGAACTACTAAAATGTGCTGCTAATGCTAGAAATACAAAGGACCATGGAGCAAACACATGATAGTCCTAAGGTAAGTGGTTATTTATTGAATATGGTTACTTTTTCTTTTTGGGTTTTGATCTATTTAGTTTGGATAAGATTATGTATCGCTTTTGAACCAGAGATTTCTAATGTAGAATTAGTCGTAATTAGGTCATTTTTGTGGGCACGGTTTGGTTAAATAACATCTAAAGTATTAGTTTTTTAATGAGTATGATGTGTTTTTTTTATCTAATCTATTGGTGCACACAATCACTTCTAATGCTACATGCGAGTAGCCTGGTGGTAAGAGTTTTGATCGTCGATGATTTAGTGGCTACTGTAGGTGCCCTATCGACAACTACAAGGCTTTTTTTAATACTTATTTGATTGAAAATAAGTTTCTGAATTTGATATTGATATGAGTTTGTAAATGATTAAGAAAAAAGGTTTCATTATGTGAGGGTTCCCCCCCCCCCCCCCCCCCCCTCTAAGTGCTTAAGATAATAACCAGAATCAGGGACGGAGCCAAGGGGGTGCCCGCGGGTGCACGTGCACCCCATGGATTTTTTTGATATAGTGTTAATTTTTTAAAAAATTATCGATTTTACCTAATTATATCTTAAATGCACCCGGTGCATTAAATGTGTCTCTAGTATTATTTAGTTCGTATACTTTAAATATAAAATTTTGTAAACGCCCAAAGATAAAACAAGTTTAATAAATTCAAGCACAAAAACCCAAAGATGAAATAGGTTTATTAATGGAACAAGTTTATTCATCATCCTAACAATTTACAAAATCCAAAATTTAACCAACAGACAAAGATGAAACAGGTTCGTAAGTCGTAACATATATCTTTCATTTGTTTATTATGTCTTTTAAAGTTTTCATGTTTTGAATTTTTGTATGAAATCTTGACTAATTTGTTGGTTCCGTATAGTCTATCATCATCAATAAGGGCTTAGGGAAATAAGAATAAGTGAATAACTATATTAAGACAAATAGGGATAATAAGTTTAAGTGATAGTTAACAATATATTAGAATATGAATAGCACCCCAATTGTGTTGTGGCTTTAGTCTTGCCTGCTGCTACCGCTACGGTTGAAAAATGTTTTTTTTAAATGAAGTTCATTAAAACTGATTTGCGAAATCGGATGGGTGATGATTATTTTAACGGCGCTTTAACTTGTGTGCTATAGAGAAAGAAGAACTTATTAATATTAAAAATGAGGGTGCATGTAAGTGTTATTTTGCTAAGGGAGATCGTAGAATCACTAATTAGAAGGTAATATGTTCATTTATTTATCGTTTTAATGAAATCTTCGTTTTAATTCACGTTTTAACTCTAGTATATTACGGTTCAAAAAAATTTGTGCACCCGGTCATATTTCTTTCTGGCTCCGTCCCTGACCAGAATCAATCCACTCATAAGTAAATGTACTTAAATTGCCAACTCTACTTTTGGATGATTGCATTAATATATCTGATGCCATACAAAGTCATAAGCTGCTCACATTCTAAATTGTGTTGGTCTATGCCATGCAATATTAAGACATTGGCTATCGCTGAGATGGAGTGATGTAGAAGAAATAAATGTAACTTATTAACTATATGGCTTATCATTTAAACCATACAAATCAATGTTACTTTGTTATATAACTGATGTAAGGGGTGTTTGACTAAGCTTGTATGGTGAGCTTATAACCTTATTAGTTTATATGTGTTAAATAAGTCTAAACAGGTGTTTGACTAAGCTTATATGAATTGGCTTGTGAGCTTATATAAAAGGTTTTTGATAAGCCCCAAAAGTGTTTTCTTTAAAAGGGGTTGGGCTTATATAAGATGCTCCATTACAAATTGAAATTTTACCCTTAATTATAAGTTTTACCTAATGCAACATTAATATTTTTCAACACTTTCATTTTTAGTCATGTACCAACCTAAAATAAACCAAGCCCTTGAGCTTATTAGTTTTTGTCTAAAAAAACAACCAAAATTAAACTATTTGTGTTTTAATATATAGAAATACATTATTTAAAAAATTAGAAAAAACTCCGTGCGTGCGCGAGCATTATAAATAGTGGTTTAGTATAGCAATATACCAACTTCGTTTATTATTTATTACTAGGAGTATATTTGTTTTGTTGCGAAAAACATTTAAGATATATTGAAAACTCATCATTCAAAATGAAAATTGACAATGGAAAAGAGTTGCAAATTGGACCTTCAAGATACAAATATGGGAGCAGTTAGCATGTGGGATTAATTACAAGGAGCAGTGGGTTGATACATGACCGGTAAAATTTATGAGAGCTAGGGAAAAGGTAAAAGTTATAATTGAATCCTTTCGCTTTAAATGAACTAGTGATGGTTTGGTGTGAATTTAAATGTATGTTTAATGAGGAGTAGGGGTGTAATCGAGTCGAGCCGAGCTCGAGCTTAACAGGGCTTGAGCTTGGTTTGAAATTTATAAGTTCCCTTTTACCCAAAAGTTAGGTTTAGCTTTGTTTGATAGCTTGACGAGCTTTAATCATCCAGGCTTGAGCTTGGCTTAAAAAATTCGATAAAAGCTTGAGCTTGTCTTGAAAAGCTTGAATATATATAAAAATATTGTATTTAATTGCCAAACTCATCAATAGATATATGCATATAGTAAAGCAAACTTAAACCATAATAGCCAAACTCACTATTGTGTTACACAAATAATAACACTATAACAGTCGACAGCCCAAGAAGTGTGAAGATACATAAAATATGATACAAAACATTTAGATTAATTAGGTTTAAATGACCTTCTAGAATACATGTTTAATTATTTACAACGTAAGTCGTTATGATTATGTTAATACTCAAATTATCCCTAGTTAGTTATAAAAATTTATAATAGAAATATATTTATATGGGAAAATTTCATGTATATCCTTGAAAAAAGCTCAAAAAAGCTTGATTCGAGCTCAAGCCGAGCTATCAAAAGCTTGATCTTGGTTCGTTATATGTTTTGAGCTATATTCTAGGCTTGAGCTTGGGCTTGATAAAAGCATGACTTGATCGAGCCAAGCTCGAGCACGAGTTGCTTGATAAAAACTTGACTTGATTGCGGCCTAACGAGGAATATGTCATCAAATGTTGGTACAACGTTAGAGACCTATATATTCTTTCATCTTGCAAAGTCTTTTTCAACTTTTCACCACTTTTACACATTGGTTACAACTTATATTTGAAATAAAAACCAAGTTTAAAAATTCCTTCATCCATTTAGACACGTATATGAACTGTTTATAACGTTGTGAAAGATTTTACGATTTTGTAAACATTTTTTTATATAGTTTAGACGGCTCAAAACGTAATTATGAAACATTCTAATTTTGCATTAGACGATGTTAGCAAGATGTAGTGCTAGCTAGGTTACACTAGCGCTTGCCATATGGAAGCTAGCCAGAAAGCAAGTGAGGCATGCGAACGATAGTACAAGCAAGCTAACAAGAGAATGATCAGTGGCTTTTTCGCTTGTGCGTCGTACAATAAGAGCAAAAATATTAAATATGGGTTTGAGCATGTGTGGTGTGATTTTCGCCATGGCTTATGGTTTAAAATTATCCATGAACTAACAAGACTGCTTGAATGATCAAAACTTGAAACTAACATATTAACCGTAACTTTAAGTTGATGGTGATATGAATTGGAGAAAAGGTGTATGTAAACTTTGAAAGATATATTTCTATCTTCTAAACTATCCTATACTATAAATCGATGTATGCAATGTCCATATGTCATGTAGTTAAGTTTGGACAACTTAATCAATGCATGAAGCCATGAATGACAATTCATGACTAGCTAGTTGCCAAGTAGCTACATCTATATTGTAGTTTTTCTTTGACGTGAACTCTAGCCTCATATGAGTAGTAAATGAATGTAGTTGGATTAGATGTGATCTATCAATGTGTAAGAAGTGTGTTTGGTCATCATCATACACCTAGCTACACCATGAACCTTTTCAGTTGGGGTTTGGTGAAGCGCTGGTATATGCAAGGTTTCTTGAGATGGAGATAGGAGCAAGCTGATGACCCATAGCAGGAGCAACCTGTACCACCAACAACAGCAGTTGCAAGCTGCAACAAAAAAGGATCAAAATACTTTTACATTTACATTGACTCCCTTGGTTCAATGTCTCAACCATTTAGCAAAATATCCAATGTTACTTTTACAACATAATGACCTAATATAGCAAAGTTACTTTTTTTTAAACGTCAAGATTAATTTGTTTGACTCCCTTGGTTCAATGTCTCAACCATTTACAAAAATATTGCAATCTTTTGGTCACATTTAAGAGACCGGGGATATTTCTATATCGCAATCTTCGTATTAAACATGGTACTGTCATACTTTCTTTTCGATTAATGTATCCTCTCTTGTCTTTGTAATTGTAATACAATCTGTTGTGTAACAAAATGGTAACTTATGTATTTGTTTCTTCAGTGTTATTATGTTAGCTTATTAATGATTCGGAGATTGAAATTCACCAAAACATATTGCGTAACATCAAACACTGAACACAAATAACACTCCTTTTGATTTAAAGAAGAAAAAAGATGCTGCATAAATGTTTGATTGATCTTTAAAATCAGTTGAGCATATGTTCCATGTGTTGAATTAACTAAAAATCGTTCCTTCCTTATTTGTTCAAGCTCTACCATAAGTGCTTCTGTGTAATCCTCATCGTCATCCTCATCTGAATCAATCTATGGATCAACCAAGAACGGACTTTTAGATGCACTTGCACAGACTTCGGTGGGAACACACATAAGTGATCTTCACTGGATTATCAGCATATGTTCCAAATTCTGGGCGAAGGACCTCTGTGGCTATGATCATGAGTAGATACACATAATGACAACATTAACAAAAATTACGGTATTAATGACTTTTGAGCCTAATTTCAAATAAACCATATCAAAAGAATGAGAAAGTCCCATAAACCTTTTGACACAGGTAAATCTTGATCCAAATAGAACACTAAACAAAGTATATCCATATTGCAAGAACGTTATTGTTTACCCTCAAAATCAAGTTTTTATTTTCTAACTTGGGGGTGTTTGGGATTGCTTATGCGCACAAAAACATAGTATTAAAAAACAAACACACATGTGCACGCGCACACACACACATATACACACACGCTTACACGGATACATACATATAACCTATAATGTGTCTAGATACCTCGAGTAGAGAACTTGGGGTACAACCAGGCTGTGACTCATCAATAACTTCATACATTTGCCTCGTATTTCAAAGTTAATTTGTTTCTGCAACGATTCCTGTAAAGTGGTTTTGAAAGAATGATAAATAAAATACAATTTGAAAAAATAGGTTGTATAATTATTGTTTCAAAAACATATATTAGGTATGATAACTCACCATCTGCTCTTCCTCGTTTTTCAAATCACCAAGCTTTTCTTCATTGATTACAGGTGTCTCGGACTTGCCCTTCTCAATATCTATATCTTTTTTAGTGCATTCAGAATACGCAGCTGCATTTTCCACCATCATCATTTGATCATCCAATGAAGACCGGATCTTAAGGGGAACATAACATCCATTCAATTCGATAAAGCTACTGGCAGTGATGTACAGTGTTGGCTTCATCCGGCAATGTAGCAGCACTATAAGTATAACAACCCCGCACACGCTGAAGTTAAGACTCTGCTCAAGTTTGAATAATTATCAGTTTATTGTTTGTATATAGCATCTATTCACACATAAAATTAATTAATTTTAGGCTATTTTGACCCATTTACTTATGAATGGGTTGTGTTTTATCTCAAACGGATCAACTGGGCTCAAAGACACCCAAAGTATATTCTTGATGCACAAAACATTATTAATCATTTTTATTTGAAGGTTTCATAAAAATGGAGAGATTGAGACCTGAAAAAAGCTTGCTTCAAGAGTCGTTGCAAGATTAGTGCAGCCTTCAAGATATATTTCTGCCGTGGCGTTAACCACCCCTCGATTTCTGCTATTGTTATCTGCTCAAGGCGTTGTTCATGTCAATGATATGCTCAAATGTAGACCTGATTGCAACAACCCTACATAACAAAAAGAGTATTCAAATGCTTGCAACCCATTAGAGAGAGAAAAAAATACAGCTCAAATGTGGTGAAATTTCACACTCCACTCTCACCCTGAATAATATCTAAAATTGTCCAATAATTTCTAAAATTTCCCAAAGTATATTCAAATGCTTGCAACCTCTTCAATCATTTTATATAGAATTGAAGATTTTAACTTTCACAATGTTGTATTGTCAATTGGAGTGCTTTCAATACACATGTTATTATCTATTTTTATGTGAACAATACTATCATTTTCGCCAATTTTACTGAGCCCAGATGCTACTTTTGTATATTCGTATTTTTTACAAATCAACGGTGTAAGACAGTCATAGCGTAAAGCAGCCTTCCTAACCCCATCGGCCTCTTCACACAACGTCTTGTGCAATATCCTATTTCACACAATAAAAAAACATTAACAAAAAAGAATCATGCAACATTTAAGAAAAAAAAGAGCACTTGAAGTTTACATCAACAAATAATTTGGTTTGCTTGTCGTTTGAAAAGCTTTTTTTCCTGCTCACTTTTAACAGCTTACAACTGCATTAATAAACCAATAACATATCACAGAAAATAATCAAAAGTAACAAACCCACGCGGCCAATCTCTCACTAAAACATTTTATCAAACACATGATATGCACCATCAACAAATTAGCAATTTTTTTCTATTCCATTAAAACAATACATATAAAAAAACAATACATAACCATCTTAATCCTGACAAATCTAAACTTTTTTTATAAAAAAAAAATTAAAAATAAATAAAAGATTTAAAAAGCGTTACTTTTGGAAGATCAATATAATCATCATCATCATCATCATCATCAATCTTTTCAACTTTTGTTTCTACAGCTTGTTCTTCAACCTTAATGACGTAGTCTTGGACTCACCGTGACGCTAACCCAGGAAACATTTGTGTTGTTGTTGAAGATTTGGATGTGTGTTATTTATAGGATCCATGGATGATAAACTGATACAAATAATGGTGAGCAAGTGAAAGGACATGGCATGGTACTTGAAAAGGTTTGGTCATGATTGTAGCTTCATTCCTTGCATTTAGAGGTAAGCAAGTGAAGACAGCAGCTCCTTGAGTTGCTAAAGAATACGAACTGAAAGTTAAATGAGCCTTTACAGATTGCTCTCCCTATTTTCTTAAAAAATACAAACCTGTATGTCTTGTAATAAATCTATGGAACTTTAAAAGCTCTTTTAAGGCTTGGAAGAAGCTGAAGACCATTGGCTTCTCTTAGCTTTATCTTTATGTTTGAGTTACTTAGCTTATACCATTAATTCTCACATTCAATAGGGGGAACTCAATTTTTATCTATCTTAACTACCTATAATGTAAAAATGGTCAACCTTGAAAGTGAATTCTTAAATTCTTGAAACTTTGGTCAATCTTGAAATATTGAACTCTTGAAACTTTGGTCAATCTTGAATTGTTTAGTGATCCCATATCCATGTATAAAACAATTCATAAAATTCGAAAGTCAACTACTAATTAATGGCATTCATAAGACTATGTTTATTGGTGATCTTTGGTGTGGGTTGTGGGTTGGGGTCACGACCGATTCTCCCCTTTCAACCAATCACAACTTGACATGTGGCAATCGGTTGTGACTTTAGGTCACCAAGTGACCACAAATTGGCAATCTTTTGTGACCGGTTGTGACTTTAGGTCACCAATAAACATAGTCTAAAGGAAACTATAAAACAATTCATAAAGAAAACTACTTATGGCATTGAAATATTGAAACAATTCATAAAGGAAACTACAATTTGCATGGCAGGACAAAGATTCACATGGCTGGACAACTACGAACCGCTGTTACGAAACAAAAATCAATTATAGAGATTAACAGATTAAATCGATATCAACAAGGCCATGGCATGGGTTAATCACCTCCTTTTTATTTCACGCAACTCATTACAACCATATAAGATTAAATGAATTAATCCAAGCATATCAAAATATGGAGACCAGTGATGGAAGATAGTGGAGGCGGCACATTGAGATGGAAGAAAAGGGACGTAAAAAATTATGTGATATCAATTAGAATGAGATAGTTTTTAGATCCAACATTATAGGGACGGTTTTTAATATCATTAAAAGAAAATTTCATTTATGCCCCTAAACACTTTAAATTCTATCACAAAAAGTTCTACCTATATTATCTTAACTACATATAATGTAAAAATGGTCAACCTTGAAAGTGAACTCTTGAAACTTTGATCAACATTATTGAAAGTGAAATCTTGAAATATTAACTACACATAATCTTATTAAAGAAAATTATGAAATGTAATCAATACTCTTATTGAAACACCCCATTACTTAAAAGCACAATGATTTATTCACATTGTACAACCAATTAAAAACATATCTAACAAACTAAATACAACCAATTAATACAACTCACAAACCGGGTTGACCCGGTACGCTTCAAACCCGATGGGTTGAACCGGTTTAATTTGACCCGTTTTTTGCTCAACCTAGCAAGTTGACCCAGTTTAAATCGATCAATTTTTCAACCGGAACGGTTCAACCGGTTGAACCACCCGGGTCAAACCGGGTTTCAAAACATTATTTTTAATTCCCAAATCTTCAAACTTTTATTATAACCTATAAACTTTTTTTTATCAATAACTATCTATCGCTATAAAATCCCGTTGCTATGCACGGGTACTCGTCTAGTATTATCTATAATGGAAAAATGGTCAATCTTGAAAAGTGGAATTCTTGAAAAATTTTATTAAAGGAAATTATGAAATATAATTAATACTCTTATTAAAACACCCCATTACTTAAAAGTACAATGATTTATTCACATTGTACAACCAATTAAAAACATATCTACCAAATTAAATACAACCAATTAATTCATATCCCAAACCAGGTTGACCCGGGACGCTTCAAACAAGACGGGTTGAACCGGTTTAATTTGACCCGTTTTCGACCCAACCTAGCAAGTTGACCCGGTTTAAATCGACCAATTTTTCGACCGGAACGGTTCACCCAGTTGAACCACTCGGGTCGAACCGGGTTTCAAGACATTATGTTTAATTCCTGAATATTCAAATTTTTATTATTTTTCATTTATAACCTATAAACTTTTTTTGATGAATAAACTATTTGTCGAATAAACTATTTGTCGCTATAAACAATGTATGGTCAAATCTTGAAAAGTGAAATCTTAAAAGTCAAAGGAGAGAAAAATGCATAGTATAATTAATACTCTTATTAAAATACCGCATAACTTTAAAGTACAATAATTTATTCAAATTGTACAACCAATTAAAAGCATATATACTAAATTAAAAACAACCAATTAAAACACCCCTTACTAAAAAGTACAATAAAATTTTCACAATGTACAATTTAAACAAGCTACAACATAATCTAAATATAAAATAATTAACACACTAACTAATGTTATTTTACACATTATACAAATTAATAAAACACACAAAGCTTCATACAACCTAACAAATTGATGGTACATATAGTTTTGAAAACTGGACCGGACCAACGGGTTCAACCGGGAACCGGTGTCGCTACCAATTCGTCTAACTAATAAAAGCCATACGAAAACATATATTTCAAAATGAAACTATTAATACACATCGAAAACCGGGTTGACCTGGGACGCTTCAAACCCGGCGGGTTGACCCGGTTTAATTTGACCCGTTTTCGACCCAACCCGTGGGGTTCACTCGATTTCAATAGACCCATTTTTCGTCCAGAACGGGTCAAACCGGGTTTCAAAACATTATGTTTAATCTCTAAATCTTCAAACTTTTATTATTTTTTGTTTATAACCTATAAACTTTTTTTTATCACTAAACGATTATTCGTTATAAAATCCCGTTTTTTTTACACTAAACGATTATTCGTTATAAAATCTCGTTGCTATGCACGGATACTCGTCTAGTATATATATATAGATTATTATTATTATTATTATTACTTTTCCTTTTTATATACGTTACTCGTGTAGAGCGAGCCTTTGACTCACATGTATGTTGCCTAACTAACATTTCCGTGACTGTTTTCAACTCTTTCCTTATCCATCCCAAATTTGTATCTAGTGAAATAATGCATGGAAGGTAACCCATAAAATAATTAAATACCACTAATCGTATACCGAAGACTAGTGGTAATAAGCCGTTGAAGACACGTGCTATGCCTTGGTGAAAACCTGAAGACGTGTCTCTCGTTGTTACACATACCTCATATGACGCGTCTTAGGTGTTGTTTGAGGAGAACTCGGTCGTTTAGACGGCCGAGTTATATATGTAACTAGCTGTTGTGTGTGCGTGTGTGATTTTAGTTTTTGTTGAGTATATCTGTATTTAAGTGGGTGTGTTTCGGTGGTGATGTTGGTTATGTTATTATACCATGTTAGTAGTGATGTTGGTTGAGCAGAGAGAAGCTCACGTGGCACTGAGTCGGTGATGATGATGTTAGTCATTACTACCATTAACCTAAGGCTAAGTGTAATAGGTGACTATCAAAAACATACCGCACCTAAACACAAATATACCTCACAAAAACCATTTAATAAAAACATCCGCACACAACATTTAGAAGACGCGTCGGGTAAGTGTGTAACAGGGGAGGACGCGTCTTCGTTTGGGGTGATAGGGTCGTCCGACCACCTATTATAAATGGTGTAAATCCGTAGCAAACAAAACACGAATTACCGCGAATTTTTGTGTTTCATTTTCTCTCTTAAAGATGTCTTTCTTTCAAATGAGTCCCTCCACCAATGTCTCATTCTTCACCTAATACAAAATACAAAGTCTTTTAAGTTGTTAAATACACAAACATTTATATTTCTACGCAAATGTAGTGGCCGCTTTCACATTTGTGGTTGACATGGACACCATGCAAAAAAATTGATTTTTCTTTTTATGACGTGGACGTAATATTTGATTAAATATGCTGATGTGACTTTTTAAGTTTTATATTTATTTATATTAGTTTGTGTTGCATTAAGTAGAGGTGACGAACTTGAAGGGATCGGTAATGACATCGAGGTAAGGTAACAAGGGAGCATTTGTCAGGGCTAATGAAGGTCATGTGCAAAAGCTTATCCGATAATCATAAATGACGATTAAAGATATATTATAACGATCAAACTTTAACTCTTTTATGAGTTTTTCATCACTCTCTCCTACTTGAAGTATAGTTTAACAAATATTTAGAACACAATTTCATATACAGTAAATATTTTGATATTGTAAGTGAATATTGAGGCCCTAACTAAAAGAGAATGTATATATTTTAATGCCTCTAAAAATTGAGGCCTTGTTCGATTGCATACCTCGCTCACCTCAAATACGGCTTTATTTGAGGGATTTTGTTATCAATAGAAATAATTTAAGTTTGATAATAAATATAAATTCATATGCCAGCATATATACTTAACGGAAAATATTTGCACTCCGAGTACCAACGGTAGAGATGGAAGAAGATTTTAGCCTTCGGAAGTTAGAAAATGAAGAAGTTCTTTCTTATTTTCTTGAAGTACTACCAGTTGATTGTGCTTTGGATGTTTATTTGGTGCATCATCATTATCATAACACTTATTTACACAAATACTCGACGATGGTTACAAAGAAGGTGGGTGATGACGTATAGTATCCCCGGACCCACAAAGGTCCGGATCAAAGGATACTAGACGCAGCAATCCAGGATTCAAGGACGGGACGGACAATAACCTCCTGGTTAGGCCCTCCGGACTCAAATAGCGCGGATACTCTCAGCCGCGGCCCAATACCAAACCCGGCCCGTCCTAAATGAGTCTGGACCACGTATCAACCAAAAGAGTAAGGAATCCCGTCAGCACCCATATAACTGACTCAGGCAGGCTCCATATTGGGAAACTCCGCAGTTCCCTCCCAAAAGCATCGCTATCACTGGCAAGATGCCAAGAGGAGGAGTTGACCTTGGAGTTTGCCGCCCAAAAACATCACTATTACGACACGTAATCCCAGGAAACCCGACAAGAAGCTCCTTAAGATAAATAGAGGGCATTGTGCCACTCTCAACGGTATATATCTTATTCACTTCCTCACTAAATATACTTTCTCTCTCTACCATTACTTACTCTCACACCCAAGGTTGAACGCGGAAGTCCCTCTTCCGCGGTGAGGCTAACAGTGTTTTCTTCCTTTCTTAGCAGAATACAGCAGATCATACGTAATTAGTCCAAGATTAGCCTAACTTGAAGCTAGCCTACAGTAGTCTTACTTTGAGCCCCAGTTTTGTACTAACAAGTGGCGCCATCCGTAGGACGCTAACATAACTGCATTCCAAAGACACTCTTACCAACATGGGTAATCAGGCGAATGGCTCTTCTCCTACCCAAGAGCGTTCCGTAGTACGGAGTACCTTGGAAAAGGAAAAGAACCAAGAAAGAGGGGAGCATCATCCTGGCCCGGCCACTGTCACATGAGGCAATAAGGGAGTTCTGTGACAAACATTACGACCAACTATTGCCCTTGATGTCAGAAAGTTTCCGTGAAGAGAGGCTAAGGCAAGTGAAAACTCGCCTTGACTTCGACGACGAAGAACCAAAAAACTTGCGGTCTCAATCTCGACACTCTGAGTCAAGATCTTTGGATGAAAAGGTAAAAAAGAAGCGGAAGGCCAGTTCTAGTACTAGGTCTGGACCCTCCGAATATTCTTACTCCTAAAGTGTTTTCTCTAGACTCAGTAGCGGATAGACGAGACCATCCCAAGAAGATTGTGAAAGAGCAAAGTACCCCCGGTCAGCCGTCTTTACCCGTCTCGGGGAAAAACTAGACGTCAAATCATGCCTGGGAAAAAGAAGGTCGGATGTGTTCACTCGGCTCAACTCTAAAGCTCGTGCTCGAAGAGAGCGGAGGGCTGAAGCCAGGCGGAACCGGCGTGACAGGCTATACTCAAGGGAAAAAAGCCTAAAGAGACGGGGGAGAGGAACACCCAACCCCACCCAGAGACATGCTCCCTGCTCAAGGGAGAGAAGCATCGGGGACAGAGCAGCATACTCTGATCCTGGCCGGCAAAGGGAGTGGACCCCACTAGAAAGTAAGGATAGAGCTGCATACTCTGATCCTCTAAAGATTAATATGAATATGTTGACATTTTTGTGAAAATGTAAAATATGAAGGCTATTTAATGTGTCACCTTTATTTTCTTTAAATTCAAAATTTCATTCAAAATAACACTAACATAATCTATTATGTTCAAATAAAACTTGAGAGGATCTCAATTTTTTTTCTTTTTTCTTGTTCTTTAGTGTATTGCTAGTTTTGTCTGTTTTTTTTTTTTTTTTTTTAAAGATGCTCTTAACATCCTCTGATTCTGAACCGTTCAGACGCGGTCAGACATTTTGGCCGTTCAGACTGTTTGTGTTTTTTTTCCCGTTCAGACGCGGTCAGAGACAGTAAGATCTTAATGGTCTAGACTTGAGAGGGGTGTCTTAATGCCTCTTGGCTCTTGTTGCCTCTTGTTGACAGAAAAAAAAAAAAAAAAAAAAAAAAAAAAAAAAAAAATCGTACGAGCATGCAAATGTGCGGTTCAAACATTAGGGTTTTTTTTTCCTTCTTCTTGTTCTTCTTCTTAGTTTGAAAACGTATTGGGCTTATTGGTAATGCTTATACGTAAAGCTTATTGGTTTTTCTTAGTTTGAAAACGTATTGGGCTTCTAAGCCCATTTAAGTTGTGCTTGGTTTGAAAAACAAACCAAATGGTTTGTGTTTGGCTTATTCAAATTTGGATTGAGCTTTTAAGCCCAATAAGTTTATTTTCAACTGCTTCTTAACAGCTTATCAGTTTTGGCTTATTCAAATTTGGATTGAGCTTTTAAGCCCAATAAGAGTGTTTGTTTTATAAAAACATGACCGCATAGTTTAAGTGTTATAGGCTTAGGTTTAGAGCTTGTTCGAGGTGCAAAATAGCATATTATTGTAGCTTATTGTTACAGCTTATTTCATTAGCCTATAACGAATTGGGTTGGGCTCATAAGGCCAACAATGGCTCGCTATAAAAAGGAAATGGAACTCGATCGTTATGAGGTTTTAAAAGAGTAAGTTTTGTAACCTCTGGCACGTAGATCTTTGAGGGCCCTAGTATAGTCCCCGTCCTCCGTAATCAACACTATGTAGGACGGGGGGGGGGGGGGGGGGGGTATTTGAGAGCATATTTGTACATCCCTAGTATTAATGCATTATCAACTGCGTTTTTCCTAACACTGGGAACGTTTATTAGTGTCATTACAGCTTCATCGCATTGTCTTTTATTATTCTCTTTGTGCACACCAGTAATCTTACTATAGCCATATAATCCAAATATTTGTAAATCTGGGAGCTTATTATTATTATTATTATTATTATTATTATTATTATTATTATTATTATTATTATGTTAAGAACTCCGTCATAGTAAGTGAAACCACTTATGGCACAATTCTCCATATCCCATAAGATTGTATGTAATCCAAGTATTTTTGCTAGTCATTATATGTGAACTCTTAGACGAATACTAAAAGATCCAACAGGGACTATGGCCGGTACAATTCATCACAAAGTCCTTGCAAAAGAGCTGGATTACAAAGAATACCCCAAAGTCGGAGCTGTTTTGGTACTTCGTAATGTTTCGGTCTTTACCTCGAAATCATCACCGCCTACTCTTAACATAACAAAAAGGAACTTGGTTGAAGTTATCGACAAGAATACCATTTTTAGTGGATGAATATGCACCTTCTCATACCCTTTGTTTATGATTAATATTGTCAATCTATTGTGTATGAAACACAGCGTTGTATGGTTTAATTGTTTCGTGTCTATGTAAGGTTATTGTATCGTGTCTATGTATGGTTGAAAAGTAAATCAAATAAAAGTTAACAAAAAAACTTTATACTTCAACATATACCATTACAAACTGTTCAACCGTACAACTAACAACATCTTAACTAATCATATCCACATAAACTAGTATCCTCACACCTACTTAGATAAAACACCCTACCAAGCGAACATCTAACATTGGAGAAAAAGGGTACAACATTATACATATCAAACTTTGGTGGCCAGTTACACGTAACAAACTCATGTATTAGCCAACATGTGATTACCCCACAATCGCTTGAATTTCTTTGTTGTGGGATAAGATATGGTACGTCGTTGTAATGGAAATCGAAAATGTAATGCCCACGTCCTGTCCTGCTGAAATTTCCCAGCTCTTCTAAACACGTGTTCACAGCTTCGGTCCAAGCCAATACAAAATTTCTTATTACATCACAACGTTCCACGCTGTGCATAGAGTCGAGAACCAATAACTTGGACTCATGCAAATCTATAATTGCTGTCACCCAATGATTCCCTGTCGGGTTCATCGGCATCAACACCTACATATAAAGTTTATTTATGCATACACAATTACATAGTCTAGTAAAGAGTAATTTATACAAAACAAATATACATTGAAAGATCTTTACTTACCCAACTTACTACATCCCATGACGGGTATGGACGTGTGCTACCATCCAATGTTCCCCTAAGTGACGGATTTACCGAAAGCATGGACACGTTACCATTCTCGGTCGGGGAAAGAGATGCCGTCCATGATCTAGCCACTGTCCATAGTTGGTTGTCTTCCCGTTTTCTCATTAATAGCTCTATCCAACAATTCATATGCTGATTCAAAAGTTTAAACCAAACCATTTAATGTTCTTGAAACTTAAATAATCTAAACTTCAAACAATTTAAAAGAATACACTTACATCGTCAGACAACCAACCACGTGTATCCACTGGACCCGGATCATTACCCATCTTGTATAAACCCGGAAGTAGATGTTGCCAGAATTTAGTTTCCAGAACCCAACCTGTTGGATGGCAGTCAAGGTATATCCCGTATGGCTCCAAAAGGAATGCCTCAAAACTTTCATAGTTATTGCGCCTTACCTAAAAAATAATAAATAAATAAAATATACAATATGGTTACAAGTTCGTTAATTATATAAACCAAATGTTAATAAATTAAAATTAGTAGTACCTTTGTAGGATCAACATTATAAACTACCAAAGGTCCGCTAGCAGATGTACCAACAAGCACAACATCATCATCATCATCATCTACCGGTAATTCTTCTAGGTTAAATCGCGGAATGGTCGCTGTACTCTTTTTTAGGTTAGCCTTAGCTCCACGTTTCTTAGGGAGGACTGTAGTGGGTCCCTGTTGGGTCCAAGGATATTGCTGATATTTACCTGGACGACAATCCCTCCTTGGTCGGTCGATCGGATCCTGAAAGAAGATTAACAAATTTTTTAAAAAAAAAACAATCAGTAATCAATTACAAATAATGACAAATTTTAAAAATAATAATCGTAAAATAATAGGTTACCTGGATGTCAGCAGCATCGTTAGGGTAGGAAGATGGACCAGCCTGGTGATCAATGGGAATGGCAAATGAGGCAAAACCCATTGGTGTACAGGTAGCAACATGTCCGGTTGATAGAAACGGGGATGGATACTTAGACACAACGGGCGGTGTAGGAATATGAATTCCATCAAAGAAAGACTCATCTGGTGGACCACTAAATGGACGGTGGGATTGGGGGAATCCCTATATATTAAATTATAACGTAATGTTAGTATATAACCATTTCGTCATTAAAAATTACTAAACATAAAAACACAAGAAAAAAAACCTGTGTGTTTTGAATCACACTATAGTCACTAACCAACATTTTCATCAGCAACAAAGCTTGATCCTCTATGTACTCCTTGTTTATTGCGAAGTTGGTTTTGCTGCATTAAAAATGTTAATGAAACAATTAACAACCTTTCAATAATATTTATACATAAACTCAAAAGAAATTGATGTGAAACTATTTACCATTTTTTCAATCTCGGCTATCTTTAGCTGATATTCTTTCATCTTCTCATCATAATAATTAAACTTTTGTAAAACAGCCGGCTGTATTTCATCATCCATGGAATGGTATGCTTGTGGCTGTATAACCGGGGGTGCGACCGGATGCCCTTCGAAATACGCTTTACTGTCACGCCACCACTCGGATAATTCTTCGTACTCATCCGGTGTAAGCCTAGGCAACAGTGTTCTTACCTTTAATAAAACATAGAAAATACATATGACATTAAAAAAAATCAAACAATATTAAACTCATAATAGTTAAAAAAAAATTGGATATCTCAAACTCACCCTCAATTGGTCATCCAAACACTTGTCAATACGTTCTCTAACGACCACTTTGTTAAAACTCCATGCAACGGACCGGGAATGCAACACTCGATGATGACGGAAAAAATAAAGGCTAGCACCTCTGGGGAACATCTCCAATATCCAAATCTAAAAAAAAATAAAAAAAAAATAAAAAAGTAAATTCGTTAAAATAACCACAATTATATGTATACATGAACTGTAGAAATAGATTAATGACATACCTTAAAAGCCCATACAAATCCATTCAACGTGTACTTAGGAGGTTTAGTAGGGTCCCTCTCGTCGGAAAAGTGCTTATCCCTACGCTGAAATGCTGCATCCCGGAGATGCTTGTACAAAGTTGGCCATACATACGACCCCCACGGAAAGACATTCCAATTATCTAAATCCTCGACTAGCCTAAGCAAAAATCCGTCCACTATATTCCCATGCTCAGGTACCTTTCAACACCAACATCAAAATAGCTAACAAACAAAGTCGAACCCCATCTTTGTCGCTCAACTTATTAAACTCGGCTTTGTTGTTTATCAATGTTAACAACGTACCAACGTGTATATTATGGGAATCAATAGAAGAAGGGAACACACATCTCCTAAATAAGTTAGAGCCATCCATATACGACTCCCTAAAATCAACCCCAAACCTTAAACCCGTAACTAGACAAAATTCCTCCCTACCAAACTGAATTTCAACCTCACCTAAACGATCAAGAGTACGTACACGATATCTTAATGGAACTGTGTTTGTGTCTCCCTCTTGGCAAGCAACTTGGTGGCATAAAAAATAGTGTATTAAAACCCCGCTCTCTTGCATATTCGGAATGTCTAACATCCAACCAAAACATGTTTCTCTAAACATTTTTTCCTTAGGGGTGTTCAATATCAGTTTTCTAATGTGACGAACTAAAGACAACCTATTCCTACATGTAACTTGCGCAGGATAATCTTAAAATAACCAAAAGACATAATAAATATATATTTACAAAACATATACGTAACAAATAAACAATAATTATAATGACAAAAAAAATATATTTCAATATTACCCGATTTTCCGCCATTATGACACACTACTCACTACCACAGCCACTACCACAAGACCACCACAACAACGACACAACTCCACCAGCAACAACCACACCACCACAGACCACCCCCACAACTCCACACAACCAACAATACTCCACCAGAACGCCACACCACCACTGCACCAGCAACAACCACACCACCACTGCACCACCACCATAACTCCACACCACCAAAAATACTACACCACCACTGCACCACCAACAATACTCCACCGGTAACAACCAAACGCCACCAAAACTACCACAACGCCAATACACAAAGAGATGGAAGTAGTTTTCTAGGTTATGTGAAAAAAAATGTACACGACATGCATGCTATATTCTCCAAATTTTATCATCCTTCTTCTCAATTGATACTTTTCAGGCTAAATCGTTCCTTCCCCATGCAGCGCTCCTTCCCCATGCAAACTTTAATGCATGTCGCGTGTATATATATATATATATATATATATATATATATATATATATATATATATATATATATATATATATATATATATATATATATATATATATATATATATATGTTGCGTATATATATACGCGACATGTGTATTATATTCTTTTTTTTTGTCCCGAGCCCAGCATGCTGCTGACACGTGTGTTCCCCATATGTCGCGTATGACTTTTAGGGGAATGTTGGGGTATTTTGGAAAACGGTGCTAGGTTGGGGTAGATTGGGACACACCCCTCCATGCAGGGGCATGTCAGTAATTTTTGCCATTAAAAAAGTCTTAAAAAAATAACGACAAAATATAGTATTTATCTATTTTGCTCGTTACCGTAAGTTACTTGTCAAAGTGCACATGCAAATTCTCTCCTTCCACTATCAGTTCAAAAACTTTATGCAATTCTAGTGCACCAGAATCTGCTGAAACCTATTCAGTAGTAGGAAAAAGGCGTCAATTGACTTGACGCATTGAAAATTTTTGTTAAAGTAGAGAAAAAGAAAAGACCTTTTTGGCCTTCATTGCCCATTGTAGACCATTATCTTTTATTGTCTCGAGCCTATGCCAAAAATAATCTTCCAAAGGAACGTTTATAGTCAGGCCCTGCAGATGTTATCATATGACGGAGTTTGCTTCCATCATGCTTAATATTTTTCATGCAAACAAGTAATTCATGACTAGATATAAAAATCAGATAATTTAAAGAATAAGATGATAAACTCTAGAATCAACAAGTACCTCTTATAATAGCCTTTGGATCTGGTTGACTGATGGTTTTTATGAACTATTTTAAAATTTAGATGCTCGAACTCTCCATGAGTTTCTTGCTAATGCAAGCTCAAATTTGCTATTACTTTCGCGATCATAGACCCCAGCCACCTCTACTGCCTGTGAAATAAAAACAGCATAGATATAGCCAATACTTGAAGTAATAAACACGAGATTATCAAGAAAAAACGAAGTCTAAACTACAAATCACCTTTAAAGCATTGAACAGTTTTCTTGCGGCCACACTTGGGTCTTCACCTAAAGAAGCCAAGGAAAATTCTACAATTTGAATTAAGAAAGCTTTGTGTGCCAGAGCTTTCTCGATAATTTTACATATTATAGCCTTTTCCTCGATCCTGCAAAAACATAAAAGGAATTCTTATAAGCTTAGAGCATAATGGTCAATGAAAAGAGAGATTAAAGCTTAAGGCATGCAATTGGAATTGGAAGAAGGCAGGGAAGGTACATACGCCACACATAGGTTATCAGCATCAGATAGAAGCACCGTAAACATATCCAACTTGGGACGTCTAGCATCGATCTTCTGAAAAATATGAATTGCAAGTCAAGCAAAAAATCAAATATTTCGAGTATTTATGAGCCAACTAAATCTTACCAGCCAAGAGATTTTGCCGCTCTCAATATTATGGCAATAAGGACACATGTGAGTTGCTGCATGACTTGTGTCCCTGAAGCTGGATTTATGCACTGGATATGGTAGCTGTAAACAAATAAACAAAATAAAAGTTAACAAATAAAAAATATAACAGGAAAATGAAAAAAAATAAACAAAATAGTAATAAATGAAGTACAGAATATGATAGCTTACCAATCAAGGCACACAGAGCAAGTCGAGACTTCCTGGTCCCGAGTTTCATTTAAGCAGAACATACAAACATTTCTCTGGTTGCATCCATCCGGCTTGTTATGTACATACAAAGATCTGTCTAAAGTACTTGATATCTGCAGATATAAAATATCAAGAAAGATATCATATGAGGGCTAATATGGTACAATAAGATGTACAAAGATCTCTAGGGAGTTCTTTATCTGGCGAACATTGGAAACATACACTATAAAGAACCCTGTACCTGAGATAGACCATCAAGTAACATACTATCATCACCAACTTTTATTCCAATAATGGCCCCACCTCTCCGTTTCCACTCTTTTACCCTTTGCACTTCAGATACAACCTTGTCCATTTCCACGCAATTGAAAGCATCAGTACTGCCAAGCCCCTGCATATATTAACATAATCTACATGAGAACAAAAAAATATCAAAAATTTCTGTTACATTTGAGAAAAATATATCACCTCAAGCTGCAATAACAAAGACCAGGATCGTTCTCTTGTGCTGCGGCTGAAAAATGTTTCGACCCTTTGATGCAATCTTTGATGTTTCAATAAATAGCAACATGTCATAGTGCATGTTCCTTTTTTACTTGGCGGACTTGATTTGGACAGGTCTTGAGTGCTCTTATTTAAAAGGTTAATGAGATGGACGACTTTTTCACTCAACTTTATCAGATTGTTTGTTTGGGACTTGATGCCTCAGCCTATGACTGATTCTCTCAGCTATGAGAGCGCTCCTCTCTATTCAGGAAATTCAACCACTTCTTTCCATAACTAACCTCCTCCGATGCTCCTCTCAACTCTACTCCCTCAAATCCCCACCGCCTGTTGAGCCCACTTTTGATCTCTCACATCAACTCCCACACATTTGGCTTGCTTCTCTTCTATGGTACTAAATGTTCAACAAAGAGCAGATTTCAAATCCTGGGTTCAGTTTGATGGAGTAAACCATGCCAAGCATGTGTTCTGTAATTGTCTTTGGTTCTTCGTAGATCCTAAGTTTGTATTTATTGATTTATTATGTCATGGTTGTGTTGTAGATCATGGTTGTTAGCAAATTAAGCTACTTGGCGTAGCTACTGCTCATGATCATGTAATGTTCTATGATGAAATTGAGCATAAAAATTCTAATAATGTATCTTCTTGACTGAGATGAGAGCATCATGTATCAAAAACCTTAGATGGGCACAAAAAATATCAACTTACTCAAATTTTCGTTGTTCTTTTGCTTTTCCATGATCTAAAACAAGAACCTTCAGTTTTGTGTGTCATGCAACATGTTTAATGAGAAAGATCAACATATACAAGAACCAAGTTAGAAAATTGTGAGTAGCAGGTCTATTGGCATTGCCATATCTACATCAATTATTGGCATTGCCAATTATATGTGAGCAAATTCATAAGTAAATGCACATTTTTAATCAGCAACAACGTATCCAACACAAAAACACGGTTTTCTTTTGTTGTTGGCAGATCCTTGAAGGATGAACAATATCATTATGTATCCGTGTCTTGATCACGACTATCACGATTCCTCTCACTGATTCCACATATATGCTCCTCTCCCATTGATGACTTAACTTCGAGCAGACGTATATGATTCCTAAGTTTATTTTGATACTGCACACACAAATAAAGTATCAATAATGTAAAATAAAAAATAAAAAAAAATAAAAAATAAAAAATAAATAAATAAATAAAAAATGGCAGCAATGCTTATATTCCATGAAAAAACAATTTTGAAGTAGTCAAATGTCATATAGCAAGTATAAAATA
This sequence comes from Artemisia argyi, assembly GCA_030686995.1. Lineage (NCBI taxonomy): Eukaryota > Viridiplantae > Streptophyta > Magnoliopsida > Asterales > Asteraceae > Artemisia > Artemisia argyi. The sequence goes on from CM060697.1 coordinate 183,629,415, forward strand.
AAACCGAGTAATAGTGAATCTTTGGAATTGTACAAAGTGCAATAATCTATGGATGGATAAATGCATGCATCTAGAAGATTACTCTTATATTTAATTATTAAATCCATGTTTTGATTTATAATTAAAAAGGGATAATTTCTAAGTATTCCTAAAAGCTAGTGGGAGTATTATGTTTAATTTCTTAAATCATATATGTTGTGGAACATATAAGAGTAACATTCCATATATGTAAATGTTAAGTCTTAGTTTGGAATGAAACTTTACTTGTAAGATTTAGGAAATAAGACATACAACCTTGGAATGAATGTTTATTGTTGAAACATGTGCGGGAAATGAATCTAATATAACATGATATATCATTTAGAAAGTCTAAATGGATATGCATAACATGAATAAAATCTAAGTGTAACTTAAAGATTTTTCATGAACATCATGTTTTGCTGTATTATGCTTGATTACAAGATGATTTGGCAATATTAATATTTAATTAAAAAGTTATTAGATAACTTGTGTAATATTCTAAAAGAATATGTTTGATTATAGAATCACATCCTAAATCTGGAACAGCTTCCAAATTCTATAGATGAACAATTTTTCAATTGCTGTGAAAATTGTCATAGCCAACAAACTTGAAAGTTTAAAGGGCATCAAACATTACACAATAGATATTAATATTTACGGGAAGTTTTAATAGAATATTGTTGTTTGCATACAATGATGCTAATGAAATTGAGATGACAATCAATACTAGTTATGGAAAGGATTTCATCCTTGGCTATATGAACTAGTTGTGCTTACTAAAATCATAGTTGCATTATACATTAAGAGAATAAGAATACTTCAAACTTTAAAACGTTTGAAAGTTTGATTATCATAAATTGGTGGTTAAGGATGTCACACATTTTCTGAAATATGGCATTATCAAAATAGTTGAGTATGCACATATAAGAATTTCAATAGTTGAATTCTTGAAATCTTAAAATTCCGATAGATCAAAGTTGGATGATTTATGTCTTGTCAACAAGTATGAATGTCATTACTTGAGACATAATTCATCAACAAGAGTTATCATGCATTGATCTATTTAGTATTTGGATAAGGAATGTTAAACAATTATAAATACATGGTATGTTTAATTTATAATATATTGTATCCTATATTTGTATGTTTAATCCATGAATAAATGTTATTCTAAATTGTCCGCTGTCAGTTAATAATATGGGAATATTATTAAATCAAGACAAATCTGAAGGTTGGTATAATATACTTAATGTATATTGATGCGTAGTCATGCCATTTCAGATGATATTCAATGATACCGAATATAGGACTTATCCCAACTACATGATGTTAATTTATGGATTTTGTTATTAAGTAAATCATGAGAAGTTATCCTTAGACTTGAGATGCAAGATAAGTGTCATGAATGTAGTACATTTTTGTGGAACAACTTAACGCTATACGTAACTGGTAGTCATAAGGGTTGTTTTCGAAAGTGTTACAAAGTTTGTGGGTTTTGCTTGTAATCAAGATAGAATTTGTTTCTTCAAATTTATTTTTGGAGTTTAATACTGCTGGGCCCCTCGTAGGGTTGGTAAGATGCATGTGCGGCCGCACCCAATATCTCCCCTGAATATGTTTAGAAGATTTGGTAATCTTGATAAATCATAAACAACGAGAAACAGAATGGTTAATTAAGGAATGACTTTAATCCATATCCTTACTAACGTGGTATTAGAAACAAAAAGATAATAATAATGAGAAATCATTAAAAGGTTTTTCCAGGAGCCTTACTCGAGATCGTATTAGAGGCATCGGCGTGTTGCAAGACGCTAACCGATGTGATTACACTATTAAAATATGTCCAAGTGGGAGCTGTTAGATTATGGACATTATTTTATTAGTTGTATGTTAGAATCGAACTCGAGATCATGGGATTGCACACTTTATGTATGAAAAGTAAATGAATAATAATTATATATAAATGTTATATTAATTATTAGAACGTAAACACGTAATGATCGTTAACATTTAATGGAAATGGCTAATGACCATTAGACGAATAAAAGGAAAGGGACTATAGATGAAAATTGGAATGTCAAGAAGGTTCCGGAAACCCTTTGAGGGTGTAGGGACGATTGGCAAGGGTATCCCACATCGCTTGGTGAAGCTTTTGTTTCAAGTTTTCTATCCTATATAAAAATACAAGGTTTCATTGTTTTCTCATAACTTGAACACATAATCTTGTGTGTTTTCTCTTCTCTTCTCCTTGCAATTTTTTGACACCCCATTAAAGTTTAAGGGAGTCGAATACTTTGTTATTCTTCTAGTGTTTGTGCTCGCTATACTTACATAAACGTTTACTTGAAGTAGTACGTGTGTACAAGATCGTGAATCAAACACATCATTGTTTGTTTCTTGGATTTGTTCACATAAACCCTAATTAGGGTTCTTGAGATGAAGATTGCATTTGATTCTTGTTCGGGCTAGAATCACTACGGTATGTTTACTATTTATATTTGATTAATTAATTACATATTATATGGTCTTATTATAATTGCTTCCGCTATGCTCTCTTGATGTGTTTTGTTTATTTTATATGATTGTCATGATATTATAATTTCAACACGATAATGATCCATGACCCACACCTCACAGCCATACTGATCCATGACCCACACCTCACAGTCACCAACACCTCTAGCACAGGAAATCACACAAAGCTCTCCGCCAAAAACTCCCAGATCAACCAACTGACGAGAATGATAATCTACTGCGTTCATAGCATCTGGAAGAGATATCTCGCTAAAAGACTCGGAAGCCAAGTCAAATGCCACTATACTTTGGAACTCCCTCAAGTCATCATTAGAACCGCAAAGCCCATGAAGATATCCATCTACACAAACATGGATATTCCTATCGGTATAAAGGTAATGAACATGAGAGAAAGGACTTTGGGTGATTAGTTTCCAACAACCTGATCTCATACTATAAACTTCCACTTGCAACCACTCCACAGACTGTTCATGTTCTATAACCTTGACAATTTTGTAATCATCATTCTTAGGATCAAAACCGAACCGAAAATCATACCAGTCATTAGGACGAGAACCCACTGGGATAGCATACGGCGGGACCGTTAATAGCATGGAGAGAGAAGGGTTCCATACGTGAATGACAAAATTAATAGAGTGGATAGACGAGAACTTACTGGGGTAGTCACCGACAGAAAAACATATTAAGCCGTTAGCAGAACCAATAACATAATGTGCTCTAAAAGTAAACCCGCGGTTGAACACTAATAGGATTTCATCTTTATCATTATCGTTGATCGAAGGGACTTAAACCCTCAATTACGTACAATATATATTGAACTTGTTGCCTAAAAGAAACAATTTAAAGGCCGACTTTCCTTTACATAAATATACGTTTCCATGTTTATATTCACCTTCCATATTAAATAATCAATATCCTTGTGATGTGATTTCTAAAAAAATATCTTCTAAATTAAACTTTATGTCCTTTATTGAATAGTGTGTATGGAAAAAATTTTTTCTGAATCTCAGGCCCATAACCGACTAAAATCAGCAACCCAATTATCGGTTTTTTACAGTTTAAATAGAAACAAAAGCACAGCGATTCTAAAATCCTAAATTCTCATAGATTTGAGGTACGATTTCTAGGTCCTTTTACTTTTATATCCCCTCAATCAAGCGATTTTAAGCTGCATCTAGTTTATTCATCGGTAAAAATAAACATACAACGGAAAAGAAAGCTTCAATGGCAGGGACAGGAGCAACCTCGGGGACATCTGCCTTCAACAATGTTGGTTTTGTAATACAAGATATCCGACTAAACACGTTAGTACAAGACCTACTAGATGGGTTCCATTTATTACCTGCTACATCAACAACGGCGCCACCTTCGACATCAACAGTTGAACCAGATACGTCAACTCCTAGTACAGCAATAGCAGAAGAATTTGTGAGTCTATTGTCAATTTCCAATTTATCATACATTCATATATATTTATAATATTTACACAATGGCACTGGTTTTGTAATACAGGAGTGGATACCTGCTACATCAACATTTGAACTGGATACGTCAACTCCTTGTACACCAATACCAAAAGAATTTGTGAGTCTATTGTCAATCTCCAATTTATCATACATACATATATATTTATAATATTTACACAGTGGCACTGGTTTTGTAATATACAGGAGTGGATACCTGCTACATCAACTCCCAAAGTAAGTCTATTATTAATGTACACAATATCATGTTTTTTTATATATGAATGAATTAATTAACACATGATGACACTGATTTTATGTTACAGGAACGTAAGGAATTCAAGAAGTGGGCACTTGCTGCAGCAATAAAAGCAAAAGAAGAAGGAGATGATGATGTAAGTCTAGACTATTGTCATCTTTTGGTTGAATTCCAAGTATATTCTTGCAAACTTCATTATTACAGTCAATATCATTCAAATCTCTATAGCTATCACATATGCCCAAATAAATATTTTAATTATTACTCCATTATTAAGTCATTTAAATACTAATCATCAATCATCAATAAGTAATATTGCACTTTTACCTTTCTCCCAAATTTAAAACCATAAATCAGCCGTCTTTTTACTTCTCTGCTGCATCGATCTTCATTTTATTTCTATAATTGCTTCCTTATTCGAATTGTGAGGCTGAACTGTTACTAATTTTTGGTTAATTAATCGCCTCTTATTATATTAAACTAGGCTTCTAAAAATAATGAAGTCTTTTGTTGCCGACATATATTTTACGGTTTAATACGTGTGTCAATATAAAAATTCATTGGTACTTTGTTATACAGGAATTTTATAGATTGCTTGATTTGGCAAATTCTGTAACATCAACAATCGCAACATGTCCTCCTCCTCAGGTAAGTCTATTATTAACCTGCACAATATCATGTTTTCTATTATTTATAAATTTACACAGTTAAGATAAGATGATGGGACCTGTTTTGTAATACAGGCATACAAGAGATATCTCTTAATGTGGTCTCATTCTACTTCAGAAAAAGCAGATCCTCATGTAAGTCTATTATTATTACTATTATTATTTCTTTTAAATATGAATATACACAGTTAAGCTCATGGCACTGATTTTGTAATAAAGCAGGAACGTAAGAGATTGTTTAAGTGGAAACGTTCTGCAGAAAGAAGCGCAGCTCCAGATGTAAGCCTGTTATTAACTTAAACATTATCTTTTTTTAGGGATAATTTCAGAAATACCCCATTTGCCTTTGTGCTATTTACATCCAAGACCTAAACTTTTGTGCTTTCGAAAAAAGACAAGGCAACTGGGCAACTTGAACAACCCAATCATGTGTCGCTATGTGTCTTGACATTATTTTACCAAAGTAGATCAGTTGACCAATTGTTATACCGTTGTAGATCGACCAGTTGCCCTATGACTCATCACCTTGTAATCAGTAAAAGTCACACTTGTCACTTATTGGTTTGAGTTGCCTTGTTATTAACTTACTCATTATCATTTGTTTATTATTCTATTTTTTAATATGTAAAATTACACAGTTAGGATGATGGCACTGGTTTTGTAATATAGGAACCTAAGAGATGGAGCCTTGAAGAAGAAATCCTAAAGCCATTTGAAACTGCAATGCAAATTGTTGAAATAGAAATAAGACAGCTATATTTATCCGAATTCAGTTACACTGACTTGAGACAAGAGCATGTTATATATTCTTGTAAAGGGGAGCCTGGCCTTTACCAATGGTATGTGTTGCTTATGATATTTGTGTGTTTTTACTTTCTTTGGTATGTATTTAGTTTTTTCTTCTGAATAATGACAGCCAAAATGCCCTGTGGATATGGCCCGAATTAATGCGTTACTCAGCATCAGGCGAAATAGATGATGGACCAAAAATTATTGCGGAGGTGATATTTTTTTTTTTCTCATCCATGGTTTTTTGAATATTTACTAATGTTTTTTCTTTTAACTGTACTTATATTTTTCATGTGTTATATATTACTATTATTATAGAATATCAAAAAACGGTTTCCAAAATCTGACATGATAGATGGAAGACCCTCCACAGACGAACTTGGTTTTGTAACTATAAAGTTATCAGGGAAATGGATTGCTAAGGTTTTTTTTTTTTTTTTTTTTTTTTTTTTTTTTTTCCCTCTTTTGAAACATGCAATACAATTTTCACTTAGATTCTTTTTGATTCCTTGCAGAGCATTCATAAGATGCTAAAAGATGGTATTGACACATGGGCACCAAAACTTACTGTTAAAAAGGTAATAGTAGACTGTCCCTCATTGGGCGTGGACATGCATGTGGATTGGTTTCGACTACTCCCTATTGTATACACGCTAATGAGTATTCTCGAGTATTCAGAAGTCGATGTGACCCTCGCTCATCGCATGGACCTACCCAAATCTTCTCAAGTACACATTCATCCTTGTATTAAATCGTTCTCTATTTACATCTATATATTATATGAAATATTAATTACATTTTATTTCAGGGGGTTGATATATTGAATAGATGGTTTCCGTGTGAAAAAAGAGGAGGTTATGTGGTGATAAAAAGAGAAGTACCTTTTGTTCTTCCGAAGACAGACTTCCAAAATGCTTATAAAGATATCTTTGCTTTGGGGTACTTTACTTGCTAAGTATATTAAAACATATATATCAATTGGCTAGCAATACATTTGTTTTTCCTGTAAATTTATTGTAAACAGTGTTACGTTTCACCAATGTTATATGAAAAGTGGCTTTCAAATCTTCTGTCATATGTAGTTATGGAATCTGTGAGCAGAAAGCAGATTGGATGGTATGGGTGACACCTATACGGCAACAGGTGTATACTGAAACGTGCTTAGCTGTAAGTAACTTATTACACATCAGCATAACTTATCTGATAATATGTTCAAAATAAAGATGAGAAATTGAATACTATTCCTCCATTTTTTTTTTTTTTTTTTTTTTTTTTTTTTTTTTTTTTTTTTTTTTTTTCAGGTTGCTAAACTCGAAGGGTGGATCCCAAATGATAGGCACAAACCCCCTAGATTAAGTTATGCAGGATACCGTAGTTGCACTACGGAAGTGACAGAAAATCTATTGGACATAGCTAAAATACGTCATGAGGCGGTGTTAGAAGGTATACCAGATATTGATCATTTATTCTTTATTTACTTTCGTGAATAAATAATGTGATTATAAAATTTATTTTATTACAAAAATCACTCAACTTTCTTTCATTAAGCAATCCAGCTTTAAACATTGCTAAATTTCACATTTTTTTTAATAAGGCGGGGCTGCTAAATTGCTTGGGTATCGCGCCGAAGAAGTTTTAGATTGTGTCTTTAGGTAAGATTCACATGCTTTTATCATAATTTTTTCCATTTTCTACTTACGATATCAGTATTAATAATACGAGTGGTGTGGTAAAGCTTAATTTCCCACGAACTTGTCTTGATCAAATTTCTACAAACGTTAGGACATCACCAAAGTCCACACACTGAGAGGCGTGAGCAAGTTTGTTTGAGCCACTTTGTTTCATTTTTACACTGAAAAGTGTGAACAAAATTTTCAAATCTCCACACTTTACAAGTGTGGATAAAACTACTCATCAGTATCTAAAAAAGTTCTAAACCCACGCGCGTGTGTGTTTCATTCTATAATTAACAAAAATATAGCAAGGAATATGCACAATGTAGTTACATTCATTCCAGAAAATTATTTCTTAAAACATACAAATTACAATCCAATAAAATTGAGTAAAGATTCTCTAAGTTATAATACCAAACTTCATATACTGTAATTCCAAAAGAGTATTTAACGAAATCTTCCTTCGGAAGTTGTAAAAAATAACATTTAGTTACTCATCATTTTTGAACTCCAAAAGAATTTATAAAAGAAATTATAAAAGAATAGTTAAATTAAGCAAAATACCATCTACATTAAAGTATCTATGAGATAACTGAAAGAATGATCATAGCATTAAGAATAATTGACCCAGAAATACACGGAGTCTCCTATGGCACTCGAAAACACCATGAACTTGCGCCTAAAGATTCGACGCCTTATGTCCGTACAGACCCATTTTAACCCATACCTAACCCATCTATTTTTCCGCCTATGAACATCTCTGCTTGCAGTTCCAAGAGACTCTAAAGAAATAGTCTTATATTTTAGTATAACAGAATATTGCAGCATCATATTAGTGTCGCAACTCTCAAGGATCATTACCCGATTCCCTCTCAGTTTCAGCCTTTAAAAACCAAAACTGATGTTGTCAACCATTGTGCAACAACTGTCGCATTACACCAAGAATATTCAGATCTTAGCCGCATGCATACTAAATATCCTCTAGAGGACTGGACTCACGAACTTATGTGCATACAGCATACTAGAACAGTCATATGTATATATTTTTCGAAAGGCAGAGCTGTAATATTTTACCTTTATTCAGTCATATGTATACTAGAACACCTTTTATCTGGATTAATAAATTTTTCTAGTGGTGTACACCAATGTTTCAACACTGAAAAATGCTTATCAGTTGCTTATTCACAAGTAGTTATTTACTCTAGAACTGACATTTATAAGCTCATATTTTATGGTTGATAAGCTTACCTATCAAATAAGCTAAGGCAAACATCCCTATAAGAAGCTTTATCTAAAGGCTAAAACATCTTATTTGTTTATATAACTCAAATAAGCAATACCAAAATCTAAAAGTAAATAAGTAGCGATGAGAATAAAATCAGCTGCATACCAGGACAATTATCCAAACAGAAAACCGGCTACATAGAACAGATATTCACACTTCCTAACTCTAGCAGGAAGATCCTCATTTCGATCAAACTACTCCGAAACCATTATCTTCCGATAAATCTGCTTCTCTCGATAACTTTTTCCTTATTGAGCTAAATCAACAAAAGTTCAGATGAATTAACTGAACTAGCTTTATATAACAGATATCAACTGATATTCCCTTCTTTTTTAGTCAAGTTACGTACTTATTCATATTCAATGTTTTATGTTCTTAACAGGTATACATCCCTGGTAAACCATAGATCGGCCGCATGTGTGTTTGACGATAAGATGTTTGATGAGAAGGTTAGAATTTAACTCGTTATGTTATGCTATTATTGTATATTGTATTCTCATTATCTGCTCAAAATCATTGATAAACAGGAAAATACTTTCGTTTATCTACTTAATACAAGAGCTCGAATTCGTAGAATTACCAATGATTGTCGCAAAGACATCGTTGAGTTAAAGAAGGTAAGAATAATTTTTATTGCTTTCTTGTTCTTGAATATCAAGTTAACTGATATATATGTTTGCAACAGGCTTCACATTTGATATTGGAGAAAGATGAAGGATGGGAGAACGGTGAAGAACGAGTGTTGGGGTTCTATTTACTCGAGTTTACTGAGGTAAGACAATATAGTGATTAAATTTTCCTACCTTGAACATACATAACCCTTGTTGAAGTTAGAACTTAGAAATGAATACATGGTTTTATTTTCCCTAGGTTACTCTTCCAATATTGTAAGATGGTATCAATTCAGAGTATAAACAACCACATAGGAGAGCAATAGTCGGAGGGATTAATCCTAGCCGAATGTTTATTAATAAATATTGAGTTCAATACACAAATGGTTGTCTTGTGAGATAAAGAACTCACTAAGGAACCATAAACGATTACAAGATAAAATGATGATCAAGAGACCAGTGAAGAGAGATGGTGGCTGTAGAGTGATTAGGTTTTTTTGTTATGTCCTAATGATAGGATTATGGGGCGATCTTGGCTTGCACAGAAGGCTTCAACTTTTATTCTTAACAAACTGGCACCAAACTTCAATAATAGGATAATGACACGACAGCTCTCCAACCTTCTCCAACCTTATTAACTGAAAAGATAAGAAACACAAAATAAGCAAGTATAAACTTGGTATTTAAGCAGATTAGGACAGGGATTTAACAATTATGCTCTTAAATGTATGGTTGAGTTAAGTTATCCCGTCCCATGCTTCTAAGGAAAGTTTGAGAACACAATGAAACAAATAATTAGACTATTAACAATTACAAAACCTAGTTCTGTTTCTAACTTGGCACAAACATTTGGGGTGAATATAAAGTATTAATACTCTTTTAACTTTTTTCTTTCCAGGTTCTCCAAGAGTCTTGTATGTCTGTCTTGCCACACATCCTGTGTGAATATCTCTACGATCTAGCTAAGAAATTTAACAGTTACCATTCCTCTGTGTACGAGGTATATTTACTTGCACATGTTTTTTCTCATACAATATTGAACTTAATTTCCGATTTACTTTAACCGAAGTTAACTTTTATAAAAACTGTTTGATGTTTAAAAAGGTAAATGTGACGATAATGTAATTTTGAAAGTATTGCTAAGTTAGTGGTTCTGTTGGAGAGAAAGCACAGTATTTACTTACCAATGTTTTATTGAATTTAATTTCCGGCTCTCTTAAACCATGTTAATATTCTAAAAACTAATTTTAAATTTAGAAAGACATGCGATTATTTATGTTGGGATTTAGCGTAACTTTGAAAGTTTTGGCAGGATGGGTCTGCTGTGGAGACAAGCACATTATTGTTGTATGAGGCAACTGACGTAGTAATGGGAAAGTGCTTTCATCTTTTGGGGATCAGTCCGGGAATAGTAAAGGAAAAATTCTCCCATCGTTCAGGGATCACTCTGGTACGCATTATTTAGGGAATTGTTTTTTTATTTTGGTTTCCCGGGTCGCGTTTTCCCCCATGGATTCTGTTATGTGGGACCACCTTTTGTTTATAAACCATGGATCACTTTACTCTTGTTTTTTAAAGGGAGTATTTGAGATTTATTTAGGGTTCTTGGTTTAAGTTCTCTAATTTAAATTGGTTTGGGTGTATTAAGATTATAATATATAACTCTCTATCATACCATTGAAGCGATTCATGTTTAATTTACTATGAAGAAGTATAAAAGGATTTTTCAAAACCAAGTCAAGCTTAAGTAAGTAAAGGTAGTTTAAAAAAGTTGGTCACAGTTCTACATTTTATAACCAGTTTTTAACCTCTTTTGTGTAGCCATCCTCGTTTTTTAAGTCACCAGTGACTATTTTCCGCCGTGCATTGCTATTGTCCACTGTGGAACGACCGATGGATGTAAATGCTAGGTAACTACCGGTTTTCATATTTCATATTGATAAGAATCGTTATATTCTAAGCTAAGTTTATTCCATTCTATGCAAGTTAAGTCGAATATATGTTGTTTCCATAAAGTATTGTACCTTTCCATTAAAGGCTGGGTCAATTGTAATAGTGCATGTAAATAAAATCAAAATCATGTATATATCAATTTTATTAGTTTATAATCAGTTTTGAAATATTATTTTTACGGTTTATTGGTTATTAAATAACCCAAACTTTTTTGAAAGCCATCTTTGAGTGAATTTGAGTTCCAACGCTTGTAGGTATTTCCTTTTTTAACTTCTTTTTGTAAATTTAAGTTATTAAAAGAGAGTTTTCATGTCTACTGTATTGTGTGCATGGCAACGACTTTGCATAACTTAGTGCTATACAAGTGTTGAAAACCAATCGTTCCTCTCTATATCTCTATTTGCAGAATTTTTGTAGTTGTAAATTTTTGTTTTTAATTTGTGGTTGCTGTTTTGATTTTCATCAGGGATGCAACCAGAAATTTTAGGTTTGAGTTGTTTTCATTTCGTACCACACCTTATACACCACTCTGGATTGATAATAAGGGCTGGGTGTTTGGGCAAATTTCCGTATCAGATAAGTTCGGGTTGCGGGGGTCTCAATTTTCTGAGCGAGACTTTGCTCATGTTTCTTTATTCAACGAGGATTGGCGTAATCCTATACCGATCAACAACTCAGGGCTTGTTTACATTGGAAATCCCAGTTCCGGTCATCCAGTGTCATTCTCTTGCTTCATTGAGATTTGTCTCGAACTCTACGTTACTAATAAGAATGAGGGTTATCAGGTTTGTGATCACAAGAAAGATCTAGACCTCACAGAGTTTTGGGACAAGAAATCAGAGGGTGTGTGTGGTTGTCTTTCCGTTGTAGATAAGAATGGATGTACTCGTTTGTATTACATGCTGTTAAGGGATGCCATAGACACTTCACTAAAGATTAAGTTTAATACGGAAACGGATTCTGGTGCTTGTGAAGTTCGCGGATATATAATAGCTTATTATGGGGATGACTTTCTCAATAAATCGCGATCTGAAACTAAAATATCTAAAGATTGCTGCATGGCGTTACTCTTCCGATCCGATGCACCTTATGTTCTAAATGATGGCGATAGTATTCCCCTGGTTAAATCCGTGCTTGCGGTACCCACCAAGGGCTCTCTTATTGTCAAAGCTTACATGGAGGATGTGCGTTCTAACAAAGTGATTATGAATAAATGTTTCAAGTTCAAGCCACTACTCGATGGTTTCACCAGGGATACTATTATTGGGAGGGAATGCTCTTTGGATCTAACAGCAAGTTGGAACTATCTCGCTCGATATCTTTGATATCTGTTATGTTACAATGACAAGACACTCTTTTGACACGAAAGAGATCCTCGCATGTTCAAAGTGAACATGAGATGCCATGTTGGTTATGAGAGCAACTAAAAAAGTGAGCCATTGATTTACTAACAACCTTGCTTCTAATTAATCAGCATGACCTTTTGAACATAAGGATCGATCGATTCCTTTTGATGTTGGAAAATCATATATGTCATAGAAGTACAAGCGGTTAAGTACTGCCCTACTATTTGATTTTGTAATTTTGTGTTTTATGGTTCATTTCCAGTCATGTCCAATATCAACACCACTAGTTTGAAATCCGCTGCAGATTATAATATCAGATGATCATCGATACATAAAACATATAAAACTAATGATACCATACAACTATAAGTAATGAGATCACACCATTTGTGCTTCCAAACTACCAATGTCATAATCCTAAAAACAAATAATAAGTTACATGCCAATACATCGAGCAAACCAACAACAATTTTCCTTGCCTTTCAAATATTAGTATACGTACATTCTGTGGCTTTTTACCGTTTGGAATAATTAAATTTGTCAAGTTATCCACCTTCATAGTGTAACATATTGTTCTATTAGTTTGTTTGCACCGACCGGGGTACTTAACTGTATTTATTGGCTAGGTTCTAAAGGAATTCTTTCATTCAGCAGAATATGGAATCTTTATAAGGATGGTATTTGTACAGGGTTACCGGTGAGAATAATGTGAGGCTCGAAATTCTTTATTGTGGAATGTGTCATTCAGATCCACACTTTGTCAAGAAAGATTGGGCCATTAACAGTTATCCCGTTTCTCCCGGGTATTTACATATCCAAACACACATTTCTATTCTTTCGCGTTTTGAAAACAAACTTTTTTCTATTAAGTATGCGATTCTAACTGTAAAATGCAGGTATGAGGTTGTTGGTCTGGTGACAAAAGTAACAAAATAAGTGACAAGGTTGGGGTTGGATATATGGTTGGATCATACAGATTGTGTCACTACTGATTATGAACCTGTATTTTCTCAGTTACTTCTAGCGACTGCTCTCTGTACAGAATCATTACTGGTCTTTAAGATAGACCAGGCATGGCATCTACGAGTCCTATAGAATTAAATCTTCCACAATTTTAGTCTGGCCCATGGAATTTGTTAAAGTAACATGGACGGGCACGATTAAGCTCATCAAATTAGCAACAATTATAAGATTGTAAATTTTACACTATAAAGGTTTCGCGCGGCAACCTAATTTCTTGTTACCTTATTTAATGTATATTTCAATATTTCGCTATTGGGCTTTGGACCGGACCTTAATAAGCTCACGAAGAAAAAAAATTAAAAAAAAATAAACAAAAATAGCGTATAATATAATCTTTGGCTCGAGTTTTAGCTTTAGCTAATTTTGCCGAAAATACATTCTCATAAAGTACTTATGTACTATAAGTCTAATTATAAGCAAGAATTAATTATAATATCAAATTAGAATTTGCCACTAGAGCTAGTTAGCGTATGTTTTAAGAGACTGCTTACTAAAATGGGTAACGTTGTTTGGCATTACTCATAAAAAAAAATACACAAACTACGTATTAAATACCTAAATACTAATTATAATCCAAACCATTAAAATTTCTTTAGAGTCATTACGTACAATATCAAACACGCATACTGTCTAAAACATGACACCAATAGTTAAAATTAGATCATAACAACCTCAACACGATGTAAGTTAAACAAAGTCAAATTTTGGTCGAACAAAATCTACACAAAATATTAGTAATTGATATTAAATCATAATGAAAATTTTATGGGCATTTTGTTAATATGTTAGTCAAAGAAGCGTTTTAGTTTTAAAAAAAACAGAGTGTTCTAGTATTTAAGTGTTGGCTATTAATATTAATCATATTGTCAAATCAGGAGTACTAAAATCTATGATCATGTCTTAGTGTATATTAAAGTGTTTTAGGGCGTGAGTGATGAGTGTGTAAATACTCATCATTTCTGTTACATTTAAACTGCAAAAACATATGAAAACACACAGGAATGCCTTAAAATACATAAAATATCCCTGGATTGTGTTTTTATGCAAAAATATTGAAAACTGATGAAAAACAATACATTTCACATAATTTACAGTTTCAGTCTCTGAACTTTGAAAAATTGGCAAAACTAGTCCCTGGTAAATCAAAACATGAAAAATATCATCAAAGGTCCTTAGGGATTCATAAGTTGTCAAGTATAGTCCTTTAAAGTTAAAAATTGCAAAATGACAACTTTAGTCCCTCAAGTTTGAAAAATGTCAAAAATAGTCCTTAAGGTTTTGTAAATGATATGAAAAATAAACTTTGCACTATTCTTAAATGACATAATTGGTCCTTATGATAAATTTTGAGAAATTACAACATCAACCCTTCAACTTTCAGAAAATTACAAGTTTGGTCCTTGGAGTTTGAGGAATTGGCAGAAAAGATCCCTGGGTTTTGAAAATGGAAAAATTATATCTTTGGTCCTTGGGTTATTCATAAATGGCATAAATGGTCCTTGTAACTACTTTGGAAATATTGCAAATTCAGTCCTTTATGTTTGAAATAATTGCAAAATTGGTCCTTGTTTACTACTAAATACAACCGGACCCTTTGTTTTTATTATAAACCCAAAACCAAGCCTAGTCCAAACATAACCAAAAGCCCACCCTTCCTTTTGTTTCTGGCCCAAACCAAGCCCAGTCCACACCCTTAAATAATAAAACGGGGGTTTGACCCCGTTGACTCCCTCCTTCCCCAATACCACCACCACTGTACAACACCCTCTCCACCCCTGCTTCACCCAATACTAGGGTGGTATCACCACCTCACCACCACCTATCCACCTCCACATCACCCTCCAAACACAATCATTCCATCCCACATCTACAATTAATACATCCCCACACCTTTTTCCCTCCATTCCATACTGCACCCCTGTTTTTGCTACTAAACCCACAACTTGGCCACTAAACCTTTCCAATCTTGTCCCCTCCACCTCCAAGTACCACCAAAATTCCTTAATTGTTCTAAAACTGCTCCAATTCCACGTGTGAAGATTTGGCGCCAAAAGTATTTTAAACGGTTAGGATGAATTTTAGTGAATCAATGGTCAAGAATGGTGATGGGATTTGCTATGAAGTCGACAAGAAACACAAATGGTCAATAAATATCAAGAGTGAAGCATTGTGGAGAGATATCTAGTTTATTTTAATAAAATGTATGTCGACTTAATGATGTTTTAATTTCCAGTGTTACATTTAGCTTTCAAGTAATTTGTTTAGTGTTTTTCAGTGTATGTGAACTTATTTCCAATAATCAATTTCAGTTCCTATGTTTGAATTCAATTTATGTAAGTTTTAAATTTCAAAAATCTCATTCTACTTAATTGATGTTCTTAGTTGATGTTAAAGACTCAATAAGCAAATATAAGCTCCTATAAAGCTTGCACAAGCTTTTAGTAACTTACAAATCAGTGTAGCTTTAAAAAATTCCACAAATACAAATTGGTCAACCAAAGTCAACTGAGAGTATTGAGATGAAATTCTGGTGATTCAGAGGAGATTTGGGAGTAAAAGAAGCTTTGGAATTTGGTTTAGATCCTCAGGGAGGAATTAGGGTTCTTGGTCCTTGGATTTTGATACTAGCAGTCACTAAATTGTAAGCTATTTACCAATTTTTAAAGCTTATTTCCTAAATTCATTATTGTATTTATTTAATTCTGTTTTATCTGTGATCAGTTAAGGTTTTGTAGTGATAATATAATCCAAAAAATAATAGTTGTTCATTAGCTTTAATATTTGCTTAATATTTCATATTTTAGCAATATATAGCTTAGTTTTGATTTCTGAGTTGTTGTTATTGTTTGTTGGTACAAGTGTGTCTAAACAGGTTTATATAAACATAATAAAAGGTTTTGTGTTGATTGTATGGTTTAAATCTTTTGTTTACTTTAAAAACCTTCAAATCAGTTAATATAAAGGGGTGTTTGGTTCTGTGGATTTCATTGAGTCTCAGTGGAATTCTTGGGTTACTTCTGTTTGCTACATGCCTCATTAGGTACACATAGATCATATAAGTCATAAATCTTTAGTTTACTTTGACAGAAAGTCAAAATCACATGAATCAACCCTTCACAGTTAACTGTGTGAGGATTTGAGTACCATAAAAACTCACATAAGCTTATTAATTGTAGCTTAAACCTAAACTAGCTTTATTTAAGCTTATTATATCATCTGTAATCAGCTAGGATCAATCAAACTTCACATAAGTCAACTTAGCTAAAAATTAGAAAAAGTCAAAAAGTGCATGTTCATAAATTACCCAAATTGGCATGAATTCTTATGATTTTTGTGTAAGGTTTTAGAGTCTGAAATTTCTTTTGTGTATAACCTACCAGTAGAACTTGAGATTCCCACTATTTCCATAATTTTGTGAATTTTCTTGTTCAATCCACACAGCCTGGAACACACTTGCAGGGCAAGATGATGCCCTACAACACAGACCATCACCACCACAACCACACAACCACCACTTTGGTGGTTGATTGTGACCATCACAGTGGTCCCACAAGCTCCAATTTTGGTTCTCACAACCCCCCTCCTACCAGGCTTGAATATTTGACCCTTTGTTTGACCTAAGAATCAGTGGACCCCACTTGAATTTGTCCTCAAATTCTGTCCCATTCTGTCTCAGAATCACAATAAGCAAAGTGCTTATTGTGGATTCTTGGCTTATTTGGCCAACATATTTGAGTAACTCTTGCTTATAATCATCCACACAACTCATTTGTACCAGGTTTTACCCTTGTGGATCCCACATAAGTCCATTTGTGCTTAATTCCTTCTTTGGTCAAACTTGGTCAACTATCAAGCTAAATAAGCACTCACAGTGCTTATTCTGAGTTTCTAAATTAGTTTTCTTTATAAAAGTTTCTTATTTTAAGTATTTTATTAGTTTTATAAAAGAAAAAACAGAAAAAGCCAAACTTAATTATAGTGATAGCTTCTATTTAATAGAAATTATCTATTTAATTTTCTTTTTAGCTTATTTATAAGCATCTCTTTTATCTTAAAGTAGTTTTATAAAATTTTCCAGATTTTTCTTTTGTCATCTTGTGGTTTTTAGAATTAATATTAGCTTAATTACTTATTTATTAATAAATAAGAATTAAATAGCATAATTATATTTTATAAAGTACCACCTAGTTTTTATAATTTTTCTAGCTTTTATATAAGGTAAAACATTTTTAGGAATTTTTCTAGAATTTATACTGTTCATTTTCTATTTTTAATAATATAATTAGTTTAATTGATAATTAATTAATAAATAGAATAATAATTAGTAAATTAGTTTAAAAATACATAAAATAAACTTTTTATAATTTTTAGGATTCCTGTGATGGTTAATTAGATTTATAAAAAATTTCTTAATTATCTAAGTATTTTTAGTATTTTTAATAATTTAAATCATAATAATTAAATAATAATTAATTAATAATAAATAGATAAATAGTGTGAAAAATATAATTTTAGTTTTAAAATAAGTTTTATAATATTTTAAACTCTTAGAAATTTTAATTTTGTATTTCTAAACTTATTTTACATTTTTCTATTTATTAGTGAATTATTAACTAATTAAAAATAGTTATTAAATAATAATAATTAATTAAATAGTTATAAAAATAATTTAAATTTTCTAATAATTTTCTAATAAGTTTAGGATTTCAAAAAATATAATTTTCATATTTGTGAGAGTTTTATTTGACAGAATTCACGTTTAACTTTTGTACGATTACGTTTACTTAAATATAAACGTACATTTTATATCTTTTTATATTTTTAGGTTTTATTAAATTTTAAGTAAATTAGTAATTATAAAATAAATATTTTAAATTTATTTAATTTGCATTCAAGCCCCTAAGGCTTGCAAACTCCTACTATAGTTAAAGTTGTTTTTGTTTACGTTTAAATATTAAACGTTTACGTTTTCCAGTTCCTTTTCACTTGTACTTATCTGATTTCACGTATTAGTTGATATAGCTTATCAAAGCTATTCATACTTATATTTCAGTAGTACAAACACTTAAACCCTTTTCCTGTTCAAATCACCTGATCTCAAAGTCATTTTATTTCAGATTTCACGCCTCGTTGGGATTTAACGATCCGGGGAAACACTAAACTCCACGGAGTATTGGTTTAGACTGTTTGACTTGTTGACCATTACTTGGTTAATATTATCTGACTTTCTAAGGCAAATCAGTGAGTTTGTGTGTAATTGGTGTGTACCTAGTGTCTAGAATCGAATTAAAACCATGTGTTTGTTTAAAGCGTGTTTTTAGTGTCTACATTCGAAATAACGTCGTGTGTATTAGTAGTGTTTAAGTTTTTTTTATATATAGTTATAAGTGTTTGTATTTCATGCATGCTTTCGAAAAACAGGATGTTATGTTTAATGTTTGAGTTAATTAGATGTTTGGTCCATGTGGTTGACACGAAATTGCATGTTTGGTCCTAAAACGCAATTAATTGCACCAATGGTCCATGTGGTTGTCCAAATTGGGTTGATCGGTCCTTTGACCGATTTTCCATCCAATTGGAAGTTAATAGTGGGGGCATTTTCGTCCTTTCACATTCACAAGGACTATTTTTGTAACATATTAACCACAGGGACGATTTACGAAATAAATCTTTATATTTTTGGTTTTTCACATTATTATTTTTATTTAAGTTTTGTGGCACATGGATGCTGACAAGGATGCTGACCAGGCATGGTGTGGAATTAAATCCTAACAATCAACCTTGTGGGATTCAAACTCGGGACATTCGGGTTGTATAACAAGCGGCTTGCCACTATGCTAAGTGGTAAGTCCTTGTTAATATATGCAAATAATATATATTTATCCTTTACTGTTACTCTAGGGATATTAGACAAGTTAGGAACTAGTCCTCAGCATGGGATATTTTTACTATAATGCACAAAAAGGGAGAAATGTTATATGAGATAACATTTGTAATGATGGCTAAAGCTTGTACGTGGATTTTAAAAAAGTTTGATCTCAAAAGACTAGTTCGTGACTATATAAAGGAACTTGGTTAAAACCAGACATGTATCTCACCAGCGGCCTCATTGATATGTATACTATATGCGGAAACATGAAGGATGCCAACACAGTTTCGGAAGATATTGTGTGTCTAAATGGTGTTTCCTGCATTTATATGAACCTCTCATTAAGCATATTCATGTCTTGTGATTTATGCCCTTTGAAGCTTCTAGCTGAATTAATCAAGCCCTGCTTAGTTCTTGTATGATTCAAGAAGACATGGAAACAAGAAAAGGTGTTGCAGCATAGCTTTAATCATAGCTTCACTGGATCTGCTAAAATCGATACGTCCCTAGAATGAGAGAATGTGTTGCTTAACAGATAAGAAGATGAAAAATGAATGACATTGCAAGGACACATGTAACAGATCTAATTGTACTCTATATTCGTTTTAAAGTCTAACGTATTTATAGTTTACTTTTCCTTGTGTGATCACAAGTGTTTGGAAATAAGCACTGACAAACAAATTCATGTCATGACACATGTGGAACACTTTCAACAGAAACAAATTTTACTAATTGATCATTACCAAATAGTTTGTACAAAGAACAAAATTGAAGAAAAACTTAATTTAATAAATGGAAGGATTAATGAAATTATATTCATAAAACATTTACAGATGTGTGTAATTACAATGTTAGTAATAAATGGGACAATCAAATTGTATCAACATCGTATGTTAGTTCATCTTCTTAGTCGCTTGTTAACGGGCTCTAGTTGATGATCTTGTCGGTGAGTGTATTAAGCTGCAACAGCTGTACCTTTTGCTTCTTCTTCATGCATTCGACTTCCTTGTAACTCATTTACATCTTCCTCTTTGATGCCTCAACTTTATTTACAATAGTAGTTTTTGTTAGATCCCTTGTTTCCAATCTAGAATCCACTGGTTTGCGTTGTTGATAACAAGTGATTGAAACCTTTTGATTTTCGGATATGTTTTTCACAATGTTTAATTCTTGCTTTGTTGATTCACCTACCATATCTTTCCATTTGTTGATGAGTGATCTTGTTGTTTCGCTTACATCTTTTGATTCATAACATCGAAGAACTGAAGCAGTTTTTTCAATTACTGTTTCTTTCAGAATATTCCTGAGTTGAAGCTTATTCACAGATTCAGAAGGTTTACTTGTCAGCATGTTCTGTTGTTCTTGATTCTCAACAGTTTTCTCTTCAATAGCAGCCACCTATTCGTTAGCCACAAGTCTCCACTCTTCAATAAGCATCCTCGCAACACAGGAAACATGTTTGAAATCATGTTTTTTAAGAGCACTAAGATAATATCCAATCATGGTTATCTCGAGAATTTTAACATATAACACCATCTTTGAAGCTTCTTTAAACTGTCATAAACTACCCATGATCCATATTCAATATCTCCTTTCTTATTTTATGAAGAATCAACATCCTAAAAACCTCGTCAACCAAATTCTTTTCAACTTAGTTCTCGATACTTAAATCCATGCACTCAAGTTTTTTATAGTTATGAGACTGACGCGAGTGCAATGTATTCTATTGTGGCTCTTAACATGAGCCCTGTCATCCATCACTAATCTAGATTTCGATTCTTCCATCAAACTAATGTTTCTTAAAAAAAAAAAAAAAAAAGTAATGATTTTGAATTTTTATTGATGCCCGCAATCAAGAAATAAAACTTGTTATTCAAGTTTTAACTTGGTGAGGATGGTGGTGAATGAACGAGAGGCGAGTTATTGGGTGGAGACGACATTTTACTAAAGGATAAATATATATTGTTTGCATATATTAACAAGGACTTACCACTTAGCATAGTGGCAGGAAAGCCGCTTGTTATACAACCCGGATGTCCCGAGTTTTAATCCCACTAGGTTGATTTTTAGGATTTGCTTCCACACCATGCCTAGTCAGCATTCTTGTCAGCGTCCACATGGCACAAAACTTAAATAAAAATAATAATTTGAAAAACCGAAAATATAAAGATTTATTTCATAAATCGTCCTGTGGTTAATATGTTACAAAAATAGTCCTTGTAAATGTGAAAGGATGAAAATGCCCCCACCGTTAACTTCTAATTGGACTGAAAATCGGTCAAAGGACCAGTCAACCCAACTTGGACAACCACAGGGACCATTGGTGTAATTAATTGCGTTTTAGGGCTAAACATGTAATTAACTCTTAATGTAATTAACTCTTAATGTTTTGAAAGTCCATGAAAGCATACAACTTTTTTAAAACTATGAATATGGATGTTAACTGATGTGTATAGATACGTTCTTGATGTATTAACACTTGAAATTCGTTGCTTTTTGAAAAACTCTTAAGACATTATGCATACCATAGATATCTAGATAATATTTTACAATCTATAACTTAAAAAGTTTATGATATATTATACACAGGGTCGGCTTTGAGGGTGTGCAAGGTGAGCGACCGTACAGGGCCCCAAATTTTTTAAGGGCCTCAAAATTTGTCCCGTTAATAATTATATGCATGTGTACGCATATTTTTCACAAAGAAAAAAGTATTTAGATAAGAAAGTATCTTAAATGAGTAATATGTTAGAACGTTTAACTAACTAATTATATTATATCTTATAAATTGTGACACTTTATATATAACATTCCTTATCGAAATGTCTTATTATTTAATTTCGTCCAGAGCACTCAAAAATTTCATAAATTCATGAGACGACCCTAATTATACATATTTCTATAATTTGATACATTAACTAGCATCAAACAATAAAAAAATGACCTTGAAATATGATAATTCAACTACGTAACTATCAAAAAAACAACGTGCAATTGCTAAAAAAAAAAAAAAAAAAAAAAAAAAAAAAAAAAAAAAAAAAAAACCTAGTAACTTTACATTTGTAAACAAATAAAAGTAAAGAGTGCTTTGATAAATTAAGCATGCCATTGTACATTAGTTAAACCATGTATATTTGAGTTAAGGATTCATTTTCTTCGAACAAGTGAGGAAACATTATTAACTTACCATTTTATTTACTTTTTCTCTTGATGAATACATCTTGATTGTGTTTGGCACAAATAACAGTAGCAGTGAGCATAGCAGTAAGTTGTCGCAGTGAGTATTAGTTGTAAGAAATAGTTGTGAACAATAGATGTATTTTTCTATAAAACGTTTGGTAACGTAGCTGTAATTGTAGGGTGTGTTTGTTAATTATTAAAAGTAGCAGTGAGCTGTGAGTAGTAGCCACAACTCACCGCTCAACGCTTCTTAAAGAAACACTGGAAAAATAAGCATTTTTAAAAAATAGCAAAGCTCATCACTCCAATGTATGCATAGATATTTGTAGAGTATTGATATTCTATTTTAATTGTTTATATATTTAAGTTTGCAAATAAAAAGTTAAAGTTTGCAAATCATCTTCCTTATTTAACTGGTTGTTAGTCGTTTGGCTGTAGTGTGGATGAACCAAGGGCATGTCTTGGTTAGTCTTACAAGCTTTATTGTAATTGCATTTTGTTCCTTGTTTTGTTATTAATGAATAAGTTGGGTAAAACCCTTTACCCCAATAAAAAAGGAAGTGATTTGTACATCATTTTTTCTTTTCATCCACCACTAAATTATGCATAGCAGTGTTTTACTGTGTGCATCACTGGTGTAATTTAGTGGTTGATGTCAAAAAAAAATGGTGTACAAATCAATATCCCAATAAAAATGTTGAAGAAAGATTATGTTGGCATAGATGCGTGTAGAGCATTGCTAAAGTTTACTACAATATCCTCCTACACACACAACAATAATTTTTCACTCATTCTCTCTCTGCATCCAAACCGTCAGTTCTACCACATGTCAATATCTTGTGAGTAAGAGGATAAGTAGGAGGTTTTGGTAGGAGGATTTAGCATATCTCATGAGTGTGTTGTATGTGTGTTGGAATATAAAAGGAAAGATATATTTGTCAAAAAAGCCTAAAGAAAAAGATAACTTTAGTAATAATGATGGGTGAAAATGTGCAAAAGTGTAGGGGATTAATGTGTGTAACTTCCAGCAAAACTGCAAAAATAATTTGAAAGTGAAATTTTGATTAAAAAATAACCTACTAAAATAACCCTTTTTATTGAAAGAAAACTAAAACTTTATCCATATTAAAATTATTGTTACTCCGTATTAAACAAAAATTTTAATAAAAATAATCACTAAAACTTTTTAACCAAACAAATAGAATATTTACCTACTAAAATATCTTTTTATTGATTAAAATAAAAAATAAATAATTATTTTAGAACATATCCCAAAAAGAAAATATGAACGGAATAATAACTAGTTTTTAAAAGGCTAGTGCGCAGCTTGTTACTCGTTTAACTTGCACCTTTATTGTAATTGCATTTTGTTTCTTGTTTTGTTATTAATGAATAAGCGGGGTAAAAAACTCTTTACCCCAATACAAAAAAAAGGTGATATACACACCACTTTTTTTTTCATCCATCACTAAATTATGCATAACAGTGTTGTACTGGTGTAATTTAGTAGTGGATGTAAAAAAAAAAAAAAAAAAAGTGTACAAATCAATATCCCAATAAAAAAGTCGAAGAAAGATTATGTTTGGATAGATGAGTGTCATGTATGTGGGTTGGAATATAAAAGGAATGGTATATTTGTCAAAAGCCTAAAGAAAAAGGTTAACTTTAGTAAAAATGATGGGTGAAAATGTGCAAAAGTGAAAAGGTAGAGGATTACTGTCATACTGTGTATAACTTCTAGCAAAATTGCAAAAATGATTTGAAAGTGAACTTTTGATTAAAAAAGTAACCTACTAAAATGACCCTTTTTTTATTGAAAGAAAACTAAAACTTTATCCATAGTAAAATTATTGTTATTAAACAAAATACATACCGTTTAATAAAAAATAATCACTGATATTTTTTAACCAATTAAATTGAATATTCATCTACTAAAATATATTTTTATTGATTAAAATAAAAAATAAATAATTATTTTAGAACATATCCCACAAAGAAAATATGAATGGAATAATAAGCACTAGTTTTTAAAGGGATAAGGGCGCAACTTATTGCTCGTTTGACTTACACTTCTATGTAAACCGAAAGAAATAATGGATTAATTTCATATATCACTCTACTTTCATAATTAATTTCATATATATCTAATATGCAAGCATTAAATGCATAATGTACAATATTTTTAAAAGTGAAAAAATAAGTAGAAAAAAAATAATAATAATAAATAATAAAGACAATATAACCCTTTTGAACCCGGGTCCCACAAAGAAATCAACCTAACAAAACACACACGTTTGGTGTCATGTCCCTTTTTTTTTTTTTTACATGCACACCAACTGTTTGTACAAATGCGTGACTGACTGACCATTTTCAACTCTTTGATTTGAATTTCCTCTTTCACCATTTTTCTTTCTTGGGTTACATTTGCTCACTCCACTTCTAAAAGGTACAATTTTTTTTTTACTGTGGGTCATTTTCTTTTTGGGGTAAACTTCGTTTCCGACTTTTTGGCTGACTAATTCACGTGGGTAAAGCCTTGAGTTTTGCGTAACCACTTCAGGGTTGTTATAATTTTATGACCTTTTTTGCTTTATAATTTATGGGTATTGTTAAAGATTCTGGATATGTACTGATATTTGTGAAAATTGGAATGATAGATGAGGTACATGAAGCCACTCAACTTATTCCAAGGCTTGCTCAAGATACCTGCTGTCGAACGAGGCCGTTTACTTGGTTTAGATGTTGGCGATAAGTACGTTGGACTCGCTGTTTCCGATTTTAACAATAAAGTTGCTTCACCTTTGAGGTATTAACTTTGTTGCAACTGCATTATTATCCGTAGAATATATGAAAACTTGATTTGGCCTTTATTCTTAAGATTTGTGTTTGTTAGTGCCTAGGCGGGGAGTACTCGGAAATGGACTTTTGTATATTAGTTTCGGAATTATATGTTTGGCATGTTCATAGGACCCTAGAAATATGTTTAGAAACATCGACACACTTGTTCAAATACTTCAAACTGAGTTTTGACCAAATCAACTTTCTTGGCCGATTCGGCTCAGCTTGCCTCAGTCACTGACCTTTTAGCGAGTAATCAGGCACACCGCAACCTACAGGCAGCATCAGTGAGACCTGTAGAAGCCTTATGGGGATTATCGACCCTTTCTTTTTGTTTGGTTATAATGTCATTCTACTTTCTAATATATGTTGCATACTTGATTGTTGTATGCATTGAGATGATATTAGTTGTTGTTATGCTCTGCAGCGTTCTTGTTAGGAAGAAAAACAATATTGATCTGATGGCACTTGACTTTCAAAATCTGGTTAGTTTTGCTGATGTGTATTTTTTCCGTGATTCGGGACTCAGTTTGCTCCCTTTTTGTTTCAATTTTTCTGTATCTGAAATGAGTAGCATTACGCTTGGTTTGGAATCATGTGCCTGTAAACTGAAACTTCACTGTCTTTTTTGTGTGCAGATAAATGAACTCTCTTTGTCGGGCTTTATTGTTGGATACCCGTATGACAGACGAAAGAACAGCCCCAATGTAAGTTTTAATTTCATATTATAACTTAAGTTTTTTGTTTACAGTTGGGAAATGTTCCGTTTAACCTTGTTTTTTTCCTGTAAAAACTTATGTTAGGCGACCCAAGTGAAAGTATTTGTTGATGACCTTACTAAAACTGGGAAACTTGATGGAGTTCCGTATACCTTTTGGGAAGAGTGCTTCTCAACAAAGGTGTGCACTTTTTTGTATATGTAGATTCGCTTTTCAGTGCACTTTTTTTAATTGTTTTACAAATATAATATCAAAATATACGACCCCCCTGATGTAGCTTTGTTGCTTCAACTGATAATATAACCTGCAGTAATAACTTACTCGTTTTTTGTAAGTTGTAACTATGCCATGATGTTGGTTGATGTGTTTTATTTGGTAACAGAATGTTGAGGTATTGTTGAAGCCATTCAATTTCCACCCAGTTGAAACAAAAACGATAAGTGACAAATTTGCTGCTGTTGGAATACTGCAGGTATTACTACTCAATCGCTTTTAAAACTCATCCAAACAAAATACTTCTAGATTAGCTGATAGTTTTTGGTTTCGTCTGCTTGAGTGGATGGGAAATTTCACATTTGATTATAAACCGGAATCCAATTTTCATTTGTTGGTCTTTGGCAGGGGTATCTTGATGTAGTGAACAGGCATACCGTGACAGAACAAAGCCAATGAACATCGCTTTCCTGGATAATGATTTCATTTTGAAGCAAATGACATAAAGAGCGAAGTTTCAAGACTTTTATGATGTTAAATGCTTTTGAAATGTAATGTCATTAGAACAGATGTAGTTGGGATAGCATCAGTAGCTTTTAGTGGTATTGTCAAAAGTTTGATTAATATTTCCGCTTCTCTAACTTTGTAGTAACGGTGTAATGGATTTTAAAGCGCTTGTCCGCTTCTCTAACTTTTTAGTAACGGTGTACTGGATTTTTAGTTTTGTACTAATAAGTATGAAACCTTGATGTTTGGATATTTACTTGACAAAAGCTGCTGAGTTTAATGAAGTATTGAATGTTAGTTATTGCATTTTCAAAAAAGTAATTTTCTGGAAAAGACCAAATAGACCAAAAGTCATTCTTCAAGTGTCCTCATTATTACCAGGCAATTCAAAGGACTAACCATGGAAAATGAAAAGCATCCCTCCCCACTTATAAGTATCTCATTGTTTGATGAACTTCAGTTAAGTCAATCTACTTCCAAATCTGGGTTCCTCTATGGGTATGAATGATAGAAACTATATTTTTTACTTTGCTTTCTTCTTTGATATCGTGTCATATTAAGATTCAAGATTACGTATCATGATAATGGTGGTAGCGTTTTAAAAACTGATTTTTTAACGTTTCTATTGAGAAAGTTGATTTTAACATTTTTCTCTACCTGTAATATTTCTAACTTTCTTTTCTTCTTGTGTAACTTGGCTTATTCTGAGACCATTGTAGATGAAAATATCATTTCTTTGTTATGGTGCGTGAATTATGACTTTCA
Source organism: Artemisia argyi (assembly GCA_030686995.1). Classification (NCBI taxonomy): domain Eukaryota; kingdom Viridiplantae; phylum Streptophyta; class Magnoliopsida; order Asterales; family Asteraceae; genus Artemisia; species Artemisia argyi. Next base: position 183,657,132 of record CM060697.1, read on the forward strand.
TAATTTGCAGGTTCTTACAAACTGAACACAGGTGGTGTTAGCCGAGAAGATCATGGATCAAACTGCTATGGTGGAATCTTGAGGGACGAAAGAGGCTGTTGGATCAGAGGATTCATGGGTCATATTAAAACCGGTTTGGTATGCAAGGATGCTGAGGTTTGGGCCGTCTGTAAAGGAATTGAGTTAATCGATAGCCTACGGTTACAAAACGCCACTCTGGAAACTGATTCTTTGTTTGCTTTTGACATTCTTGAGAAACCTGATTTGTATACAAAAAGTCCCAAGTTGAGAGCAAAAATATCAGAATGCCAGACACTGATCAAGAAAAATGGAATAACTCTGAGGTCGATAACTTCTGTGGAAAATAAGTGCGCACACTTTCTTGCAAAACTTGCAATGGACGATGATGATGAATATGAAGATGTTCTTGATCCTCCTCCTGGCATTGAAACTCTTATGAAGGCTGATATAAGTAACACCACCCATGAATAGAAGCTAATTATGTGCTATTTCAAGTTCTGAATCCTGTCTTGAAAGCTTTTGCTAAAGTGAAAATCTCAAATTGGTATTTCTCATCATGATATTAGTTGGCATATGTTTATGTTGGTTATGATCTTTGTGTATCCATTTTTACTAGTTTCTGTCTTTTGCTAGCATGTGTTAATGTTTGATTCGACTTTCTTAAGAGGCCGATTTCAGACAAATAGGTTTGGATTGAACAAATGAATAGTCTGTTATATTAGTTGGCGTTATTAGTTCCACTTCGCGCAGACGTTCATCTTGGGTTGCTAGTACATCTATTTTGTGCCCAAGACTCTGAAGGCTACAGTCATTCAAATAATTAGTCGATTACAGTCATTCAAATAATTATTGTTCATTTTCTATAGTTTCGGACAAACATATATACATTAACGAACAACACTTTAACGTGCTCCAGAAACGAGCAGCATGCACATTACATGCCCATTCTGAAATGGATTGAATGGTTAAGACTCCATTACAATTTACACGCCCATTGCGGATAGCCTTATTATACGTGAGCCTTCAATAGAAATAGCTGCTGTCGGTAAACTTTGAACAATACTTGCCTTTTTGTCAACAAGGTAAAGTTACAGCGCAAAACATAACAAATGCATATCAGGTCCTAGATATTAAAGATGGAATTTCTATGGAGTACACACCCAAAAGATGCGCTTAGAGATGCAACTGATCATAAGATTGACATGTACCAAAATGAATACGAGGTAAACAAGTCATTAAGAAAAGAGAGATGGAATTAAAACAATAAACCATGTGGAGCAACGTGATAATAGTACTTGCTCTCTAAGCACTTAATAACATGATCTAATTGAAATCCACATTATATCCATGAGGATACCATCTCAAAACTATGGTTCCATAACATTTTTGCACCAAAAAGTATATTAATGCTCTAAAGCTAGAAAACATAACTAGTACATACGCCATTACAACTGCATCAAGGTATAACCTGATCGAGTCCAGGAGTAGTCTACATCTAGTAATCTGTTCTCAGAAACCAAAGGTCCGCATGTGCAGAGTATCTTTAAACCTGAAGGCAAAAGATATACATAACATTAACCCCAAAACTGGTAGCAAACAAAGTTGCAAGAAATAGGACAGATTCCCATAATACTGGTGACAGAAGAGATGAAATATACCTCATTTAATACCACGTAATCGAACTTTGGATTTAATCAAACTCCCAACATAACAGACATGCTAGAACCTAAAGCTGTAAATTTCAAGAAAACAAATTCGGTAATGAAACGACAAGTCGACAGAAAAAAAGCCAAACATTTAATAGCAAAAACACGCTACACGTTCAGAACTATACTTACAAATCATTCTTTTCCACTGTCATCATCAGGGGAAGCTTCTTTAACGTCAACAGAGAAGCCATACTCCTGGTCGCATCCCATGTAAGAATCACACATGAAATATAGCATAAAGTTTTTCTTCCCAGCTTCACTTGGAACAGTAACATCAAGCTTCACCTTCGCCTTCCTTTGCAGTGAGACCCTCTTGATCGCAAGCAGCTGATTAGTTTTTGTATCACCGACAACGAGCCACCACCCCTCTTCTTTGGTTCTCGGATATCTTGGAGCATCCACTGGCCCAACCTCAGTCCTACCCTCTAGATCCCTTTCAATTGTCACCATCAACGTGACGTCATCCCCAGCCCTAATGTTATCACTATCTAACACGTCATAGGTCAAATCAATATTAGGATAACGGTTACAAAACTTCGCGATATCCATTAACTGTGCATCCGACATTTGTAACAACTCCCGTCTCTCGTCGTCTTCCATCGCCAACAGATCAAACACGGATTCGATACTATTTCCAGGATTTTCTTTGCATCGTTTTGCCAGATCTTTAGTAAAATGAGGCAGCTGCAGGAGAGGAGAATCCCGTTCCCACATGCCTTGTGTAATCATTTGGCTAACTTCCATAGCAAGAAGAGCTAAAGTAAGCCAGCCGTTGCTTGAAATAACATCAACCATAGCTTGAAGCAACCTACTAGCAGACAAAAGCACTTCATGCTGATCAGAACCAAGATTTCCACCTACCACCTGCCTAGAAAAGTGAGCTTGTAGCAAAGCATTCGCCTTCACATGTGGGTCTGCGTATCTTGGGTTCTCAAAGGGAAATCTCTGATGATTGATCAACTTGCGTATCAACTCCTCTTCTCCAGGGCGTATAGGGAGTAGTTCATACTCCGAAGCTGTAGCAAGAATCTCCAAAAGACCCTTCAACTTTGTCTTACTAGTGATTGAAGAACTAAACCGTTCTATTGTTGTGTAACTGATGTAGTAGTATGAAGCAATCATACCAAGATTGTTTGGAGAGAGATCAAAATCTTCTTCAATGGTAACACATTTACTCGCTTCCAAATCACTTAATGTGTTCTCTACAAGCTCAGATAGATGATCAGAGAGATGCCTTTGACTGACACCTTGAAGATTGTAGTAATTAGGGTTCTGGGTGAGCCTCCTATACATAAACGTCCAGGTTAGATAGTCAACTGCGTCCTGCTTGTTTGCAATCACTTCCACAACAATCTCCGCATTCAAATTATCATGTAGATGATGATGCAGGTGACTTTCAACTGGAAACGATTCAAACAAGAACTTCTTATAGTATTCTTTCCTTGGTGCATGACAAAAGATAACACATTTCCCGGAGTTATCAACAAGAGGCCGACTAGCGTGACCCATCATCTGAAGAAGATCGGTAACGGGATAGTCGGTGTGGGCATTTTCACGACCGTCATAATACTGGGTCCCCATAACAACCACCAAATGTGCACGAAGAGAAACACCCCAACACATAGTACCACTCATTACACACACTTGAATACAGCCGGTATCAAAAAGTGTCTTCACTATATCTTGATCAGTGGCATTTAGACCTTCGTGCAAATACCCAACACCATATTTCAAAGTCTCCTTTAACATGGAATCCCGAATTCGGTCAATAAATGGAGCCAATTCATCTTCAGACTGAAGTAAGAACAAAGGCTTCTCACCACTGTCTGCACCCGCATATTTGCTCTCGGCACTCGAGTATGTCATCAGATCAACAGCTGTCAGTCGGGCGTGTTTCCTCGTGGGAACAAACACAATTGCTGGTTTTTTATTCTTGGCATGCTGAACAATAGCAGTATAAGTAGGTTTGCTCATTGCTTGCATTCTGGCCTCAAAATTAGCTATGTCTATACCTTGAATGTGAACTTCAAGAGGCACTGGCCTGACACGGGGCGGGAAATTGAAAAGACCATGTGACGTGGCACCAATCCACTCCCCTAAATCTTTAGCATTTGCAAGTGATGTCGATAATGCCACTATTCGAATAACATGGCCCTGACTAGCAATATATCTCATCCTGGAGACTATCACTTCAAGAACTGGCCCACCTTGACCACCGATTAAGTGCAACTCATCAACAATAAAAAGGCTCACTTGCTGAACATGCTTTCGCTGCTTCCAACGGCGAGATAATGCATCCCATCTATCGGGAGTGCTGATTATTATCTGGCTTTTCTCAAGTAACTTCAGATCGGTTGCTGTTTCACCAGTCAGCATGGATACTTTTAAACCAAGACCATCTCCAAATTTCTTTTTCCATTCATTATATCGCTCCTTTGCAAGTGCTTCAACAGGAGCAATATACACGGCACGCATAACATTTTCATCGCCTTTCTGATGGTTCCTTAAAATTGCAAATTCTGCACAAATAGTCTTCCCACTCCCAGTTGGGGCAGCAACCAACACATTGTCATCGGTATTATACAGCACAGTAAAAACTTGAGTTTGGATAGGATTGAAATGTTTGAATTCTTGATAAAGTGATTCATATAACGGGTTCCTGAGAGCAGTCACAGGGAGTGGTTGCAAATCCAGCAACTCAGTTGGTGGTGGGTACTTTTCTGGCAAGATCAAGTGGCGAAAAGAAACCGGCAAAACAGACAACGAACCAAGCCATCTGTCTGAGACTACCTTGATAAAATACTGAGGTGGCAGAGGTTCAGAGATCTGAACTGTAAAGCTCAAAGTGTGGTCCTCATCAATATACTGCTTTTTCAGCAAGAAATACTCGTGATGAAGAATGTATTCACCATCATTATCTTCTACAATGACCCAAAATGGTTCAACATACCCATGAATCTTGTCTTCCCACTGAAAATCTGGAGTAATAGTGAGCTCAACCCTCAAGATGGTGCGGGTGATTGGTTGAACGTGTGCTGCCAGATTAAGTTTTGGGAACTGGTGAATGCACCGGTGAAGATTTCTTCCCAGCTTGGGGGCACGAACAAGCTCTCCTAACTCCTGTGACGAGAGATCATAATACCGTTCCCATGCCAGATCTTTCTTCTCCAGTTTCATCAATATGTCGTTCTTAATCCCATGAAATTGGCGTAGAGGAGTTTGGACACTCCAGATCCTCTTATTAATCATTTTGCACAAGTTTAAAGCTTTTTCAGCTAACTGTGCCCACCCTTGTTTCAGTACTATCTCAAACAGGGCACGCATCAATCGTCCCGCACTCTGCAAAACCAAAGTACAGCTTAGGTTAAGAAAATGTATCATGATATTATAAATATGAAGTACATAAGCAAAAGAAATTTTTATTCCAATTGTAAAGGATAAAAACCAACCTGAGTAATGAAAACCATGTCAGAGGTCAAAGAAAGACCCTCAAGCTTTAGCTGCGAAATATAGGCTTGGAGTAGGACATTGATCTTAGCACTCGGCTCTTCCAACCCTTCCTTGATGGGAATAGGAACACGATCCAACAGCTTTGCAAGCTCCATCTTCTCATCTTGTCTTACTGTTACATATTTGAACTCCTCACTGAGAGAGAATAACCTACATAGCTCGATATCACCCATGGTCGGCTTTAAATGCTCATTGTAAGTGGCGATTGTTCCATGAGTTATGTAATAGTAACTTGCAATTCGACCCAAGTCCGTGACCTGAAAGTAACCGCTTTTCCTATCATACTTCACCAAGCTATTTTTGTCCAGTATTGTGGCAGCAGAATGGACCTGCAAAAAATAGTAATGAATATCAGTCTTATGTTGTCAGTTTTTTCACCAAAACAATGTAATATATACATTTACAGTTCACTCACTTAGACCAATCAATGTCAAACAAGGAAAACTAAGTTCAAATATGCAATGAAACATGTGTTAGATATGCACATCATACATAAAAAACAACCACGTAATGAGCTTAAGAATACTCTGTATGCACTCAAGTGGAAGCTAGACTAAACTAAACAAGCTGGTTTCTGCCCCGAGCCCTATACTACAGTTCGCAATTTCCAGTATATTGCTGAACTAAATTGCAATTCAAGCTTCAATTAACAGCACTTTATTGAGTATTATATTTACCATCATGAAAGTCAAAACAGCATACATTAGAAACTCAACAAAGTAATGAGCCAACATAGCAAATGATAACCCAATTTCAGTAACATATTACAAAATCAACACAAACTAGCATTCACTTAAGTCACAATAAGGATAAGTATATGAATGGGAAATTTACGTAAATTAATTGGTGTTACTTAAGCTAGGTTTTTTAAGAATGGTGACATCGCTTTCAAATTAAGATGGCAAATTCAAGCTCTGAAATCACATGAAAAAAACTACTTGCAGGGTTATTATGAATTACGTCATTATAGTGAAGAGTGCATTTGAGAAGATAAAAGCATGTGTAATGCAAACTTCAATAATTAACTAACGAAGACACGACGAAACCACATATAATGCGCATGAAACTTGACAGTTTAAAAAACAGATAAGACAAAGCTTTAAGTGCAGTGAGAAACTTACCAGATCAGCTCTCCTCTCCTCGAGTAAATGATCTGTTTTCAGAGCATCAGCTGGTAAACCATAAAGTGTAGGATTGCGCACCATACGCACATATAAGTAAGTGTAACCAAGCCAATGTTGGGCTTCTTTCGCATTCTGGATAGTTCCAAGGACTATTTCTGCGTTCAACTGATCAGCCAACTTCGAAACAAACTGACTTTCAATAGGAAGCTGCTGATTCATCAGTGAAAGATAGTATTGCAGCTCGCTGTGACCAGTTATAATAATCCCTTCACCGTAAGTGTCGTATTGTGGCCTCCCTGCACGACCCAACATCTGCATAACATCCAAAGGACTAAGTTCTGTCCAGGCACCCTTTTCTGGATTATAGATTTGTGTTCCTTTTATTATAACAGTGTGGGCAGGCAAATTCACACCCCAGGCAAGAGTAGCTGTCGAAACCAGTACTTGAATGTGTCCCTCAGCAAACAGATCCTCAACAAGTTGACGGTCAGCCCTGGCCATCCCCGCATTATGAATTGCCAAACCATACGGCAAGAGATCTTTGAGGTCATTGCTTTTCACCAGTTCAGTATGTTCATGGAGGATCTCACGGCTCGCGCTATCCTCTTTCAAAAAGATCCCTAGGGTGTCATTAGCAAGAGCAGTGTCTCTAATTGCACGAGCAGTCTTTGTCGTTTCTTTCCTCGAATGCACAAATATAAGCACCTGATGCTTTCCAGCCACACCTAACACCTTTTCATAACAAATATCATTCATCAACTGAAATCTCTGCAATGGCTTCTTTACGGTAATTCCAATGTACTGCTGAGCAAGTGGAACCGGCCTAAAAGAGTTGTCAAAATGAAAAAGGCCTTTGTTCAAGTCGATTCGCAAAAATAATGCAACATCATCATAGTTGGGAAGTGTCGCAGATAATCCAACCAACCGAATATGTTCCTTTGTCGTCTCAACTTGTCTAACAGTTCTCGCCACAATACTCTCCAGAACAGGTCCTCTGTTATCATGCAGAAGATGGATTTCATCGATAATTAGAAGCTTCACAAGTTGAGTGTAAGTGCGGTCTCCTGATTTTCTGGTTATGATGTCCCACTTCTCTGGAGTGGTGACGATGATCTGTGTTTCTTCAATCTGTTGACGAGTCAAAGACTGATCTCCACTCAACTCCATCACAGTGACACCATAGTCCTTCAAACGATTAGACAAATTCCCAACAACCTCAGCAACAAGGGCTTTCATTGGTGCCACATACACAATCTTGTAGTCACTGTGGTTGAACGTACCGTCCTCATTCATATGCAAACCTAACTGCTGAAGTATTGTGAGCATAGCAACGTTGGTCTTACCTGCTCCAGTGGGGGCACACAGTAACAGATTGTCGGCTTTGAACAGAGCAGTCTCGTAAACTCTACTCTGAACCCTATTCAAACTGGTCATTCCTGAAAAAGCCGGTTGCGCCCAACTTGGGATGTCTTTAATCGATACCAGCTTTTCATCAGCAGCAAGAGGTTTCGGCTTTAATGCTGGCACATGCACTTCTTCGTATCCTTTGCTGTGGTTCCTATACGAGCCTAGAGGAAGTTCACACTTCTTATTCGCCATCAGAAGACCACCCTGGTGAAACGCAATGCTCTCGAGATCTAGCAGCTGTCGTTGACCATTTACCCAACCATTATCAGTATCCATATCAGCAACGCCCCTTTGAACACCACCACTCTCATCCTTCAAACGCTTTGCTTCTTCTCGTATGCTTTTTTCTAAGAGAAGCTGCCTCTCTTTCGCTGAAGCTCTTGTTGCATGCAACTGCTCTAATATTGCAACCAAATCCGGCCCCATTCCCGTCATTTCTTCCTCAATCTGCTTCCTCTTTTCTTGGTCTTCAGCCCTTGCTAAACGAGTACACCACACAATCTTCAGCCTGTTCCGCAAAAGGTACTTAATTAGGCTGAACTTATCAAACTCGAGATGCAATACTAGCTTATTTTCGACTTCACGGTCATCACCTTCTTCAAGTATCCTTAGCACCTCCTCGGCAAGAGTCTGGCTCTGCTGTGGATCGATCTGCTGGTCATAAGCTTGGGAAATTTTCCGCTGAAGCCAATAAGCATCAATATCCTGAACATTAAGCGTCATACCCTCATTACCATCTTGTGATTCATCATCATCCATACCCCCACCCATCTGCATACCATTATTCCTGTCACTATCCATAACATCATCCTCTTCCTCCTCGTCAGCTTCCTGTACGATGTCAAGATCATCTTCGTCCTCATCCTCATCATTCTCTTCAAACTCAACAGCCACACCAACATCATCATCAAGAGCATCTTCGCCATTCACAGCATTATTCCCATCTGCATCACCACCAGCATCTTGGAAATCTGTTATAAGCCTCCCAATAGAAACCAACTGATCAAAAACCTGACCCGGTATCGGATTCAGCAGTTTCTCGATATCCTTCTTCTTATCAGGATTCTTTAACGTATCATTCTTCAACACAGCCAAAATCTCATCCGCGGCCCCGCTAACAATATTCAACGGCTGCCCACCCAACTGCTGTTGAATCACACTAAGCATCGCCTCATACGCAGCACGAGTCTCCTTCGTCTTAGGCTGGTAAACTCCCTCCTCTGTACTCGTCAACACACTCTCTTCCTGTAACCTCCTTTTCTTACTCTGCCTTACATTCCCAGCCTCACTGGACTCCCCGGGGTCACGTTCCTTCTTTTTCTTCGACTTAGTCAACTTCTCGTCCAACTCAGCCGGTCTACCTCTGTATGCACGGTCACCAAATGTCCTGGGATCAATCCTCCCATGTAAAGACTCAGGTTCACCGGTTGGCTCATGAGTATCTCTCGGCCGTGAATCAGTAGTCAAGACGAGACTCGAATTCGCACGATATTCGTATTGTTTAAACCTGGCGTGTGCCTCAGCACCTCCACCTAACTGCGCCATATCTCAAATCAAACACCTACAATATCACCAAATATTAACCAAATCAGTATATCAATCAATTACGCTAACCCACAGAAATCAGTATATCAATCAGAAATCAAAAGAAAATTTGGCAATAATTATCAATAAGAGGGTGCTTTGGATTGCTTATTTTTCTGCTTATCTGCTTATTTTTTGGTAAGATAAGCAGAATCTTATAAGCATAGCTTCTTATTTTTTGTCTTTTCAAGACAAAATCGAAATTACCCTCTTACAATACAATTGACCGAAAACAATTTATAAACGAGTTTGATTAAATTTTCCCGAACATTCATTATTTTTTCCAAGTATTCATATGTTTTCAAAAAATAAGCTACATATCCAAACGCTATCTTCAAAAGTACATAATAAGCAAATCCAAACCCACCCCCTTATATTTTCTGCTTATTTATTAGCAGAAGCAGCTTCACGCTAATATGTTATACAAACTGCTTCTACTTTTCAGTTTATTTCAAGGTAATAAGCTGCTTATTTTTAAACGCTTATTTAAAACTAAATTAAAGTTATTTTTCTACCATCATACTATAACAGCGGTTTTCCCAGTTGAGGTTACCCTGGGAGGGCTAGCCAGATGTAACCTGGGACTGTTTCCAACCATTCACTTGCCACCCCCAAATGCAGGGGTGAGCAAACGGACCGGATAGAGACCGGACCGACCGGTCTCGGTCTAGGGTTTCCCATAATTTTGGTCTCAGTCCCATCCGGCTTGGCTTAAAAACCGGACTTATAGCCTATTTGGACCGAGACCGGACCGACCACATTCGGTCGGGGTCTCAGTCTGGTTTTTTGCCGGATTCGGTCTTGGTCCGGTCCGGTCCGGTTTTGGACAGATGAGCAGCCTTACCCAAATGTACACACCTAGCGCATCATATTTAACATAAAACCATTTTAAATACTTTTTTTGCATACGTAGTATTTACCAAATCCAAACACTATCTACTTCACTCTTGATTGAGCTGCTTATTTTCTATATCAAAGTTTTTACCAGCATATAATTAACAAATAAAGCAAATCCAAACACTATTAACTTATTTATAAGCAGAAAAGAAAATAAGCAATCACAATCAATGAATTACACTAAACCCTAACAAAATCAACAATAATAATCAGTAAACAAAGTACCGAAGCCCTAGAAATCACAAGCACGTGATAGAAGCGTGACTTGATTCCATTCAAACCCCTAAAAATCCAAACTAGGGTTTTAGATATGTAAATAACTAAATAAAATTAAAAAAACGTAACAATAAACATAGCATAAATACGTACCAGTTAGTAATAATAATTGTGATGTAATAAAATGGTTGTGATTCGAAGCTTGTGTGTGATTTGTGAGAGTGATAAGAAATTCAATTTATATGATGGTGAGGCGGTTTGGAGTGTGACCGACTAGGTTTTATCTCACTTTCATCCGGGTCGGGTCACCCGTTTTACTTACATAGTGTTTAGAGTAAATTGCAAAAATCGTCCATATGGTTTGGTCAAATTGCAAGTTTAGTTTTTGACCTTTCGATAGTGCGATCGTCCCTGTGGGAAAGAAACTTTTGGTTGTATATTCTGACTATGTTTGGCACACAAGATTGTTGAGAGATTATGCATATTTTTACAAAAAATAAGCTATTTAAAAAATAATTTTTGTTTGGCAGACATAACTTATAAGAGATTCAAAAAAACATAAACTTCCATAATTTCTTAAAACCAAATGTTACTTCATGTAGCTTATAAAATAATCTATTTTTATAATCTTCAGCACCAGCACCATCTCCAGTTCCAACAACAGTTACTTTCGCCAAACATACCCTCTGTCGATGGCTAAAGTTAAATGACTAGAATGTCGTCGTCTTCAATGGATGGCTGAAGATGAAGGGTGTTTTAGTCATTTAACTTTGGTCAGGGAATGAATATGTAACTCAAAGTTCTATGCAAGGACGGTCGTTGCAATTTTGAAAGGTTAGGAGCTAAACATGAATTTTCGTCGAGCCATAAAGACGACTTTTGCAATTTACTTTACTGTTTAAGGTTTCGTTTGTTTTTTTTATAGGTTTTATGTTCGCATAAGAAGATGTACATCCAATGTCTTTATCTGCAAGGAAAAATATCGTTTGTATGTTATGTTTCTGAAGTACTTGTTTTCTTTACTTTTGCTTTCTCACTAGAGTTTTGCGTGATTTAAGAATTTAAATTCTTTTGTAAAATGATACTAGAATGGTGGAGTGCAAAATATGCGATCGCTTGAAATACGGAGTATCATATACAATACAGATTGGTTCAAAATATACCGAAAATATAAAAATTCCAAAACACATAAATTATCAATATACTAAAAACATATATCATAGTAGGAACTGTTAAATTAGTCAATCATTTTGCATCATAGTAGGAACTCTTCATACATCTTCAGCTAATACGTTGCCGTTGTCAAGTTACACATTTGATTGCTAATATCTAGAAAAGAGTTCATCACTTAAAACCTTTTTGCGTATAAAGTTATGAATTGCAAAACATGAAATCGTAATATTTCGTTGTGCCGTAAGGGGGAAAGGGTGTCATCTTCTTTAATATCAGAAAACGTGCTTTCAAGACACCATAAGCAACTAAAAACTATATATTTTGAAACACGATTTGACATAGATCGGAGTAAGGTTATGGATTTGGTTGCAAAGTTCCTGCCCTTTTGAGAATCTGGACTCAATTTTCAAAGAATTTTCAAATAAGCTAATGTTGTAGAAAAAACCCTGGCATAAGTATTAAATATCTAAGTACCTAATAACGCACTAATTATACATATTTATTCCCTCGATTTTATGCTATTTATCTACTATATTATATGGATTATTATGTTATTCGTATAGATTTGATATTAATCTGGTTGCAGGAATGATTGAGAGAAGAAACTAAGAATATTGCTTGAATGGACGTTAAAGTAACAATATTAGTTAAAGGAAGGACTTGGAATACACGTTTTAGTGAAATAAAATTTGTATTCCATAAGTATACTAAAACAAATTTGTGACTTATTTTAAAAGTAAAAGGTGTTAAATGTAAAGTTCCAACCTGTGAGGGGCATAAATTATCACTCCTCACGACAGACCAACAAAAACAAATGTAATAGGAAAACCCACTTTGAATTTTCTCAAAATCAGGCATAAATTTGTCTTTTTTTATGTTTCAATTCAAAGCCAAAAGAATGATACATCAATGAGCTTATAAACAACACTGTAAGTTATATGGGGTCTATGTATGCTTTGTATTATTCTTTGTTACTGCTATGTGGGGTTATATATGTTTGTGCTTATTGAACTTTTTTGTTTCTTTGTAGAGGGTGTTTGTTTTCGCTTATTGTTTTTCCATGTTAACTCATAATAACTCATAACTCACAAAATTAAGCCCGACATAATAAGCTAATAAGCCTGAAAATAAGCTGAGACAAGCACCCCCCCCCCTTTGAGCTAGCTAATTTCTAAGGGGGTTTTTTAACTGATTTTCGGGTCTACGAGGTTATTTTCTATTTTCTTTAGTAACTACGGTTTCCGTGTTTCCGGCCTTTTGGTCGACTAGTCCATGGGGTTAGGTTTGAACCAACCGCCCCACATGCCTCAAACCGAAATCCCTCCCTTTTGGCATGACCACTTCAAGTTGTTGTTGCACCTAGCATGAATTGAACTTATACTTCGCACATTTTAGTGATGATAGTCTCAGGCTTTTGCCATCAAGGCACGGTTTACGAGCTTATTCTTCTTAATCTTGTTTTGTTGTTGTTGTTGTTAGCTTACCCAAACAACCCCTTATTTACCAGCTCATGTATTATTTTTCCATTTAATTCATAATAACAAGCTAAATCAAACACCCCTTAAGGCTAGATAAGCATTGGTTGTTGGTAATGATTTCTAACATATCATAGGACTAGTTTAATATGTTGTTATCATATGCAATTCTTGTTATCTGTTAGGAAAAATATTTGATACAAAAAATTGATGTTTACATAGTGAACAGAGTTTAACAACATTTATTGCTTAGGGGCTTGGTTTTCGACATTTTAAGTCATACCATAAGTAAGGAAAATCAACTAAACCAAACACCACCTAGTATATATAATTATAAGTTTATAGGATTAATAAGTCTGCTTGTATTCTTGTTGGTCTTTTTGTTTCTTAATGTCAATGGCTAATAATGTCTTTTTTGTTTGGTTGTTTAGGAGAAGAAATCAATAAGGTTTATGAATGAACATATGTATTTACTCATTTTTGTTTGAATAAAAGCCCTCGCTAGGTGAATCTTAGATTTGAATTGATTTAATCATCAAAATATATGGAGAATCATGCACATGAGTCAATAGACACTGTTTTTAACTGTGTTATTCCCTGCATACAAAACGGTGATGACCGAAACTTTGTCCTTGGTTTGTCGTAAATGGTATGAGCTAGATTGCATGACACGTAAGCTTTGACTGTCCACCTGCTTTACTCCCCCGCACCGTCTCGTTTGCATCAACGATTCCCATCTATTGAGTTTCTAACCCTCAAAGGATTAAGGAAATCAAGAATTGAAATCACCCCATGGGTTCAAGAAATTTCTTTTTCATGTAAGTGCTTGAAAGCGCTTCATATCCGTAGTGTAGTCATTCGTGATTTGGATCTCGAGCTCTTGGCCAAAACTCGTGGCAAAGATTTACGGGTTTTGAAGATTAACAAGTGCGAAGGGTTTTCTACATATGGATTACTACATATAGGTAAGTATGACTTGAAAACTTTTTGTTTGAAAGGTAATTCGTTGGATGAGAAATATGGTAAATGGTTACATGAATTGGCTTTGCATAACACGAGCATTGAATCATTGCATGCACCGTTTAAATTTGATGTTAAAGATGTCACTCCTCTTGCCAAAAGCTATAGTCAATCTCTAGTATCTTTGAAAATACGTGATTGTCATCTGATTGATCTAGTAGATGTCTTTAGCTATGCAGTTAGGTTAGAAGAATTTTATGGTGATGGATCTGATGAATTGTTTGAATCTTTTTTATTCGGTGGGGAGGTTATTCTCAGTCTTCCTCCACGTTTAAGTTCCATGGGTACGAATCACCTGACCAAAACTACGTTTCCATTTATACTCCCCTTTGCGCATCAGTTAAGGGAATTGGATCTTATAAATGTACGTTTGGATGTTGATAGCCAGTGTTTCTTCATTCAGAGGTGTCCCAACTTGGAAGCTCTCTATACGGGAACTGTCTTTGTGGACAAGGGATTCCAGTTTATTAGTCATTTTTGCAAGAAATTGCGCAAATTTAGGACTTGTAGGTTTGTGTCACACATGGGACTGATTTCCCTGGCATAAGGATGTGCTGATTTAGAATTTTTGCATATTAGACTCAATGATATCACAAATGAAGCTATTGAGTGTATAGGAACTCATTTGAAGAACCTTCATGATTTCCAAATGCACCTGAGTTTTGTTGCTGAAGAAATAACTACACCGCTAGACAAGGGGGTCCGACTTATGTTAATTGGTTGCAGCAAATTTAAAAGGCTAAGTATCCAACTTCGACCTCGACATGGAGGATTAACAAATGTTGGTTTGGGGTATATCGGTAAGTATGGTCATAATTTGAGAACTCTGTATCTTGGTTATGTAAGAGAGTCTGATGCAGGACTTGTGGAGTTATCAAAAGGGTGTCCCAAATTGAGAAAGTTGAAAATTGTGCATTGTCCTTTTAGCGAGCAAGCAATTGCCACTTTTGTGTTTAATATACATTCTCTCAGGTATACGTGGATTTGCAATACACTAGGGTATACTCTGGCAATGACTCGTCCAAATACTTAATTTTGAAACAACGGGAAGACATGTGAATGATGCAAATTATAAGCGAGGAAGTCACGGCTATTGTTAGGAAGTTTATTCGATGGTTAAATTATCTAGCTGGTTTATCTTTTACCATTCATGTGCTCCTATTTTTACTCATTTAAGCATCACAATTACAAGATGTGTCACTAGAATTATAAGCCAGAATGATGCATCCATGATATTTGTTTTGAATACTTGTTCCGTTTGACCTTTAATTGTACGTGTCATGGTTTGTGCCGTGAAGTTGTTGAGCAGGAGTTATTTTAGTAAGTCACTAATTAATGGGGATTACAATACTTTAGAGCTTTGCTGTATTTAACTTACCACTTGCTGTCACATATATCATTCGGGTCACTACGCATAACACACCCAATGTGTTCTTAATCAATTCAACATATTTGTGAATACAATTTTATAAAGGGACGTTTTATCATTCTACTATGGAATTATTTAGGGGTGGAATTATTTTGGATACTATGTAAGAAAACAGTAAGCTTAAGTCAACAACAAACAAATCCAACATACCACAACCTCACTGTCACTTCATGTTAACAAGAACAAACAACAAGACTAAACCAAGACTCGACTCATACAAGAACAAGAACAATGATCTCCGATTATCTCTTTGTTTATGAGAAAATTTGTACTTAGAACAAATGTTTAAAGAAAAAATCATCATAGATCACTCGAAAGATCAGACTATTGAGTTTTGTGTGTTCTTTCATGATTATTATTTGATTTGATTATGTAAGAAACCAAATATGTAGTTTGATCTCTGACCGAGGAGTAAATAAAGGAAAAATAAGTGTTGAAATGTGAATAAATAGTTGTGTTAAGGATGTTTGACTAGCTTTTGGGTTTGGTTTATTACGTGTAGTGGAAATGGGCCTAGTGTTTTATTAGACTATTAGCAGATTTGGGCGAGTTGTTTGGTGTAGGTAGGGTTATGTACGTAAAGCTCGTTTAGGGCTCGCGAGCTTATTCGAGCTTTATATATAGAGCTCGGGCTCGATTATTAAACGAGCTTTAATATAGACTCGAGCTCGGGCTCGAGTTCGTCTAGGCTCGGCTCGTTCGAGCTTTTTACCGATTCGAGCTCGAGCTTTTCACGAGCGGCTCGGCTCGTTTCCAACCCTAGAATTATTAAAGAACTGGTTTTAGGAACATATAATGTGATATAAACAGACTAGGGGTATATGTAGAAAGTAAGTTCATCATCTCGTATATACGATGCGGTAGACCGACCACGGTTATGCAGTGTTAATAACCTCGTAAAAATGATTTTAAGAGCACCCGACGGTGTGCATTATAGGGCATAACGCCTACTTATGGCACGAGCCACCATACCTTATAAGGACAATATGACACATAAACTATCAAAAATTAGGCTAGGTACAGTGGTGACTACATCATCACCGACAATTCAACGTCACATCACCTTTTCAACTCCATGACCGTCATCACCACCAACAAAGGTGTAATAAGACGACTAAATTCATCATCCAAGTATTCCATACTTTAAACACAAATACACCTCACAATACACTCACACTCAAATATATATAAAAAAGAAGTCAGTCGTTCAGACAACCAACTTGTGCTCAAAACTTGTCCGAGACGCATAGGTTGGTGTTTTTTTTTTTGGGGGGGGGGGGTGGTTATAGGAGGTACTTGTTGGCAGAGGCTATGCATGCGCCGTGTGTAATACTATTACACACAGTGTTACACATGGATGAGAGGAAATACATAATGAGTGTGCCTTTAATTGATTTGATTAAGAGTTAGGATTTTAAACATGACTCATCATGTTGAGGTTCTTGTGAGAGGGAAAGAACAAAATTTATTATTCTGAGACATTTGTTTTATTTTAAATCAAATATCCACTCACAATAACCTTAACATGATGGGTTATGTTCATTTTGAACATTAGTGAATCTTAACTCTTAAACAAGTGGATTGTAAATGTCTTTCTTTACTTAATTAGCCATATTAGAGGGGTCAATTTGAAACTTACTAATTAAACATGAGTCTAGTCGAGTATTTAATAGAAAGTGTAATTTTATAATAATTACCCAATGGGTCTAACATGTTTTCCTTTCATTTTTTTCCTCTTAAAAATATATAAAATAAAATAATAAAAAAAAATCTTGTCAGTCAGACCAAACCTGACTAGACCCGAACCTAACCCATCAAAACCCGAACCCATTTAGACTCACATCTCTAAAAGACACATCTAAACCAAAACCCATATAAACCCAAACTCATCTAAACCCGCAACCCAAACGACCCATACCTAACTAAGGGACCATCGCATAACATAGTTAAGTTATGTGCCAGACAAAATAAATACACACTAGTATATTCAAACTTTCATCTCCCAACAACAACAAGATCCTTCTCACCAACTCCTTTTTCATTTATTTTTTTGGGCTCACTTTTATAAACACCATTTCCCTTGTTTTACTCTCATCAGCCGCCCATCTATTTTTCCGGTCAGTCATCTTCCTTTTTTTTTTTTTTTTTTTTTTTGATCTATATATTCATATTTGTTATACGTTGTTATGTACATACAACTTGTGCATGAATAAAAAATATATGCGTGATTCATAAGCTGTTTATAAAAAAATGTTTTACTATGTTTCTTACTTAGATCTATAACCATATCATATGTTTCTTATTTAGTTTTCGATGTGATCTATGTTTTTTTTTCCAGGTTTATTTTGTGTGTAACAAAATATGGGTTCTATTGGTCAGCTTAATTACTCTTGTTTTACTGAGAAACACAGTTGTTTAAATCCTGCTAGACATATACTACCATGTCCCCAGTTACCAAATCTTGGGTTTAAGTCAGGGAAGGATGGATCAAAGCTGGTCAATGTGGATTTTGTATCTAGGCGAAACCTGAAAGCTTGTGCTGGTGGTGGTGGTGGTAGTGCTGGTGTGGGCCATGGTGGTGGAGGAGGAGGAGGAGGAGGTGATGGGAGTGGAGATGGTAAATTTGACGACTCGTCTGCTCATGATAGTTTTGGCCCAATTGGGGCGTTTCTTAGCGGATGGAGATCGAGGGTGGCAGCGGATCCCCAATTCCCGTTTAAGGTTTTAATGGAGGAGGTTGTTGGTGTGAGTGCTAATGTGCTAGGTGACATGGCCACTCGTCCAAATTTTGGATTAAACGAGCTTGATTTTGTGTTTTCGACGTTAGTTGTTGGGTCAATCTTGAATTTTACGCTTATGTATTTGTTAGCGCCGACTATGGGATCTACATCAGCAACCCTTCCATTCATTTTTGCTAATTCGCCAACTAGTCATATGTTTGAGCCTGGTGCGTTTAGCTTGGTTAACCGGTTAGGGACCTTTGTCTACAAAGGAACAGTCTTTGCTGCTGTCGGGTTTGCAGCTGGTTTAGTTGGAACAGCTTTGTCGAATGGGTTGATCAAGATGAGGAAAAAGATGGATCCTAGTTTCGAGTCACCAAACAAGCCTCCACCCACTGTTTTAAACGCCATGACTTGGGCTATTCATATGGGTTTAAGCAGTAATTTTAGGTACCAAGCTCTGAACGGAATTGAGTATTCACTGGCAAAAGCTCTGCCAGATTTTGCATTCAAGACCTCTGTGGTTGGGCTGAGAATGGTGAACAATGTGCTTGGAGGTATGACGTTTGTGATGCTGGCGAGGTTGACTGGATCACAAAGCACTAGTGGTGAAGGCAGTACTGTATCTGATGAAGAAGACGAGAAGGTAAAGTTACTGAGTAAGGAAATTTCGTCCAAGTGATTATACGTGTATCATCTTTTTTACTTGCATCCGTTGGGTTGCTAGCTCCTTTGGGTAGCTAACAAAATAAAAAAAAGTTAGGGATTTTGTGGTGTTATACTGTTATGTGTAGGTCTAGTGGTAAGAATGCATGAGTTTTGTTTGTGCAAAAGGAATGGTGCAACTTTTTACATCCATGCTCATAGCTTTGTGTTTTTTGTTTTTGTCTAACTTTACAATTTTTATTCTATCTTTTCTGGTGATGATGATGATACCACCTTGTGCGAAATGATCATTATGTGAAATGACTACATATGGGTTCAAACACTTTAAAACGTGTGGTGGTGTTGTTGCTTGTAGTTGAAAGTTGGACTATATATGCAAGTATGCAACATAAATTTGTTGCTTAAACGAAACTAATAGCATATCCCAACAAAAATGGCTGACTTCGCATATGATGAGTTGTTACTCGTTACACAACCCGTTTATTATTTAGACGGTGATTTAGAGCAACCTATATATAACGATGCTAATTTAGAGCAACCTAAATGTATATATGTTAGCAGTATATGTCGTTTAAAGGGATAAGTCCAATGAGTTGGCAATTAGTATTAATGTTGTATATGTCGTGTAAAAAGGGATAAGTTCAATGAGTTGACAATTAGTATTAATGTTGATTAGCTAGACTTTAAGGGTGATTATAATTTACCCTATATAGATGATGGATAGGTACTTAGTTAGTATTTATATCATGTATACTTGTATGTTCGATGGATCAATCAATATACAAAACACATTCATATCTCAAACCTCTTACAATATACTAGTATAGTCTTTGGGAAAAAAATAAATAAATTATAAAGTATTTTTAAAGACATTTTTTTTAAGAAAATCAAAATCGCCTCTACGCAAAAGCTTTATTTCAAAGAGCTTTACGTCCTCCTCTACGAGTGTCGACGAGTTTAAAGATACTTTTTGAACGAGAGGATGCCGGGAACAAGAGCACTCTAAACAAATGAGAAGAAACCAAGTCGATTCAACTTGGTTCACTCCCTTTGTTATTGCTAAATGAAAGAGTTCTAAATAAATGAGAAGAAACCAAGTCGATTCAACTTGGTTCACTCCCTTTGTTATTGCTAAATGAAAGAATTTTCAATTTATTACGTAATATTCTATTGTGTGCATATCTTTAAAACAAGTTATTATTTTTTAATTTTAATATTGAGATCCTTTACAGATTAATATGAACATGATATGTTATGTTAATGTTTTTGCGAGAATAGAAAATATGTGGGCTCTTTAACGTGTCACTTTTATTTTACTTAAATTTAAAATTTTATTCAAAATAATAATAACGTATGAGTGATATATTATCATGTTCAAAATGGAACGAGGATCTCACTCTCTCTATATATTTTTTTATTTTTTATTTTTTATTTTTTTTGAGTTTGTGAAATTAAACTTAGTCTCGTTTCAAATTCCAAAAGTATTGGCATAAAAAAAATGTAATAGTGAAAACAGAAATCTACAAAAACTAGACATAATTTGCATTTTGGCAATGACATCTTAGTGGGCTGACTTCTTCGAACTCTTTAGCCTATTACAAAAAGTCAATTAACGAGTATTACAAATCAAGCCCAATGGGTTCAAAATAAACCAACTACCTAAAAGTAAAATACATGTACCGAATTTAAATTTGATTGAACCGAATAATCAAAAACAAAACCCCTATAACTGAAAACCGAACCGAATAATCTAAATTACATAATTTAATTATGTTTTCGTTTAATTATATATATTTTTACGACAATTTTTTTTTCAATCTTTATGGATAGGGGGCTCAATCCGATACCGCAGAAAACGATGACCAAGAAACCGGAACTGAAAAAACCCGAAATTGTAAAAACCCTCTTTTCACGGTTAGATTTCGGTTTTTATTTTCAAATATCTGCGGTTATTCGAACCAAACCATATTTATTATATATATAGTTTTTAACAAAATAGTTATAAAATTGTACAAGCATTGACTATATGTATTCAAGTTTAACATTTTATTTACATGTCTTGGTTGACTTAATGGTTTTGTTTGTTGTGTTTAATTTAATTGTAACTTAAGCTTTATTAGTTGTAATACTTAATATTTTATTTATAAAATGTCCTAGTGCATTAAATGGAGAAAATGTCACCCCTCCATTATATGTTGTATAGCATGGAACCCGCGCATTACGGCTTCGACTTCCTTGTAATACGATTTTCGGCGAATAATGTTTTTTAATATTATGTTTTCCATTACAGTAACTCTGTTGATAACGATAACTTATAACTCAAAGTTTGAGTAACAATAAGCAATATTAAATTGCACAATGTTGTTGTAATGTAGAGCTTGTAGTCGATAATGTTATAGAGGTACGAAGTCAATTTATGTCATGAGTAAGTACAATATAATGTGATTTTATTACATTAAACATTTTAAAGAGAAAGTACATGTAAAACAATGTGCAAATGTTTATGATGTGTCAAGTATGTTGTAAAATACTATAGAAATATTATATATGTGGTTCTCTATAACTTTTCAATAAGTAAATTTGAGCCTATAAATAAATGTCTTACTGGTATTAGCCATACTTCAATTGTTAATACTATGAGCCTTCATATATACGTCTTTCAAAAATACATAGCATTTTAAGATAGATATGCATAAAATTGAGATAGACATACCTCTGACAAATACAACCATCATTTTCGAATATTTTCCTTATATAACCAACCAAGCTCAAAAAACATTATCGCTTGAGGTAACTGTATATTGTCAGTAAAAAATTTATCATAATAATTACGAGGAGTGTTTACCGACGTTTCATTGTGAGGCGCGAGGTTTTACATAAAAATTTTAGCTTATTTTAATATCTCATTTAAACCGGTTTTGATTTTAAATATATAAAAATAACTTATAAATAATAAACTAATAATTATATATATTTTTTATTAAATACATTAAAAGTTAGGGGTTTTAAACATACATAGCATTTTAAGATAGATATGAATAAAAGTGAGATAGACATACCTTCCAACAAATATAACCAACCAAGCTCAAAACAAAAATATCTCTAAAGTAGGGCTGAGCAAACGGACCGGCCGGACCGGACCGACCGACAAAACCGACCGGACCGAGACCGACCGGACCGGACCGACCACATTCGGTCCGGTCCTCGGTCTAAGCTTTTTGCCAAATTCGGTCTCGGTCCGGTCGGTCCGGTCCGGTCCGGTCCGGACCGACCAAAAACCCGAAAAAACTTGCCTAATTGGACCGGACCGACCGAAGACCGACCGGACCGAGACCGGACCGAGACCGGACCGACCATATTCGGTCCGGTCTCGGTCTATGGTTTTCCGGTTCTCGGTCTTCGGTCCGGTCCGGTCTTGGCCGGTCCGGTCCGGTTTCCGACCGATGATCACCCCTACTCTAAAGTAACCGTATATTGTCATATGACTTTTTTTTTTTTTTTTTTTTTTTTTTTTTTTATTTTTTTATTTTAATACTGGTTTGTTAGTTGTTAGTGGTTCAGGGTTAACAGTGACATCCAACTTGGCAGTATGCTGACTCTGAGACCCGCCTGTTCCTCTTTTACCGCCTGGAGGGGTAAATAATAATAATAATAATAATAAAAAATAATAAATAAATAAATAATAATAATAATAATAATAATAATAATAATAATAATAATAATAATAATAATAACTAAGAGGGAACAAGCTTTTATAAGCCGTTGGTCGGGTAAAGATGGGTAAGTCGAGCAGAAGATGGGTGGTCATCAGCAATCGGTTGGGAGCAGTCGAGTACATGTTCCATGTTGGAGACGCATGACTGAGGAAGTGTTGACCTAGGCTAACAATGACTAATGTTTATGTTGCATGGTCTGGTGTAAGGCTGCTCATTTGTTTCAAACCGGACTGGATCGAGAAAAACCGGACTGGATCGAGATCGAATTCGGCAAAAAACCTAGATTGAGACCAGACCGAATGTTGTCAGTCCGGTTCGGTCCGGTCCGGTCTCGGTGCAAATAGACTAAATGTCCGGTTTTAAAGTCGGACCGGACCGGACCGAACCAGACCGAAACCGAAATTATGAAAAACTCTGACCGAGACCGGACCGAATGTGGTTGGTCCAGTCTCGGTCCCGTCCGGTCGGTTCGGTCGGTCAGTCCGGTTCATCTGGTCCGTTTGCTCACCCTAGTATGGTGTGTGTGTATTATTGGACCAAAGAGTATATATATATATATATATATATATATATATATATATATATATATATATATATATATATATAACAGGAGGCGTTACACGCGTATTGCCACCTCATTGTCCAGTCATTGCCATGTAATTCATTTTCTGCCACGTCATCAGCCATGTCATTGGCAAGTAATTCATTATTAGCCATGTAAGCAATTTCTATAATTTATTACACATATTTATAATTAATTCCACCTAAGCACAATTTGTTCATAAATTTCTTTTTTCTTTTTAAAGCACAATTTGTTCATAAATTTCTTTTTTCTTTTTAAATTTTCGGATTTATGGTGTTTAAAAATAATATATAGCCCTTGCAAGATTCGAACTTGGGCTGTTCATTCACTAAACAAGAACCTCAACCATTAGACCATGTCACAAGTTGTGATATATCATTGCAAAACAACATTAATATACAGACATAAAATTACCTCCTTCTCTAATTCAAATCGTGATTTATTATATCTATATCTATACCATGTTTAAAGCCGGATTGAAAGGCTCAAACACAGTTTTCTTCTCATTCAATCACGGCAACAACAACCCCCCTAAATCCAACTAACCCTACTCTTCCTCCAACAAAAAATCACCGGATACAATGATTTCACAAGAAAGTTATTGTTAAGCTTTGATAATATCGATTTTGAATACTCACGCTATGGTGAAGTTTTTCAGCCCTAGCTAGGCACGTCTTTTTTTTCTTCTAAAAACCCTAATGATCTCTGTTAACTTTTTTTAGATATTGTTGGTTTCTTTGTAGCCATTTGCAGTTTGGTAGTGATGGTCTATGAGGTACATGATGATGTTGATGGGGATTATGTTCATAGAACTAGCGATACCTGTACCTCACATAAAGGTTTCTTTTTGTTTATTAATTTATATAGGTTTGTGTGCATGTATAAGTTTATACTTGACAGAATGCTTGATGTCACTATGGTTGCAGGAGGATCTTTGAAGATGACAGGTTTATTCTCTCTCTGGTTCAGCAAATATTATTGATCAAATGTTTCTCTAACATCATGGATTTTTGATGAATCGTATTAAACATTTGTATATAATATGTTCTTATTGTGGTTTAACTGATTGTGTATTTTTATTGTAGAAATTAGATGCGTTCATGGTCATAATATGTGGCGCACGGCGAATCTGATCATAACAATGAGCTATATGCGAGATACAACCCCATTCATCCTTAATTTAATATTTTGTTGGTTTATTATATAATGTTGTCATATTATTTGCTGATCCAATTACATTTGCTGGTGAGCCTATTAACATACGCTATTTTATGTTTGAGATGGCTTTTCAATAAGTTATTAATTCTACGTGCAGGAAAGCCTTGCAATCATGTGTAGGAAAGCCTAGCAATCATGTTTGAAATGGCTCATTTATACGAAGAATCATTGCTGGAACTTCGAACATCATGATGATGCTGGAACTGGTAATAACAGTATTCCTTCAATCTAAATAGAATTATTGGTGCTGCAAGCCTGCATTGCTGAAGTTGCCGAGAAATAAATTCACGATACACCTCCATACATACCATGAATTTATAGTGTTTGGAAGGAACCATAGCTTTTTATACATTGGTTTATAACTATCGATAATTAATTACTATCTCTTTCTAACTGATATTGTTCCTACTACAGAAAGTCGAATGCAGCCGAGTATTAAAATGGACCAATGCATACAGGTTCTACATACCTGAGCTGGAACTTGCAAAGAGAAACTTTTTTGAGTACTTACAAGGTCTCTACGTTTGTACTCAAAGTATATAATCTCTTGAACTTTTCTTTGAGTAAGAGTTAACTAATTAAATTCTTCACTGCAGGTGACACATAGGCTAATTCTCATAAGGAAAAAGAGTTCAGGAAGTTTGTAACAAAGTTAGTCGGATTGACTAGGTAAGGCTTCCGTTGTCGATATATTCACGTATCATTCTCTACATGTGGATTCCCCATTTGCGTTGGGCTTTTTTTTCTTCGTAATGGCATTGAAAGCAAAATATATTTTATGCTTCTATCTGTTTCTGGTAGAGGTTTCAAAGTGCGTGAGTTTGGGTAACGGGTAAATATGTGGGCTTTTTTTATGTCGGCTGGGTCACTCAAGTTCCACAAGAAATGCAAGTTTTTTTTTTCAACTCTAATAAAGAAGACATATTAAAGGCGGCCGATATGTTTTCAATAAACGTGTAAATTAGCTGTATATATCTTCGCCAAACAGTTCATCACGACTTTGATGTCATATTCATAAATAATTAAGCACAGTAGCAAGTGTAGCATCAATGATTATATTTTCTTTTTCTACATTTTCTTATTTTTTGGTTTATCTATGATGTTCATTTTCATGTTTATGTTAAGATGTTCATGTTCATGTTTATTTTTTTCCTCATACATTTTCTTATTTTTTTGGTAGGAAAG
Organism: Artemisia argyi; assembly: GCA_030686995.1. Classification (NCBI taxonomy): domain Eukaryota; kingdom Viridiplantae; phylum Streptophyta; class Magnoliopsida; order Asterales; family Asteraceae; genus Artemisia; species Artemisia argyi. The sequence continues at coordinate 183,682,785 of CM060697.1, forward strand.
TGGTATCCAAAGAGGATGCTGTGATGAAGATAAATGCTGATGTTGATGATCCAAAATGGTTAGAGTTTGATTCAGGTATTTTACTTTAGGAATTTATAACGAGTGATTACTTTTTTAAAGATATCGCATGAAGCAAAAAAATAGTATGATTGCTTTACAATAGAAAACATTTTTCATATTCTGTTTTTCAAAAAAGTAATCTTGAACTTGCATTTTCACACTGGTTCTTAGTTTGCAGTTTAGAATTTATGTTGGGTTTTTTTGTGATTAAGATGATTGCTTTACAATAGAAAACATTTTTCATATTCTGTTTTTCAAATAAATAGTATGAATTCAGTATGAACCTTTTATAAGATGCTTGAAATACACATTTTTTTAAACAGTTATCTATCTCTTTTATGCTATTTTAAGAGGTGGTAACAGTTACACTACCCTTAGGGTCAAACAAAGATGCTATTTGTCCAGACCTGAATATTTGCCTCGATGTATATTTAGGTTCAATATTAGTCTAAACTATTTCTTGACAAAAACAAAGATTATGTTGTTTCAGCAAGCAAAGAAAAAGGCCAATTAAAGACATTAAGAAGGGTAGTGAATCAGTTGAGAATGTGGTTGGTCGTGTTAGAGCTACAAGGTCAAAGGCGCAAGCTGTAACTGATGACAGCATGGGTCTTGACGTAAATCCTCAAGTTAAGAAAAAGAGGGGCGGACAAGTCGCAAATTCATGTGCAAAATGTTGAACCTTCTGATGAGCTTATGGAGATTCCAACTAGAGTTACAAGGTAAGAGCTTATCCTTTATCATCACCTTGGGGCAATATATCCAAATCCATCTTGCCACTATAGATTATTTTAACGTCTAGCTGACAACAAGAAATTCTTTGTAAACAACTAAATATACCATTTTACTTGTCAAAATTTAATGAAGCATAGACATATTAGCAATGCAATTAATCACTGAGATCTGATATTAAAACAATTGAGGCACGTCATGATTATTCCAGAGCTCATTGTCAGTTTTACAGGTAACAAAATTGATTTTTCATGAAGGTTGCATAGCTCATTGTCAGTTTAACATGATTTTGGCATTTGATTACAGTTCGGCACCTTGCTAACATGGGGGCACGACATCGAAGTTCCTGAAATTATATTGAAGGTCAGTCTTCTTTCATAGTTTTCAAGGCCCGAGGGGCTTGAATCACCCGTACCAAGTCGCATGTATGTTAACTCCTGAAGCTACCACATCTAGCTTCAAAATATGAGGTGACATACGCTACTGTTGCAGCAGCAGCAACCACCATTAGTTTATATATAAATGGGTCTACTCGGCAAATGTTTGATACATAATGGATCACATGGGTAATAAAAAGGCCAAAAGTTAGACCTATTAAAATATACAGGGATGACTGGGACGATATTGCTTATCCGTACTTTGTGACAATGAAATGAGTTTCGTTGCATCGTATACTACCCATTTACGTTTACCTATTTGGATTTGCTGGATTACCTACTACGGCTATGATAGCCATGGATGCTGACACAGATACTTGTCAGCTTATACGTTTCACTACTTATTGATAAGCACTCATAACTTCTATTGTCTTTGTTTTATATAAACTTCAAGGAAATGGATGAATTCAAGGAAAGGTACATATCTATTTTCAACATTTATGGGGTGTTTGGATTTCTTATTAAAACTGCTAATTTGCTTGCTGAATTTCGATTCAGTATATAAGCTGAGATTATTTGAGATTGGAAACTTCTTATATGTGAGTGAAATAAACTGTTGATAATAAGTTGTTTACAACTGCTTATTGAAAGTACCTTATTTTTAAAAACCAATCGACAATCCCAAACGCCTCTTTAGATTTGTGTTCTCTGATCCTAGCTTAGGAAACTGACATGTTGGATGTATATCAGGTTACAACGACAAAAGGTATAGGGATGGCTAGATGTACAAGGTATTGATGGATGAAAACAAGGGAAGAATTTATTATGAATACTTTCCCTTTACAAGTCAATAATTATTCTACTTTTTTTGTTCATATACAAATACTTTCTATTTAACAATTTCAAATTTGTTTTATGAGATTGAAATTTTCCAAATGTGATTAGTTTTAGGCAATTTGCGCATAACAATAATAGTTCAAAATGGATTGAGCACCGTATCAAACTAGATAAAATTACCCAAATTTTAGCTGATCCGTTCTGAAATTTTTGATAAGTTTTTGTTTGCAGAGTGAGAGTGAATCGAGAGCTAATGTAGTAGAGACCAGTTCACTCGCTAGAATCTAACTTTTAATTTTGGTCATGTATTAAAGGTTCTTCCACCACCTGATGCTACTTTTGGAGCCCATTTCACATCCGTGTCGATGTTTCGATTCTTGGCATCATCTTTTCAGATTGTGGTTGCTTCGAAAACTATGGGCAATATATCAATATTGTTTTTGTTATCATTTGGTGGATTCATTATACCACACAGTAAGTTCCCTTTATTTTCTTTTTAACTTGACATATAGCACTTAAAAGACTTATGGTCAAACTAAGGGCTTTGAACTTGATGCAGCTTCAATGACAGCTTGGTTGAAATGGGGATTCTGTATTTGTCCACTTTCATATGGGGAAATAGGCCTTGCAGTTAATGAATTTCATGTTCCCAGATGGAACAAGGTAGAGCACAAGAATCCGTATTTTATCAATAACAATTGATTATATTACTCAGTATATATGTTATTCATTTCTTAAACTTAGCCAAGCAAATGACATCTACAAACACAACCATAGGGCTATAGACACTTAAAAGCCGTAGTTTGGAGTTTGAAGAATACTATTACTAGATATCACTAGGTGCCTTGCTTGGTTTTGCACTGATATTTAACATAGGTTTCATCTTGGGGTTAACCTACCTTAAGGGTAACTTCACCTTAATATTATTGTAAGTCAATTTTGAAAATAAAGAATGCCATGTTTTAATTATTTGAAAATCTTATTTAATATTACATCACCGGGTACTCATGCCGTTCTTTCAAAGGATCCAAACACCACACTAACAAAGAGAAAACAACTAAAATTTCCAATACTACCGTCTCACAGCCTTATGAAGGTTTGCTTATGAATGTGTAAGTTGATATTGGGTGTGCCACCGGCATGGGATGTTGGGGCTTAATCAAAATGAATGTATTAACTTTTACATGTTTAATGATCTGCACATATCCCATCTGGATCGAAAACCTTGGGCTGCAGGGTTAGGTCGTTTATACAGTGATGATTCGATAAGGCATAGTTTCAGAAATGTCTATTTATAATGGGTGAAACTCGACGGCCAGGGAAGAGCTCAACAATGTCAAAAGTAGTGGCTAAAAGATCGCCTAAAGACACAAGAGGGTTTGATAAAAGCTTTATGCATGAATTTTTTGCTAAAAGTCTTTTACACGTTGCTCTTTATTTTTGGTCTATAGGCTTCTAAATGAGAAAGAAAAATGTTCCATCAAAATCTTACCCTTAAACAAAAAATAATTAACGTGAACTAATACATTTGTAACAAAAATAAATAAAAACCGTAAATTAAAAACAAATTCCCGTTAACTAACACCATCAAAAGTAAAATTATAAGACATGCCCGCCCATCGGGCGGGCTTCGAAAACTAGTATATATATATATATATATATATATATATATATATATATATATATATATATATATATATATATATATATATATATATATATATATATATATATATAGGGTAAGGTTCTAGAGAAAAGTCCACTTTGGTAGAAAAGTGAGAAAAAAGGTTATAGTGTTTAATTTGAAACATCTCAAACTTCAGGGGTATGTCTTGAAACATGCCCCCACCTCACCCCACCCCCCCCCCCCCCCCAAAAAAAATTTTTTTTTTGGGGCCATTTTTTTTTTTTTTTTTTTTTTTTGGCCAAAAATTTTCCCGCCAAAAATTTATAACCCAGATGCACATTTTTTTTAGTGCATCTCAGTTATAACTATGATGCACCAATTTTTATAACTGAGATGCACTAAAAAAAAAGGTGCATCTGGGTTATAAATTTTTGGCGGGAAAATTTTTGGCCAAAAAAAATTTTTTTTTTGGCGGGAATTTTTTTTTTTTTTTTTTTTTTTTTCGTGGGGTGGGTGGGGGTGGGGGGGGGGGGGGGGTAGGGTGCGAATTTACACAACCTCCTTAAAGAATGAAGGAAAATACAATTAGGTCCCTGTAGTTTGGTGTGAAAAAAAAGGAGGGGCTGATTTGTACACTTTTCTCACTTTTATATCAAAGTGGACTTTTTTCATGAACCCACCTCTATATATATATATATATATATATATATAAAATAAATAAAGGTTGGAAATAATTTGATGCAATTTTTTTTTAATCCATGTTGTTTATTGTTTTAATTAAAGTAGTACTAGTGTTATTTAATAAAAAAAAAGAAAGAGTTAAGTACATTTTTGGTCCTTGTGGTTTGTTGGGTATAACACTTTTAGTCCAATAGTTTCAAAAGTCTCGGATCCTGTCTTGTATCCGACGACCCGTAACAGATTCAGTCCAATTTTACTAACACCGTTAGTTTGACTAATATTGACTGTTACATTAGAGGGTGTTTTAGGCATTTCACCCATAATACATACTACTCCTAGGTATTAGGTACATAAAAGTCAAACATGTCCCATTTCTCTTATTCCACATAACACAAAAAATACACACATATCCTACCTAATTCTCTCTACCATATCTGCCACCACTTTAGTTGGCCACCACTACCAAAGACGACCGTCGCCACCTTCATAGTCAGCCACCACCACCTCGCTCACATCCACTTCCACAACTAACGACCACTACCAATATCCAACCAAACACACCAAAATCCACTACACCTATAAACCCCACATCCAAGATCTGACCAAGATTCACCACATCCACATCCACATCCACATCCACATCCACACACCCCCCCCCCCCCCCCAAGATTCACCAAACCCACACAGCCACCCCACCACAGTCGACTGGATCTGGTTGTAAATTTATGAAGAAAAGATATTGGGAAAGTGGATAAAAATATCAATGTTAATGAGGTTTTTGTGCTTGAAAGTTTATGTCTTTGTTTGTGGGTCTCGGTATCATAGGTCTCGATGTGGCGGGGGTCGTCCTTGTTGATGGTGGTATGTGATTTGGATGGTGGTGATGAAAAAAGAGTGTTTTTGTTTGGTGTGTGAGAGAGAGGTTAGAGGATTATTTGTGTGTGTTTATGAGGTTAAAGAGGTATGAGGAAATGAAATGAGGGATATTGTGAGGGTATTTGTTTGTATTGTAGGTTTTAGTTGGTTTTGGTGGCAGTAGGGAGAGGGGTTGGTGGTGGTGGTGGTGAGGGTTTCGTGATGGTGGCAGCGGGAGGGGGATTGGTGGTGGGTTTTGATGATGAAGTTCGGGGTTTGAAGAAAATAATGTTTTTAGTGTGTTTGATGATGAATGTGAAAATATTTTTGTTTTTGTTTGGTTTTGATATTTTTAGTGTTTCTGGTTTTTGATTTTTATGCTTTAATGTATGTGTTTGTTTTTGAAATGTTTATGTTGAGTAATACTCCGTAATAATAAGAGTCAACTACATTTTTGGTGTAGTGTGTATATATATTTGTGATAATAATAATAATAATAATAATAATAATAATAATAATAATAATAATAATAATAAAATTTGGTTTATAATAATAATAATAATAATAATAATAATAATAATAATAATAATAATAATAATAATAATAATAATAATAATAATAATAATAATAATAATAATAATAGAAAGGGCATTTTAGTCATTGCACATCAATATCTGAGGGTATTTTAGTCATTTTATGTATTTTTAACAAGTCAAACTAACAGTCAACGAAAAATGGACCAAACCCGTTACGGGTCGTTGGATACAGGACAGGATCCGGAACTTTTGAAACTATTGGACTAAAAGTGTTATACCCGACAAACCACAAGGACCAAAAATGTACTTAACTCAAAAAGAAAAGAAAACAGGTAACGTGGTTATTTATAGGATGACGGTGAAAAATATGGTAAAAAAAAGAGACAAAAAATATAATAGTAAGAAAAAATGATCCCAGCTTCCTTCTTTTCTCGTTGAACCTCCACCGGTCAGTAACACACACACAATTCTTCCTTCTCCGTCCATCTGTTAGTAGCAACTCTCACAAACACACAACTCCTTCCTTACGTCCGTTCGTCACTGAATAACATGAGATCCGTTCTCTATAAATGCAGGTGGTGGTGGACATTCGATCATCATCAACAACAACGTACTTCTCGATCATTCACCAATGGAAAACAATCCGAACCATAATCTCAACCTCAACAACCACCACAATGTGGATCCCCAACCCCCACCCCCACCCCCACCCCCACCGCACTTCATCCCGTATCTTGAAGGCAAGAGATACGCGTGTTTCCTCTGCAAATATGAGAAATTCTTTGAGAACTGGAGTAAGTTAAACGCACATAATCAACATTATCACAAAACAGCCCGAGCTCTTTGTCCTACCTTCAACTCACCATTTCGTCGACACCGTGACATGAGGCATCATGTTTACCAATTTTACATCCCAACTCCAATTTTCCACTAAATCTAATCTCACTGCGTATTCCAGTGATTGTTGTTCTAGTATTGTAGTTTGTTACGATTTTGTTGTTACGATTCCAGTCTATTGTTGTTCTAGTATAGTATTAATTTGTTACGATTTTGTTGTTGAGTATGTTCAAGTACAAGTCGGTGTAATTTTGTTGTGAAGTGAATAAAAGGAATGCTTGGTGAAGAATATGTTGTTTTATTATTACCAAGTATTTCTTTTATTTTCTAATTTAATTCGATTTGATTGTGACTTTTATTGTATTCATTTTAATAGTAAAAACAAGTAAAAAAATTACACAAGTCAAAAAACACTCTCTCGATACACACCCTCGCACATCTTCGATCACCGATCATTCACACCGTTACCGTTATTGTCACTGTCGGATCGGCGGTTACACACTTGATCAATTACACACGATCGGTGGTCATTGGTATGATCACATCAATTTAAAAGTCAAAGGCCAGGTCAACTATCTTCATTTATCGCATATGTTCATGTTTTCATATATAATCATATGAATTTCTTAGTTATTAATTAGTTGCGATAGCTTTTACGGCTAGTGATCAATTATTAAAGTTATTCCACAACGAGCCAAGACTCGGACCCCTGAGCTCATATTCCACAAAGTCTCTTCAGTTTGCCCATAGGTTTTGTGGAGGTGGGTACCTATATGAAGCAAATGCCAAAGATTGGACTTAAATCTGGGTGTATTGATTCAAACACAAATGCTCCAACCGTTGGACTAATGCTTGATTGGTAGTTATTAAAGTTATAGTTTAATATTATGTTGATTTAATAAACTGCTCATGTTGTATGAGTTTTTTATGTTTATTGCGAATCAGCGTCATTGTTTGGGCTAGTGATTAATTGTTACGGGGGCATTGTTTTAAGCTTATGTAATGGACTTATAGCTTATGTAGTTTCCGGCTTATGTTTCATAACCGCACTTTTGGGGGTCTTATTTTGAAACTTTTCAACTTACATAAAATTGTCATGACATGATAAATGAGTTTTGCAAATCAAGCCCAATGGGCTCAAATAAACCAACTACCTGTAAAAATTAAAATACTAACATGTTTTTTTGTGATTGCATGAGTAAGTACTCATATTCAAACTTTAGATAGACAAAAGTGAAACGTACGTGTTGCAAGCGAGTTAACATGTGGCAACAACATCATTAAAAAAACTATTTTCTAAGATCTACAAAAGCAAAACATTAACACATAAACGGTATCACATTTACACAACATATCAATGGACAAAAGAATCATCAATGGCATCTTCATAGTCCTCCTCTTGTTGCTCTCATGTAAGTATATTTATGCATGCATGGTCATTCTAACTTCTTTTGTTATGATTTTAAGTATGGTTTCTAAAGTACGTTATTGAACTAATGTGTAGATGAAGGAGAACATGGAGGAAAAATGATGATGGTGGTTGAGGCGAGGACATGCGAGTCACAAAGCCATGGATTCAAAGGGAGGTGTTTCAGCGACCACAATTGCGGTCTCGTCTGCAAAAATGAAAAGTTTCTAGGTGGCAAGTGTCGTGGTTTTCGTGGACGATGCTTTTGTACTAAAAATTGTTAACTAGCTAGTTCATGTGAAAGTAAGCCAATAAATTGGATGTTAATGGCTTGATGCAAATATGTAATGTTTTAGTTGCAAATTAGCTAGCTAGAAGTTGTACCCCGAAATAACTATTTTAGATTACGTTATAATTAAGTTGTGTTCACACTATGTGAGTATGTTCTAAAAAAGATATGACGTGCATTTGTAACATTATTATTTGCATATGTTGGTTAAGGATGTTTGTTTCCGCTATGGATTATGGCTTCTTCGGTTTTCGGCTTATGTTTTACTATAAGCTTATTATTATTATTATTATTATTTTTCTTAGTTTATTTTGAAAATTTTCAGCTTATATAAGCTTATCATGTCATAATAAGCTTATAGAAACCGAAATAATTCAAAATAAGCCAAAAAAGTGAGCTTGTGAAACACAAGCCAAAAACTAAATAAGCCATAAACCCGCTATATAAGCCGAAACAAACACCACCTTGATATTTCGTGGCTGACTAGAAGCAATCAAAATCAAATATTATTATTATTATGTGAAAAGAAAAAAGAAAAAAAAAATTGCATTGCATATGTGTTTCTCATTTGTTTACATTCGCTTGAACAAAACTAGTAACAACTTTTGGTGCAAAAGCATCGTTGGCGAAAACCGCGACACCAGCCTCCAGTGAACCCGTCGTTCCTACAAACGAGACCACAGTTGTGGTCGCTCAGACACGGACCTTTAAAATCACGGCTTTGCGACTCGCATGTCCTCGCCTCGACCACCATCATCATTTTCCCACCTCGTTCTCCTTCATCTGCATATATAATTCGACAAATTAATCAATCAAATTTAAGTAATTAATCATAGCACAAGGTCATGTTAAATAAGTTGCTAGTAGTGTATTAGTAACGATAAATTCGCGTTACTAGAAACATATTTGTAACATTTTATATAGTCTGATAGCATATTTATGTAACTTAAGTGTCGCACGATAAAAATGTTACAAGCATGTTAACGTATCTATGTGGTGTTTAATTTGTTTAAGCTTATATAGCGGGCTTAAAGTTTATATGGTTTTCAGCTCATATTTCATAAGCTTATTTTTTGTGGCTTAATTTGAAAATTTTCGGCTTATATAAGTTGCAAAATTTTAAAATAAGCCATAAAAAGTGAGCATATGTAACATAAGCCGAAAATCAAATAAGCAATAAGCCCGGTATATGAGACAAAACAAACAGCCCTTACTAGTTAAGACAGGACCCGGGATCTAAACTTACAAGGAGCCAAGAGAAGGACAAGGACGAGGAAGACGACGACATTGACATTGATGCTGTTTCTCTCCATTGATATGATATATGTTGAATGGAAATTTAATGTATGTTTTCGTAGGATGATAACTGGAAGATGATCATTTATAAGGTATTAAAGGAGCTAATTATAGGAGGGTGGTAGTTTTTCTTGACTAAAATTAGCTTAAAAATGATGCATGTTGTTAGACAAGTGTCGACTAACTCCCTACACGTTTTCACTTTAATCTCTAAATGTTCAAAAAGAACATATTCAAAATAGAAAATCGTGTACAACAAGGGACTTGAAGCTAAGTAATAAAAATTAATAGATTTTTATAGATTTCATTTGAGTTTGGTAGTTTACATTCTCATTTTTTATTCTGTCAAAAACTGTTCTTTATTTTTAATTTTTCAAGAACTTAAACAATTGAGGATTTTGCTTAAAGAAGGTGGATAATATTTGGTCTAAGTGAACCTAAATGTTTTATACTTGTTGGTTGGAACTGAAGAAGTGTTTTTTATGTTTATGAAAGTGTAACTTTATACGTGTTTGTGTGTGTGAGATGACTAAATTGCCTTCAAATTAAGTGACTAACGAGAGACGTGTTAGTTGGCTTGGTCAATGGGACTAACGGTGATAAAAATGGAGATGTGAGGGATGGACGGTAGACTTATTTTGATTTTGAGACGAAATGTGTATTTTGGGTATAAGATCAAGGGCCGAACGGTGTATTTTACTCAAAATAATATAAACAGTACGAAACAAAAAAAGATTATCAAAAAACACATGATTGATGATATAGTGTAATAACTCCATACATAGTGTAGATTTTACAAAAATTTGCTTCACTAGACAACCCTAACTTGGGTTATATTCTAGATTCGAAACAACCTTTCCTCAAAGAATGACCTCAGGTTATATTCATGTTCCTTGGCAACTAGCCGAGAGAGTTGCAATAAAACCGATGACTTATTTTATAAAGAGTTTGGTTATTCATACACTCTTAAAATGATAAACTTACCCAACTTTTTCCATTGCCCAAATTAGGGTAAAAGCAATAAAATACAATCGTACTTTCAAAAATGTCCCAACTTGACCAATTTACTTTTTTATTGCGGACTTTACCAATGAACTTTCAAATTTTTAGCCGCCTTGAACCAAATTTAGCAAAATTTGGTTCAAGTCGGCTAAAAATTTGAAAGTTCATTGGTAAAGTCCGCAACAAAAAAGTAAATTGGTCAAGTTGGGACATTTTTGAAAGTACGACTGTATTTTATGGCTTTTACCCCCAAATTAAAAGGTAAAGACTTGTAGTAAATTGCAACAAAAGAGATATTTATGGTAACTATTTACTCCCTCCATGCCAAGCACCCTAAAAACCCTCCTAAACCTCGTACACTCTTCCTCTCATAACGTGTGAATCTCGCATTTTCATATCATGTAAAGGAAAATTGTTTACAAGTTATTCAAGAAAGAGTTTTATAGTTCTTTCTTACCAACAATAATAGAGCCATACCATCGAAAACTAGTAGTCGTTCACTCTAAGTCAGCACGACACCCATACTAACATTCAACTATAGTTTACCGACACCCACAACAATAAAAAAGAGTACGTGATGATACAACCACAAAACAACTTCTACAAAGAAGCCCACAAAAGGAGGTAACACTCCATCATTGGTGTAATTTTTATATAGCTTTTCTCTTTTTTCATCTATAAGTCAATGATGAAGTGTCACCTCATTTTGTAGAACTTTTTTGTGGAAGTTATTTTGTAGTTGTATCACCACTCAATAAAAAAATTGGCGCACTAAAACACACACATATTCTTGACCAAAGTCATGACTTTGTAAATGAAAAAAAAAAAAAAAAAAAAAAAAAAAAAAGTATACTGTGTATTAGACGACTTTTAAACTAGTAAGAGATACGTAGTACAAAGGAATGTATTTACAATATATACCCTACACAATATATCAGTTACACAAAGAAACAAATCTATGCTAAATGTATATTTAACGAATCAAACATAACAATATCAGTAGACCTTCTTGAAGAAAGACCTTTGACAAATATAGTAACACATTACAAGAGGCGTGCAAGCACTAATCAGATTGATCCGGAATGACCATATTCACATTATTGACCTCAAAGAAAAATGTGAGCATCTTTATGTGGACTCGAAGCGTACTTTTGTGAAATGTATATATAGATCTATGTTTATATATGGAGGTATTTTATAATATTCTCGCATAATATTAAATACCTTCATAAATAAATGTGGATACGTTTTAGAGAAGTACGCTCGAGTCCATCCGTGTCTTCAAAAAGTTGCTCGCATTTTCCTTTAACGTCGTTTAATATGAATATGGGCATTCTGGATATAGTGATTGCACCACCAGAAACTCAATATAATACTACTCTTCCCAAGTTGTACATATCTTGTGCTTGAGATCCTCTATTTGTTGCTCCATAGAGCATGGCTTTGCCCCCACTTTAATACAATATTAGATGATGATAAATCACCATGACATATTCCCATGCTATGTAGCTCATTTAATCTCAAAACTATCTCTTGCAAAATAAACTTCGTCACACTTACCGAATGATTTTGATCCTTAAGAGTATATTATGTCTATGTAATTGAAGACAAAGTACATTCATATGATGGGAATACAAAGTATAAGCTTTTAAAGTACGGATATATGTAAAATATGCTGATGGGGACCCAAATGTTCAACTTGTACCAAAGTATTTAATACAAAGGAAATTCGAGTGACCGGTTCCGCCACGGCATCAATTGTCTGGTTGAATAAGGCTTGGAAAACAATCTTATGACCCCTTGTTGTTCCACGTTCCTCGTAAACAACGAGGACTAGATATGGAAAAGATAGATTATAAAGATCGTCAATCTGATTGTTTTGATCGATTATATGTGTAAGCCACATATTGCGTGTACTTCGGACGTCGTGGAAATGTATGATTTCGTATCGTGTAATGTATTAAACAAGGGAACCAAGGCCGAGTGCCGATGTAACAGAGGACAACGAGATTTGGGGATGATTCACGGAAAAATACCAGGAGACCATCGCTGTAGAGATGTCGATTAGATGGAAGATGAGGACTATGTCTGTGATTTTGCCTTTGAAAGAGTATATATATAGTTAGGATCTCCGGCATGGAGCCAGTGTTCGAAGGCAGTTTTAGAAGTTGGGGAAATGCCAGTGTGAGAAGTTGAGGGAACGTTGGTTGTACACCTGTAAGCAAGCATATATATGAGCTCTTATTTATAATGCAAGAAGCTCATGCAAAATTTAAACAATGGGTACTAAACTTTTCCTTTTAACATAATTGAATAAAACACAAGTAATAGTATAAGAGGAGTGCTAGACTCAATCATATTTTACAAAATTTCTCCCACACAATGAGGTGGAATGCATCTTAGCCATCCAATGCTCTCACTTGATCAATTAATGCTCTCACATGAGTGGCTAAGATGCATGCCACCTCATTGTGTGGGAGAAATTTTGTAAAATATGAGTGAGTCTAGCAATCCTCATAGTATAATACACAATACCAAGGTTGTTGGTTGGTGGTATGAATTAATTGCAATTCATTGTAAAAGCTAGAATACAATTGAAGGATCTTATTGGTGTGAATTTATTTCAAGAATCACTGTAAAAGTTATGGGGTTATGTTATACTAACCCTTTCTACTAGGAGGGTCCACCTATTTTAGTCAAAATGTACAAGTTTTAATAGTACAAGCAGCGACAGCTGGTCAAAGTCAACACACCCTCCCTAGGGAGGGTGCGGTTATCCTACCCCAAGTTATGAGTTGCGATTTAAGTTGTATACTTGTATACCTTTTTGCATGAGGAATCAAATCAACAATCAATAGTCTTTGTTACGTGTCTATTCATCCAATCCCATGAACATGATGCCATGAGCCCGTGACTGTAAACTTGTAAACTGTATTGTCTTGTTGTAGAAGATGACCATAGGGAAAAAAGAGACAATGAAAAATCTAGCGTATAGGTGTAATTACTTTTTCAGTTTTCAAGACACTTTTTTTTCTTTTCTTTTTAGTAGTATTGATTTATTTTTGTATACAAAACCTTACTGTAAGTATATGAGAAAAACTGAAGGCAATAAATTGAAAATTTAATAGAGCTAAGGGGGTGGCAACCTTGCGGTTTTAGTGTTTCGGCAACCCTTGCCGATCGGCAAGTAGCATTGCCATTCAATCGGCAACTAAAATTCGGTAGTCCATGCGGTATAATCTACCGATTCGGCAGAGACAATTTCCAAGAAACAATTGAACGTTGCATTTATAATTTGGGATGTTGGGGATGTTTTCCATTTAATGCTTGACTAGGCAAAAATTTAGGCAAGGTTGCCACTAAAAATGAAGGTTTAGGCAAGATTAGGCAAAAATTGAGTTGGACAAGTTTGATTGGTTATTTGGTTTAAAAGAGGAGGCAACTTGAGGCAAGGTTGCCACCCCCTAAAGTCGTAAATGTGTTACACAAACAGATTATACAAATTTTCTATTTCTTTATATATGTTGGCAATTTTATGTTTATAACTTAGACAAATCTGTTATGAATGTTGACACCTTCCTTTAGTGTCATGTTTGGCGTTATTGGTAGTGTCATTTAGACGCTTCTTTTTAGTGTGTGTGCGTGTTTGAGCGCGCGAGTTTTCAATAATATTGAATGTTATTATAGAGTGTAATCGGATAGTATTGATATTGGAATCACGTGTCATTAGCGATTTGGATTAGTTATGGGTCTTACAAATCCACAAGTTGCTCTCCCAAAAATGTTTAATTGGTAGGTATTCAAAATTTGATATTAGTGCCAGAAGTACTATGGAAATCACATTGATATTTAAATTACTGGTTTGCTGCAACACAACATACAGTATGTTGGTGTGTTGTGTATTGTTTCAATGCTATGTGCATGGTTCCTTATAAATTGGTTATCAGTGCTTAATTAAGGCTCGCTAATCCTACCATTCGTCACTTTTCCTACCTAGTATACACCTAAAAAGAGACCTAAGGAATAAGGATAATGACCTTACACTTGTCTTAGCTTGTAAGATTTAATTAAATACATTTGTTATTCCTAATTTACGCTTTCAAACTATAACACAATGCAGTTAAGGTTATACTCCCTCAGTCCAATATTAAATGTTCACTTTAACTTTTCAAAGTCTTTTTTATAAACTTTGACTTTAAATATTTTTATGTGTGTTATATAATACTCCATCCGTCCCAAAATTTATGTCCATTTTGACATTTTCAATCAAACTTTGACTTAAATATATTCTTTTGTATTATATAATACTTTATGAATGTTATATCAATGAAAATACATTTAAAACCAAATTTCATTTATATATTTTGCATCAAGTATTATATAATACAAAAACATATATTTAAGGTCAAAGTTTGATTGAGAAAGTCAAAATGGACATAAATTTTGGGACGGAGGTAGTACTTGATGCAAAAATATAAATGAAGTGAGTTTTAAATGTATTTTCGTTAGATATAATTTTCATTAAGTATTATATAATACAAACAAAAATTTTTAAGGTTAAAGTTAAAGAAAAAAAAATTCAAAAGTCAAAAGTGGATATTTAATATAAGACGGGGGAAGTATTTACTCCTGTGTCATCATGGTGTTTCATGCCATTCTGTTTATAAATTCTTTTGAACAAAACGTTCGGCTTATAATTTAAATTCCTCGGATCCTCCATAATTCGAATAACATATTTGTTCTTACTAATAAACTGATGATATATAATACTTTCGCGTATAACATGGGTAGGTGTGTTTTGTAATTAAAAAGTTACTAATTTGTAATATTCAATGTTTACATTTGTTTTGTTGTTTTTTAAACAATAAAAATTTGTTGGTGGTACGGTGGTAGTGCAAATGTTCAATACTATTTCGTATTTCTCATGAAAAAAAAAAAGAAAGAAAAAAAAGTATATACTTTATATTTTATGGTTTCAACGATGCGTGTAGTTCATTGAGGGATTTATTTATTTTTTTTTTTTCAATCACATAAAAGCAATTTAACAACACTAAAATTTACGTGTAATAAACAAAGAACAAAAAAATCTGTAAAAATAAATGAGAGACATGTTTAATTATAGAGAAAATTGCGAAGCAACTTATTAAAAATGAGTAGAATTTTTAAAATGAAGCCAAGTGTTAATATAAGAAAGTTAGACCCAATATTAAGTCTATTAAATTAGGCTTATTTATTGACACTCTTACTAAAATAACCAATTACGGTACATCGCTTAAGGTTAAGACTTAAGACAGCTTCTTTATATCTTTCTAAAACCAACAAAAATATAGGAAAACACTTAACACATTATACAACTAATTTAATCAACTACATGGATTAGAATAGAAAAAACAATCCATATATTAACTACGTTTATTAATTATGACTCAATTAATTATCTAATACTAATTATTACATTTATTAATTTTATTTTATTTAGACTAATGTATCAAATATGGCAGAAATGTAAAAATAAAAAAAAATAAAAAATAAAAAAATAAAAAACCGCTTAAAGAGATACATACAGTACATGTCAAACAATGTGTGAATGTTTATGATATGTCAAGTATGTTGTAAAACACTATAGAAAGAATATATATGTGGTTCTCTATAACTTTTCAACAAGTAAATTTGAGCCTATAAATAGATGTCATATTGTATCAACCATACTTCAAGTGCTAATACTATAAGAGCCTTCATATATACATCTTTTAAACATACATAGCATTAAAAGATAGATATGCATAAAAGTGAGATGGACATACCCTCCAACAAGCACAACCTATCATTTCGCATATTTTCGTTATAAAACCAGCCGAGCTCAAGAAAACATTATCCCTTGAAGTAACTGTATATTGTCAGCCAAAAATCTATATGATAATTACGAGGATTGTTACCCACCCTCCATTGTGGGGTGCACCTCGTAAGGTTTTACATAAAAATTTAACTTACTTTAATATCTCATTTACATTGGTCTTAATTTTTAAATATATAAAAATAAATTCTTAACAATAAACTAATAACATTGTTATTTTTTAAATTTTATTTTAGAAATTACTAATAATAGAAGATGTGTTAGCTTAATTTTTTAAGAACTCTAAAGATAGGTTTAATCTTTAACGTTAGTGCGGTAAAGTAAAGTTCAAAGGGAAAAAAATGTTAGAAACGAGGATTTTTCTCATATGCGCTCCGCTGCGAGGCGTGGAGTGTTACGTGATTCTTTTTTATTACTTTATTTTAAGATCTAATTAAAATTGGTTTAGTTTTTACTTATACAATGTATTATGCATATGCAAATAAATTCTTGGGTAAATTGCAAAAATGGTCTTTAAAGTAGCCCAAATGCGCAAGGATCACTCCGAGAGAAAATTTGTTGCAAAAAAGACATTAATATTTTCATTTTTTTTAAAACATCCACCGAGAGCTACTGCTCACTAACTTTCGTTATTTATCTCGTTAAGTAGCACGTGAAATGACTAATCTACCCTCTTCTTCCCCACTTTCAGGGACATAATTTGCAATTTACCCAATTCTTTTTTTATTGGAAACCACCGCATCACAAATACAGCCACCACCACCACCACCCTCTACCACCACCACACAATCACCACCACCACCCTATACCGCCACACAACCACCACCCTCTTGATTTTTGGGACTTCAAGAACAGTAGTTGGAACTTTGTTGGATTAAAGTGATGAACATTCCTTCATTCACACGCACAATCTTTTCTTCATTCAAATTACATCATATATTCAATCCAGGGTTTGTTGTCGATCTTTTTTCGCAATAAACGAAACAAAAATAATCAGCTATGCAAGAGTTAAAATCAGTGATGGATGAGTGCGGGAAGCGTTTGACGAACAAGAATGCATATATTTTCGATAGCATTAAAAAAGTTATAAAAGTTGCTGCAACTGATCACCCTAAAGTGTTTATGCGTAGAAGAGACAAGATTGCTCATTATCTTTACTGGTGTGAATTCAACAAAGAGGATAAAAGAAGATTTGGTGAAGTGTTAAGATTAAAGCGATTCTTGAAAATCATGGTGATTATGGGTCGGTATCTGTAGTATATGAGTCTTTAAAGAAGCTGCTCAAGATGGGTTTATCCTTTAAAGTCGTGGATGCAGCAGGAATTGGGAATACTGATAGGGGTCGTTTCTTTTTTTTTTTCCTGGTTGGAAATGGTGTCTTTTTGCAAAAGTGTTACTTGTTGGTAAGAGTGGGTCTTTTAACAAATATTGTTTCTTTTTTATACTTAATGAAGCATTACAATACAACTAAAGGACTACTTTACCCCTGCATCTTTAATTTAGTGAATGTGAACAATTGCTTTATACTCTCCAACACCAAGCTTCAAATCCTTTTAATTCCAAAATAATGAACCACAAACCCACTTCTTTACACAAAAAAAAAAAATGATGGAATTAGATATAGCAAGAATTACCCAGTTTATTAGTCATAATCTTTAAACCCCAATTTTTACTTGGATCGAATATCATAACCAATAATCAATATGTTTTATTTCATCTTCAAATTCATTATTCAATAGACAAATTCATCTCCAAAATTGGAATACAGAGCCCCAATTAAACATTGTTTCAAAAGAGTTCGAATCTAGATTTTTTGGATACAAATGAATGGAGGTGGTGAAGGACGGTACGGATCGGTGACATGAAGGTGGTGGTAGACTGACGACGTGGAGCTACTGGAGCGGCAGCGTGAAGGTGGTGGCAGGTTGGTGTGGGAGTGAGGCTGAAATGGTACTATGAAATGTTGATTGGGGAAGAAGAAGTGAAATAGTAGAAAAGAAATAGGGTAAAATAGACTTTATACTTGAGGTGGGGTGTCCTTATTGTGAATGGGTGGGTTTTTTGTACCCTTTTGCATTTGGGATCTCCTTTCCTATTAAGCATTAAAGAAACATAGTTTTACATCTTCTAGATAAGGAATTGGTTCCAAACAGGACATTAAGCAAAAAAGAAATAACCCCTTAGTCGTCTTCAAGATCATGCGTCAAAAGAAGTTAAGCAGATGGTAAATATGATTATCAGTTCTTGGATGCGTAGGGCTATGTTTGATATACAGGTGGATTCTAATGAAGATCAATCATGACTTAAAAATATAAATGATTTACCTTGGGCATCTTTCTTTATGCTTGGAGTGCCTTCAATCAGAATTGACAAGCTTTCAGGGGCAACAATAAAGATATTCACCGGTCAGACCCATGAAGGTCGTGTTCTGGATTGTTTGGAGAAGTTGTTCCCCTTCATTAAAAACCCGGAGAGATGATAATTAAAGCTCGTGTCCATTTGCGCGTTGGAGTATAGAATCATTAGAAAATGTGATACTTCATCCTGCCTTCAAGAATTTATCGAGAGCATGTGCAAGTAACCATACTGAATCATAAACATAAAGTGCATATGAATTAAAGTTAGATGTTTGTTTATGGCACCAGAATCCGACGCATGATGGCGAAATGAAACAACCCTTTGTATTAGATCCATGGTATTAGTATCTTGTAATTCACATGAGTCCAAAACCGCCATAAGCCAATCAATAGTAATCCAAACATAACCAACTAAGAAAAAGGGATTTGATGGTGGTTGTGTGGTGGTAGAGGGTGGTGGTGTTGGTTGTGTGGTGGTAGAGGGTGGTGGCGCTAGTCGTGCGGTGGTAGAGGGTGGTGGTAATGGAGGATAGTGCAAGGACATTATTTGCAAGTATTATGGCATATAGACGAGGGTATATTAGTCATTTCACGTGCCACTTAGCGAGAAAACTAACGAAAGTTACTCTCAGTGGTTGTTTTGCAAAAAATGAAAACATTAATGTCATTTTTGCAACAAATTTTCTCTCGGTGCGATCCTTGCGTATTTGGGCAAAACTTTAGGGACTATTTTTGCAATTTACCCTAAATTCTAAGCATTAATCTAATAATATTAAATTGTTTGACCAAAAAACTTGCTAATTTAGTTATATTAAAAACTAATTAACTGTAGATACTCAAAGTTAAAAGTATTTATGTAAAACTTAAGAAAATGAAAGGAGACTATAATTAAATTTTGAACGAAAGTTGAAAGTATTTATGTAAATCAAGAAAAACGATATGATCAAAATTTGAATTTAGAGAAAGTTTTCATAAATTAAGTTAATGTTAGGGATACTTTATGTAACTTTTTACTTAAGGATGTTATTTGTTAAGGTAACTTTCAGGGACAATCTACGTAACTTTCTGTTAGATAGACAATCCTTGGATTTAACTAAGGGACTGGTTTTGTAATCACATCTATAACCTCTGGGTTTTTGGATATCTTTTAGGACTGTTTTTGTAGTTACCGGTGGATCGCATGGATCATTTTTGGCCTTTTCCAACAAAAATTACTATTCATTGAACAATAATTTCCCGCTGAAAATTGTTTAGATTTAAAATTAAAATAAAATGATGAGCCAGTTTTAGTCATAAGCACATAATCAATGTATGATGTTTATCATTGAAATTGTAGTATTTATCATTATGCATAATCCTTAAAATTTAAGTTCTTGAAATTTTACTCATAAATAAACTATGATTTCTAGTGAAAGAACTAAGAGCACCGGAGCACCCTCCCTTCGTCATTTTGAACCCACAGGGTGTCACATCACTTTAACAAACCTCAGCAGCTAACCCTTTCACTAACAACTAACCTCAATTTACTCATTTGGGTCTCACCACTACCTATTTTATTTTATTTTTTACTCAAAGATTAAAATACCAAATCTGACAAACAAGGACGAAAAGGAGGTTTATTTGCTTCGTCGTTCAGACAAAGAGCAACAAAGTGGCAAGCAACAACAAGCTCACCTAAAAAAAAATGGTATTTGGCGGAACCATCTTAAGTCCGTGTACCTTTTTGGTACCGAGCCCCCCACCCAACAAGGAAGGCATACACCCAGTAGGTTTCTATGTTTTATCCCTTTTGGTTTTCACTAAATCATAATCCAAAACGACACATTCATATATAAATGGATCAAAGTTTAAATCACTATTCTAAACTACATGATCGTACTGTTCTAAACTACACAATCGTTCTTATACCGAGACAATATTATGCACCATGTTCACGAATGCTAGTTTATATAATCTAAATGGACTCATTCAAATAAATCGTGACCGGTAACAAAACTAGATTAAAGAGCATATATCATATACGAAATAAGTATAATCCAACTTCACTAAACACTTTCAACATGAAAACTTCGGAAAAATGTTAATTACATACACATAGTAGCATCAATACTGGTAAATTTATTGCTAAAATAACCCATTATGAAACAACACTTAAGCGACATTAAGCAGCTTCTTTATATCTTTCTGCAACCAACAAAAATTTAGGAAAACATTAGCATACCATACAAGCTATCTAATCAACTACATGGATTAGAATAGAAAAAATATTTCTTATATACCTCGATGCTGAGTGGACTGGTGGTGGGTGCATATCGATCAACAACATTTCCCTCACGGTCGACTAGAAACTTTGTAAAGTTCCATTTAATACTGTCACCAAGGAACCCTTTTTTGCTAGACTTCAAGAATTTGTACAAAGGGTCCGCATCTTTCCCATTAACATTCACCTGGACAACATTATTCAACATGAGAGGATTCCATTCAGATTGGCTAAAGAAAAGTCAAATGACAAAAGCCCATTGCATAATGTGTGACAAAAAAGTGTCTTAGGCGGTGTTCAGACTTGCGTTTTGAAAGTGATTATGAGATATTGGATATCAAGGATCACATAATCAGCTAAGAAAAACCGTGGTGTGGTTCAAGAAATATTGTAGGGATCCATGTTGGTACAGCTTAAAATAAGGGTGAATATGCACAGACAAAAAGTTCCCCGGAGTAATAAGTTTCGTAACAAGTAGTATCAAATCGGAATTTGACCCATAAAAAGCAATCCAGTTATTTGACAGTAGATAATCAGATAAACCAAAGCCAAAATAAGTTATCCTTATACTAACTTGTGTAAACTATGGTCGAGAATAGTGTTTCATTTCCATTCATAGAGCTTTTTAAACTACAAAAATAAAGACTATATACAACACCAACCTTGCTAAAGACGGGGTATTCTGCTTTAAAACGAGTGCAAGCAAACTCTTGAATCTCTTCATTGCTACCAGGTTCTTGTCCTCCAAACTGATTGCACGGGAATGCAAGAACTTCAAGACCTGTATGAACCAAATAAAACAGGTCAGAATGACTAGACTGGTTGCAAAAAACCATTTAATATAAGAGCAGGAAAACTAACCTTGATCCTTGTACTTCTGGTACAAGGTTGTCAACTCAGGATAATTAGAGTTGGTAAAGCCACTACACCAACAAATAACGAAATCAATAAGAAAGCGAATTCACAAGATATATTCTGTGACATAATTGTACAGATGGTAAAAATGAAATATTTTAGGCTTTTAGCATACCATTGTGAAGCAACATTGACAATCAGCAAAACCTTTCCCCTGTACTTGCTAAGCTCCACATCTTGCCCTTTTACGTCCTGAAAGAGCACGAATGTAAACCGCATGTCAATTAAGTATTCAACATTGGCAGAATTTAAACAAGGATTGTAATAAGGCTAGTTGGCATACATGAAAATACTGAAAACTACTTTATGATGACATTTGAATCACAATATATAGAATATTTTCCTATGTAAAGTCTATAAATTCTTTATGTGCTTTTGCATTTATAAGAACAACATAAGTACAATTATAAGAACAACAAAAGTACAAAAAAGTCTTTGACCCAACTGAATTTATTTAGTTTATATAATGATTTTAGATCCTCTCAAGCTGATATAAACATGACCCGCAATCAGGGGCTGAGATAAAGAGGGTCCGGGGTCACTTGCCTCAGGCGAAAAAAATTGTAGTATAAATTTTTGAAAATTTTCGGCTATTTTTGTAATTTGCCCCCTCCCAGACCACCAATTTTTAGTGTAATTTATAAAAATTATCATATTTTGCCCCTCGATAATAAAGTTATGGCTCCGCCCGCAATAAAAAAGAAAACTGTCTTTTAGTGTGTTCTGTTTGTGAAGAAACATTACTATTGTTCATATCTCTAACAATAAACAAATTTGCTAACAAAAACCATATAATTTAAACACATACAAATACAAGTCATCTAACCAATAAAAAAATTTATGAAATTGAAACACATAAATGAAAAGTAATCAAACCTTGACAGTGAAGTCATAAACTGTTTTCTTATCTTCTGCTGCCATCTTATGATATGATCCAAACAACAATAATTTTTTATATGATGTATGTTTTAAAACAAAACTTGTGTGATTTGTTAAAACTGAAACGGGTTCTATTTATATGAAGAAAACAAAGATGGAAATGAATAATATATCTTCTAGAAATATAATAAATGAAAACGAGTTTTTGTGTATGGATACGTATGAACACAAAGACTACTAACGTGGTTGTTTTGTTTATGTTTGTTCTAGATTCATGTGTCGGTTATGATACGTAATGTACTGTCATGATTTTGATCTATGATCGAGTCAATGGTTGAGATTGTGTTTGATTGTGTGGAAGTTGTCTATTGAACGTATATTTTGTTTTAGCTCCTCGTTCTTTGAAGTGTTTCTAACAACACCCTCTAGTTATCATGATTTTCGTCACAACGTTGATAGTCGATCAATGGCGGAGCTAGACAAATTTTTGTAAAGGGGCCAACAGAGTAATTTGCGTGTTATAAGAGGGTCAAAGTTCAAAATATATATTTTTACTATATAAAAACGAATAAAATTACACTAAATGACAAATTTATAATTGAGGCTACAATCATTGTCTTCTCTTGGCTCCGCTATTGTAGTTGATGACACTAATGTGTTAATCATACATTGTTCTGAAGAAGATATGTGTAAATAACATTAAACCTATAATCTAGATGCTCTCAACAGCTCGTTAATTCATCTCACAATCTGAAAATGTGATTGTTTGTTAATTCATCTCACATTCACAAAAGAGAATTAGTTAGATTTGCAATTCAAAAAGGGCTAACAGTGCAATTGTTGCTCGTTTGACTTTCAACTCTATTTTGACTAACATTAAGGGGATGTTTGGCTAAGATTATGAAACATAGCCCATTTGAGCTTATATTTCATAAGCCCTAATTTTCTGGCTTATTTTAATACTTGTAGCTTATATAAGTTTATTATATAATAAACTTATAAACCTCACAAGTCTCAAAATAAGCCGAAAAATTAAAGCTTATGAAATATTTGCCAAAATTTCATTTGATTTCGGCCTAAATAGGCTTATGTTTCATAATAAACTTATAAAGTTTTATCATTTTAGGTATTCGTGTTATAAAGTACATATTGAATGAGTTTGTCAACAAAATCATGAGGACATTAGTAAAAAAATGATTGTGTTAGGGGAGCAATGTGTAAATATATAGAAGCAATCAAAGCCAAGCGATGCTTTGTTGACATTACGAACCCAACAAAGGTTCTACAATTTTTGGCAGCCGTTAAAATTTACTTTTGCACATTTAACTGGTTCGCAATGATGTCACAATTTTCTACATATAATTTCTCTTTTTACTCGAGAGACCCATGCGACCAATCTCTATCATCAATATTTATTTGATATCATCCAAAATCAATTCCATTTTTGTTGTCTACAAACAAATAATATATATTTTTACATAAGATATGTATATAACAAATGCAGGCATTTCAGTTATTTGGTATCATCCAAAATCTGTTTCCAATTTTTGTGATGTAAAACTTGCCATCAAGGCAAATAATGTTTTTTTTTTAGTCTCATTCTTGCAAGTTGCAACTTATCGTTAAGTGTTGACA
The DNA here is from genome assembly GCA_030686995.1 of Artemisia argyi. Taxonomy (NCBI): domain Eukaryota; kingdom Viridiplantae; phylum Streptophyta; class Magnoliopsida; order Asterales; family Asteraceae; genus Artemisia; species Artemisia argyi. The sequence goes on from CM060697.1 coordinate 183,707,222, forward strand.
CCATAAAAATTACCAAATATCTCACCACCAAATCAGAATGGCATAATCAAAATCAAACCATCACGCGTGGTGGTTAATAAAGGACCACACGCGTGTACATCAAGTTAACTAAACACTATAATTATTTCAATGGAAGTGTTTAACGTATTCCATTCACATAATTAAATCTACATTTCATTTTTTAGCGATTACTCAAAGGGATGCCAATTAATTTATTTTGAATTGAATCATATGTTATATTTTGTCTCCATGCGTATGAATTACCTTCAACAATAATATTAAAGACAGAACTTGAACGTTTATGTTGGACGAGCCAACTTGTAAAGTATTGATTTTTTTTTTTTTTCAAATGACAAAAAGACCAAAGAACCTCCCATGTAACTGGTAGGATGGTTGGTTTTATGCTATAATTGGGCATTTTTTTAAAATGACAAACTTACAAAACCAAAAAGTTGGAGATTCGTTCTTGCACACGGGATATGACACCAACTAGAGCTTAACGTTCAGTGAACATTTTATGAAACGTTCGTTAAAAAGTTCGTTTATGTTCGTTTATTTATTAAACGAACAAACATGAAAAATGTTTTACCTCGCTTTGTTTAATGAACGAACATAAACAAAAGTTGAGTTTGTTCATTTATATTCGTGAACGTCCATTTATGCATTTATTAATGTTTGTTTATATTCATTTATTTGTTTATGTTCGTATACATATCTTTAATTGTATACTTTTACAATTGGTTTGTTTAAACAAAATAACACTTATGAACAAAATATTATGCATAGTTTAATAAGGTTTATGTTTGTTTTTTTACGTTCATATATGTTTAAGCGTTTATGATCATTTAAGGTTTGTTTGGTGTCTTGATGAACAAACATAAACGAACATGAACAACTCATTTTCTTAATAAACGAACATGAATAAGAAAATTTGTCCGTTTAAACGTTCGTATCCACTTATTTGTCTGGTTAAAATTAAACGAACGAACATAAATAAGGCATCGTTCATGTTCGTCTAGTTCGTTTACAACCCTAGTACCAACTACCAAGTAGCCATTAATCACAATATAAACGAATTGAATATGATGTTATATTATGCGTTTTAACTACCAGTACATAGGGACAACTAAGGATTATCAAGAATGTGTTTCACAAAACAATTGTCGGGTTAACTAAAGTTACACCGCAAGAAGTGAAAGTAGCAAAAGAAATTTATTGAGTGTTGCACATACCATAAGACGACAATTTTGAATTTTTTTTGCGCTTCGTGAACTAAATCGGGTGTAACCTGTGGCACACCCGACACTCATGTAGGCCCGTCCCTGCTAGTACATGTTTTTAACAAGAATTTGTTAGAAATACACTGGCGTGTGAATGGTTTATAATCTGGATATCAATCTGAATCGTGTAATTACTTTCAGATTAAAGTATTTCGACAATATATACCTCGTGTTCACGAAATCTTTAATCCGATAAGACATATTGGCAATTGAAATATAAGGCACAAGAAATCAATCAGAAGACGTTAGAGTATTGGTTTTTGTATGTTCAGCAAATGGACCAGGATTGTGGTTATAACCACCAATCAAAACAGTTAGCTCAAGCGGCACCCCAACAAGGGGTCTGCCCCTTGACCCTGCAAAGGGCGCTGTCCCTTGACCTTACAAGGGGGTGCGACCCCTTTGACCCCACTTCTTAAGTTATGGCGGTATCAATTTAACTATAACGAGTTTGCACTCCGCATCTTCTATGTCATCTTGAGGTAAACTTGTTTAAAACCGTTAGTATCAACTAAAATAGTGGAACTAAAATAATGTGAACTAAAGACCTTAGCCATTTAACTAACGCTCTCACCCTGGTTAACTTTTGCAAAGGTGTATACTTATTATTATGCTCTTGACTTTTATGTTTGGAAAGAGATACCAGTAATGTTGCCACTGTCCAAGATAATAATAGCACCAGACCACTGGTAAGTCTTGTTCACATCATTCTTTCTGTATTGCCGGTTTTTAAAACATAAATTTTGGGGTGTATGGGTCCTGATTATCATCTGACTATTTAGCGGGTGTTGGTTTAACCTTATTTTCGGGCTTATGAGCTTATCTCATTTCGGTTTATGTTAGATAAAGCCAACTTTTTCAGCTTGTTTTGAATTATATAAGCTTGTTATGATAAAACAAGCTTATATAAGCGGATGAACTTCAAAATAAGCCGGGAAAATTAGGCTTATCAAAGATAATCCGAAATGAGATAAGCTCAAAAACTCAAAAATAAGCTTAAACATACACCCCCTAAGTCCTTAAATAAATGAATTTGCCAAAAGTTCAAACAGCTAATTACTTGTGCAATACGACTCTTGTATGACTCATGTATATTTGATACATGTTCAAGAAATCTATGAAAGCGAGTGTGAAATGTTCCTTCGCGTTACTAGAAAATGTAACCCTAAAAAGAGATTGATAGACGGGTTCCAATGTCTTTCCCCACACTGTGCCAACAATTTACAAAACATGACTGGATTTAGATACTACTAGCTGGGAAATATGTACAAGGTTATTTACTCATCTCACACAACTCGGGAAATATTACACATATTTCATTCCGTACGAAGAGCTTTCAGATGCAACATTCACAAAAGATGCTCCAAAAAGGTGCCCCGAGCAGCTATAAGTGTCTTCAATTGTCTCCTCACTCACAAATCCTGTAGAAGGTGAGATGTATATGCATGAGAATATGAGATCCGTGAGCCGTTTGAGAATTCTTTCATTCCTAGAAATATATTGATCACTAAAGATAGTAAGCAGTCGCCCTCTTATTGGTGTAATGTCACAAAATAAGGCGTTGTTCCATTTTGGTAATTTTACTTTTATATGTCTTAACTTTATAACTTAAGTTGAGGGGGGGAAAATGTTAGTATATGTCCCAAATTCTTCTTATTATAACTTAAGTTGAGAAAATGTGCAAGTGGTGGCTGTGTAATCTATGCTCCGCATGATTCATTTTGATCAATCATGAATAGAAGAAAAAGCACAAAAACAACAGAAGTACCTTTTTACCCAATAGCAGCATGCATTGTAGTAATCTATGCTCCGTATAACGACTGTTTAACCCAATCTACTACTGAAAGAAGATCACAAAAAGAGTTCCAAGTTTTAGGATTATATTAAGAAAATTCTGGAAATATAAAGTGAAGATATTAAAAACGAGCATATAAATCTACTCACATTATCAGTATAACGAAAACCCCCTGGAAAAAGAAGACGTTCTAAATCGTTCACAGCGTTTTCCACAGCATAAAGTGCCATGCTCTTGACCTGTCAAGCAGCACTACCTAGTAAAGTACCACAATACTAAAAAGAATAAATTGCATTTTTGGTCCAAGTGGTTTGGCCAAGTTGCAGGTTTGATCCCTATCAATGCGAAAGTGCAGCGATAGTTAGTCCCCAATTTGAAGTTTGGATTGCATTTTTGGTCCCCAATCGATGTGAAATGACCAAATTTGTCCAGGGACTAAACATGCAATCTAAACTTCAAAATGGGGACTATCGCTGAACTTTTGAAAGGATAGGGACTAAACCTGCAATTTGGCTAAACCAAAAGGACCAAAAATGTAATTTACTCTACTAAAAATTCTTGGTAACCAAACATATTTGCTGAAAATAAATAATATATAATTTTTGTTATTTGTATACCAACTTGTCTTCTTCTGCCCTGTAATTTTCTGGAAGAAGACGCTGATTTTCAGTCAACTTGAGGCACTCGTTAAAATTTTCAGGAGAAACAAAGTCCACTGCAACCTGTGTACATGACTGAAACAAAAAAAATGCAAAAAGTACCATAAGTTACCACTTTTGTAACATATAATATGAATTTAACTCATGGAGTAAGAAAAAAATAAATGTAGAAATAGCTGAAAAATAGTTAACCTTCAAATTTCTAACTTGATGAGCACAACCAGCAGGTGTAAAGACAGCATCTCCAAGCTTCTGGACAAAGGTCCATGGTTCAATTCCTAAAAAAAAAAAAAAAAAAAAAAAAAAAAAAAAAAAGCCGTTAGTGAGAAATATGTTATATAAATAGATGGCTAGAATGCACAAGTGTAACTAACCAAACTCTTCTTTAAGCCTCCTTTTATGATCCGTGTTTAAGTAAAATGTTCCATCATGAATAGGATGAATAACCTGAAGCAAGAATATACGATGAAATGTGTATATTTTTATATTAGAAACAATTAACTTGTGACAAGACAAAGTAAAACCAGAGTTTTACCTGCTGTAATGGAAGACAGTAAATATGCCTAAACTCTTTGAAGTGCTTATTAAGATATAACTCCAATTTAGGAGTATCTTCCCTGCGGAATATGTCCCACAAAGCACCTCCTTCTTCCAAATCTTCTTCTCTAAATTGTGTGTTATCATCATCAAGTGGCACATTCTCTACCATTTCCTCGTCGTTTTCAAATAACTCTTTCTGATCCTGAGCCCTATGCTTCTTTTTTAACTTACTTATGCGTTCAAGTTGCTCGGGATTAGGGGTCAAAGCGGCAGCAGTATGAGTCAATATAGTCACCTGTAAGTCAAAGAAATAAATAACAAATATATAAACCAAAATAGATGAAAGACAGTACGTGCTAAAGAGGAAAATCATACCACATCGCACATGTTGAAGTGAAGTTTAGTAACAGAGTCACCACGACCTAACTCTTGACCAAAACCATAACCTATTTGTGGTTTGGGACCCATATCTGGCTTCAATGACATTCTAGGTAGCTTCGTAGCAAGATTAAGGTAGCCATCATGAGGATGTGTATATTCTTTCAAGGGTAAAATTGAGATAACTTCAATAGCATGACGTTCTGATGGAGGGCAGTCTTTCAGCTTCAAGATCTGAGGCCACCCCTCATCATCATATCGACCCTCCGTATACCATTTAAAGAAACTGTGAAGATTGATGTCTACCTGCATGTCACAACTCACAAGAAAACTTTATTATCCCACCCAAAACAAATACTATTAACTAGCACTAGGCAAAATAGACTCATTTACTTGCAGATCGGTGGATTAGGATTGTGTTTTTATCTTAAACGGGTCAAACGAGTCAAAGAGGGAGGAAGTCCATATTTACTACATACAAATCAGTTTGTTCACATATATAAGCGTAACTTACTAATCCCTGTAGTTTGGCATAAAAGTGGTTACGTCGACCACCCCAGTCCACTTTGATCAGTACTACAAATGACCCGTTTCAACCCAATCCTGTTAGATGGAAAACTAACCTCGCACCAATCCAAGCAATTGATTGCTGTTGCATCCAATATCGTATCATGACTGGTATTTGAGATCTGGCGAAAAGCTCGCCACATAACCATAGGCTCCCAGCTCAGCCCAAGCCCCATTGAAAGAACATTACTGACCACAACAGGCTCGCCTTTTGACCAATGACTCTTGAAATGCTTTACACCACCGGATTTAATATCTGCAGCACTCGGATAATACAGATAATTATCATCTGTGTCTTCACGAGAAGATGCTTTGCATAAGTGCTTATTCCCACCATCACTTTCATTAATACAATCAGAATCAGGCATCTTTGGTGTATATTCCACCAGTGTTTTGCTTTTTAACAGCTCTTCTGCTTTCTTCAATAATCTTGTAACTTTGTTATGTGCAATGATATGCATCAACTCTAAATTTCCAGTATCACAATCACCCAAACCTGTTAGAGGACTATGAAAGTGGCCATTTTTTTTAGATTTCCGTTTGGCAATTTCCTTAACCTTTACAGTCTTCTTAACCTTTACCGTCTTCTTAGATATATCTTGAGGTCCACCATGTAAGTAACTTGAACCAGGATCTTTATATTTAATAATTACTTCTTTTCTATGTACTTGAAGGTGGCCATCACGTAATTCGCGACAACATGCTAGACAAAGGTTATATTCACAGTGTGGACATCTTCTGTGGAGATCTAAAATTGCAGCTTTGCAGCAGTCACTGGGTAACAGTAACAAATTTAAGAAACTGAAAATGTTCATAAAACGTTAAATAAGGAAAATTAACAAGTCACGTACCAATATATGTGGGAATCCAATTTGCAACTTGCCCTTTTCAGCTTCACCTCCGATATAGAATATCCTACCCAACAAGATAAAATTTAATCCTAATACAGCATGAAAGGTATTAGCGCCCAAAAAAGAAACGGAACTAAAATACCTTGAATTTCAGCCTCTATCTCCATCTCCGGCAAGTTTTCTTCGTTGAGGCGCTTCAAGAAAGGAAGAAGCATCTCTAATGTATACTTCGAGCACTGAATCTTCTGATCCTCATTTGTTAAGAAATCAATTTTATTCTTGACCTAAAAATACATACAATCAGACAAAAAGAATCTTCTGAGGGTAGAAAAAGGGAAAGATCACAGCCAAAGTTGTTGTGGAACTAACCTTAGGGTGTACATCACGTAAACACGATTTACAGTTGCAATTTCCACTACAAAAAGGACAATTCTCCTCAAACATCTCCTCTGTCATGTTAGGGTACCTATATAACAAATGATTAATATCACAATCGAATTATGTTGCTTATAAGCTAAGAACGGAAAAAGTATTTTTGGAATCAAACCATTTTTGGATGCAAGGGATACAATAACGCTTAGAAATACACTTCTGGCACCGAACCACATCTCCCTTGTCATTCCTCTGGCACTGATGGCACATATTTGACGGGACCAGACCCGGGCAAATACGTGCAAGTTTATCTGTAGAAATGTTATTGGCATAACGAACTGGTTTAGTTGCCTCGGCTTGTTTCTTCTTGTTAGCCTTTTTATTTTCCTTTAGAGTACTCTTGCTATTATCATGGCCTGGTCGAATCCTCTTACGAGGAGACTCGTGAATTTCGTCATCTTGATTATTGGATCTCTTGAGAGTACTCCTTGTGAATCTTTTGACAATTGTATCTTTATCATACTGGTTACTGGATAACTTGAGAGCACTTCTTGTAAACCTCCGCACATCCTCACACTCATTTTTATTATTAATGTTTTCTTCCTGGTTCTTACACTTGGTTCTTTGGTGTTCTTGTATGTGATTCATATCATCAGAAACGTCGACCACTTGGTGTGGTTCATCATCACAGATGAACGGGTTATCCTTAGTGCCCTTTTGGCCACATCCGATTACGACTGATTCCTTGACCAAGTCATCATTTTTCTGGCTTTTTTCATCTTTATCAAATTGTTGGAGGAAATCTTGAGACTCTTTTACATGATTTCTGTTTTCAGAAACAGCACCCGTTGCCACTTGTTGTTCATCCATCTTACTACTATCTAAATCATGGCCTAAACAACTAGTATCAGCAAGAACCTCATTGGTAGATCTCTCATTGTCGCACTTTCCTTGTAGACCATGAGAAACGTTTTTCTTGATACTACTTATTACTACTTGGCCCCTCTCTTCCATCCGTTGGTGTTCTTGCACGTGTTTAGAACACTCTAACAACCCTTGATCCAACTTACCATCTTTCTTTCTCTCTACATTCTCGTCATCGCCTAAACAGCTTGTAACGGGACAACATTCCAAATCCGTGTTCCTATGGTCTGTCTCACTAATTTCATAATGACCCGTATACGCAATTCGTTCGTTATGATCCATCTTCTCAAACACAACAACCTTCTTTCCCATTTCACTATCAACAAAACCAATGTCACTACTACTACGGCTTTTTCGATCATTAAATTCAACTAAGGGAATCTTAATACTAAAATCATCATCATTATCATCCTTAATACGAATAACTAAGTCATCATCATCCTCAAAAAAGTTATTATTATTACCACATTCTTGTTGTTTATCATCAACTCCTAAGAGAGTATTAATATGAATGACGTCATCATGACACATACCTTGTAAAAGCCCTCTGCTGGTTGGGGGGTTTTTCATCTCCGCCGGTGGCTGGCTGGCTGGCTGTTGTTCGGGTGGTTTCTGCTCATAACTCCTCCACTCTTTTTCTTTTGGGTAAATTACATGGATGGTCCCCATACAATACCCCATTTTCTCATTTAGTCCCCCGTTTGGATTTTATTGCACGGTTAAGTTTTCGTGCTCACATGTGCCCTTGTGAAGTAGGCATGAGCAAACGACCCGAACGGACCAGACCGATCACATTCGGCCCGGTCCTCGGTCTTGGGTTTTTGGATAATTCGGTCCTCGGTCCGGTCAGTCCGGGTCAGTCCGGGTCGGTCCGGTCCGGTCCGGACCACAAACCGATTATTTGGCCGTGTTAGACTAGACCGACAGAGGCCGGACCGGACCGACCACATTCGGTCCGGTCTTCAGTCTTGACTTTTTGGCTAATTTGGTCCTCGGTCTTGTCGGTCCAGTCCTGGACCGATGCTCACCCTTATTGTGAAGTTGCTAAAATGCCCCCTCTTTTTCTTTTAGAGTAAATTGCATTTTTGATCCCTGTGGTTTGGCCAAATTACATGTTTGGTCCCTATGCATTCGAAAGTGCAGCGATATTCCCCATTTTGAACTTTGGATTGCAAATTCAGTCCCAATCGATGTGAAATGACCAAATTACCTCGAGAGAAAAGGAAAGAGACAAGGGTAATTTGGTCATTTCACATCAACTTAGGGACTGAATTTGCAATTCAAAGTTTAAAATAAGGACTATCGTTGCACTTTCGAAAAGATAAGGACCAAACATGCAATTTGGCCAAACCACAGGGACCGAAAATGCAATTTACTATTTCTTTTATTTTACAAACACTAAAAATGCAATTTACTGTTTCTTTTATTTTACACACACATATGCAGCATTAAAATAATAATAATAATAATAAAATCCATACAAACCCAAATCCTAAATCATCAAACGCAACTCATAAAACATTTGAAATTTAATGAGGATGATTTTAATCCATAGTTGCACAACCTTAGTTTGTGGCCCGTAAACTGCGCTTAGTATATTACTCCTACTAACTTAAGTTTGTTTTATGCGAGTTGATAGATGTAGTCAAGAATTATATTACTTCTAGTTTTTCATTCCATGTTTTGTTTAATCTTAAACTGCTGTTATGTTTAGATTCATGTGTATTTACTGCAGTTTAGAGCTCTAGGTGCAGATGGCGAATGCATGCTCGCCGTCCTAGTTGGCAAAGAGAACGGCGAGCCGTTGCTCGCCGCCACACCAAACGGCCCTCGCCGTTGGTCACCTCCCCGTGGCCACGGCGAAGCAAAACCACTGACAAGTTGGCAGATTCTTTCATTTTTTTTTCTTTCTTTTTTGTTGGGTTTTATATCATGGTTTTATATCTTGTGTTTGAAGAAGAAGAAGACAACAAGAAGAAGACAGCATCTTTCTTCCTTGCATAAAAAAAGTGTTGGTGGCTAAGATGATGAAATGTGTGAGGCGTGTGTTTGTGTGATAAGAAATAGGGCAACAACTAGGTTTTGTAGTGGGCCAAGTATATTATAAAAGAGTTGGGTTGTTAAAATATCAAATTGGTATAATGTATATAATGGCCCAATTGATACAAAGAAATAATTTTGGTGTGTATTTTTTTATTAACGAGAAATAAAACAGTTAGTACTTAGTAGTATATAATAATTTGATGAAATAAAATTAGTATGTTTTGTTATTTTTTAGTATTTGTGAAATGAATTTAATTTATTTAATGAAATGAATAAAAAAATAAATGTGTAAGAGGTAGGGCCCTAATGGGGAAGTTGAGGTTTGTTGTTTGGTGAGAGGGGGTTTGTTGTGGTTAGTTGAAGTTGAGGTGTTTGGTGATGTGGCAGGGGTGGGACCCGAATGAGGAGGCTAATGCTCAACTTTGCACCTAGAGCTCTTAGGGACACTATATTACTGCTTTGCTGCACTTGTATATCTTATCTTAGTGCCTCATAAGCTTCATATCGTAGATTATTATAGTACTCAGCTTGCGTATCTTAAATGCTATGGTAATGCTGCCTGCTCTAATGGACTTACTTTTTTCAGAACTAGTCTTAAAACTAGGGGTCGCAATTTGTGCCCGAATTCAAAAAAATATGCTAATTTTGACTACTTTGTAAAAGATTTTGACACATTTAGCCCCCTCCTTTTTTTGAAATGGGCACATATAGCCCATTGAAATTTTAAATGGGCACTAACGGGCACATATTTTTTACTCAATCGGAGAACATTACGATCGTTTTTAAAAGAAAAACTTGTAAAATTATATAATTAAGTTTTTAAATATAAATAAGATATTACATTTAAGGAATTTATTTCGTCATTTTAAATCTTTTATAAAGCAATTTGTATAACATGTGCCCGTTTAGCCCGTGCCCATTATAGCCCGTGCTCGTTTTAGCCCGTGCCCGTGCCCGCCCGCCCCGCCCCGCCCGTTTTGCCACCTCTACTTAAAACGGTAGCATTTCTCCGATACATAACTATTTATTTTGATCACACTATCACTACTAGTATTACCATGAGAAGGAACTGATCAATATAGAATGGTTTATATAAGTTTTCTAGTTATGACACATTTTATACCTTCAAGTACGTGGCCATATTTTTGTTTCCACAGCCATACATTATGTTGAAAAATATGATTTTGGTACTCTTGTTTCCAAATGATGTTGAAAAATATGTTTCAATATTGACCCGACAGATTCATAATGTCTATAATATGATCTATGTTGATTAAGTCTACTATATCAACTATTTGTAACAATGTTAATATCTATAGTTTATAACGTCAACCTTTTTTGAAATAGTTAATGAACTGAGTTGTACCGTACAGATCCACTAATACAGTTTAGTGTTAGTTTGTATATATGCATAATCATTAGGAGTTTATTGTTATGAGTATTATAATTTTTTGTATTAGAAGTTTATGATGATTACATGTTTTATCTAGTTATGTATTTAATGACCTTATAATGATTAACTAGAAGGGTACCCGCGTAATGCGGCGGCTGGTACCCTGTGACAATTTTATGCCGAAATACACCTTTTTTTTTTCAACCATTACATAATTCAAAATACATTTAAAAACATTATAAATATTCGAAGGTAGTTACAAGTCGACACTTAAATACATTTAATTTCCAGGATGTTACAAGTCTGAATTTTTAATAGCAAAATTAATACATTTAACTTTGGGTTGAAACCTCTTCATATGTAACTTTCTTTTTGTGGAAATATTTTTGGTCTTATTTTTTTAAAACTTCTAAATTTAGATGTCCTAAATACATTATAAGGTAGTAAAGATAATCTTAGCACTCCACCAGTCCACCCTTCCAACAGAATTTGCAATTATATCCATTCTATGATGCAACAAGAGTGACTGGCTAACCGTGCGGCTAATGCAACAAGAGTGGCTATTGTCAAGGCGGTCCAAAATCGAATGCATGATGTCATTGATGATCAACCGCTGGAGGTGGTGCCGCCTGGAACCACAATCAGGTTAGGATATCGAAACGTACTGGTTGAGGAGCAAATGGCATCCTTCTTTCTTCCGGCTATAAATAAGTATATGTTTATATGTGATATACTGATATGCTACTACTATTAGTATTAGGTTTATGAATTTGAAGGGCACTAAAGTGCTACTTGCTTTTTTTTTTTTTTTTTTTTTTTTTTTTTCGCTGTGACATGTAATTGTAAGGGTATCTGAGGAAGGGGGCTCATTACAGCGTATAATTCTGTTGCGTAGCCACTAAGATTCATGAGAGAATTAGGAGGCCTTTTACATGTATTTTGCCTCTTTTGTTCAAATGTAAAATGTACATGCGTGTGTCTTTACTCGAAGAAGATTAAACTTAACATAGTTAGTAGTGTTGTATTTGCTTTGGCTTCTATAAATCTTATCTCTTTATGGGGTTTTTGATAATGTCATACACTATTCAGAGATCATATCACATCATGTGGATCTAGTGTGTCGTGCATATAACAGGTGTGGAGCTATTTGTTTTTAAATAATTAAAAGGCTTTGAGAAGTCTTGTCTAAGCCAATTATATACGGTGATCGAATAGGGATTCTAAAATGTAGGTCTAACACGATAATTGTGGTGGTTCCCGCATCTGGGTCATATGTGTGTGACAAATATGTATGTCGTATGATTGGTTCGTGTTTGGCCTCGTGTTGACAGGAGCGTAACTCCTTTACCTTCTTTTTGTGAATTAAACATCCTTTGGGGCTGATAAAATGTAGCAAATGTCAATTATGCTTATACTATTTCAAATGTGTTCTTTTAGAAATGTAAAATTCAAGCATTTTGTGATTGTGGCAAGGGTAAATATGAGCACGGTCAATTTTATATTTAATGAGCATAATACATTATTTCGATACAAGACGGCTGTACTAAGTGGCTTGGGCCACGCGTGAATCACCACTGGGATAGTCGAAGAATATTCATTCAAGCAAAAAAGAAGGAAATCGGTGGCCTACACCGAATGAGCTCAAACATTGTGTGTACGCACGGGGCGTTGAATGTGTTGTGAGGTATATTTGTGTGTGTAACTGTTGTATAGATAAATAGTAAAGAATGTAGTACTCACTACAATGATAAATATCATGTAGAGGTGATGAGAAGAGGGATGTGGTGACGCGGTTGTGAACACTACCATTACACCACCCTAACCAAGGATAAAAGCATTTTAGGTTCAAGGGAGAGCAATGAGTACAGTAGGTCTAAATGAACAAATGACCAAAAGTGTTTGTGATTTTTATTTATAAAAACGATTTGTGATATTAAAAATGTCTGAAGTTATGAAAGTTCAAAAGAATATTGTTTATTTATTTATTTTTTTTAAAAAAGGACTAAAAATCAACTCCTTGTAAAAATTTAGAAAATATTGCCTCACTGATGCTCCATAGACCATAGTGATGATTATCGTAAAACTAGTTTTATGAGTAGGCATTTGAACATTTATTTTGACCAAATAAGATGCCAAATAAAACTTTCAATTGACTGAACAAAACGAGGAGTCTGAAACGTACGATCCAACAAGGTTTGAAAACATAAACAGGTAACTTTGACATGGAAGTATAATAATAATCATTTGAACTGATAAAACAAAGATAAAAGCATGCTCCTGAAACGATCCACCAAAAATACTTTTACCCAAAGAGAAAGTAAACTATCATCATCTTCTTCAAATGTCCGGCAACCCTCTATCTTTTCATTCATTTCTTCACCTTTATCACCTTCTTTCCTTTGGAATTTGCTGCTTCTTCCACCACCAGAATATCTTCCAAGATTTGACAAAGATGTTCAAGATTGGTCAAACCATAGTAATCATAGTTCAATTTCAACCGAAACCCATCCTTGTAAAAATCCTCAAAAGAATCGAACACGATTTCACCACCATACACATCAAGTAATTTTTGAACATCACGCTTCAAAGAGACTTTTCGTCTGAATTTTACCACAGGAGCAGACATCACATATTTCTCCTTCCTTTCTCGATTTTCATACCACAACACCATGTTTCCCATCACATCAAGGAGCTCTTTAATACTACTCACACCTAAGGACTAATAGTCCAGTGATCTCCCAAACTCTAGCTGGTAAATTCTCTCTAAAATAGGCCAACTAGACAATGAAATTCCACAATAAAAACCTCCAAGTATCTGTTGAATTTCTTTGTAGACAGCTTTGGATTGCATTGACATATTTGTATTAGTCTGTTCAGTGCCAAAAAAATATAATTATCAGCATCTTTGTTCATCACACTCAGCCAAAGTTTATTTGCAATAAATTTTGGGACTCCGTGCTTCACATCCAGATTTGGGAAATCACTTATATTAGTCTTGAAGTGCCTAAAGTTTGATAAGTTTACAAGTTTACAGCGAACATGTGACCACTAATTCAGAAAGCTCAAAACGACAAGCCAATTGAGAAATCCAATAAATAGAACTATAAAACATAAAAGGCCCTGCTTGATGATTACTCTTATGACATCTAAGTGAGATTTTGAACTTACTAAGCTAACAAGCCAGCTCAATAGATCAAAACTTAATAGAGGCAAACCCAACCTAGAAGCTCATAATTGCACATGACCCACAAGCTATAACAGATCTCGCTAACTCCATGTACATTTTCATATAGGTCATATAATATAATCTCCTATACAACTTAGTAGGAAGAGAAACCAAGTACACCAGCATCAAACCTATACAAGAGCTACCTTTAAAAATAGTTTAACTTCCATTCATAGTGGTTAGTCCATTGAAAGGTCATTACAAATTAATAAGTAGCTGGTCCTTGCAGTGATTTAATGTGTGTGTGTATTAGAGCAAGCAAACTGAGCGAGAAACAGTTACACAAAACCGCACTTTCTAAATTTAACTAGTGTCTACCGATCGATATTATGTTTGTTCTAAGCTTACAATAAACCGCCAAATTAAAGAAGAACACATGCATGTATTACCAGGAAATGCCCGCCCTAAAACAGAAAAATTATGTATACCAAGTTACCAACACAAAGACTTAGAACCGCAATCATCCAAAAGATGGTCATATTTGTTATTCTTAGATCCGCAGTGCACAACAAACTTTTTGAAAACTAATTACGAAACTAACTCGAAAAAATAATCGTATATTCCATCCTACTATAAATCAACTGATAACCTGTTGTTACAGTACATTAAATTTTATATATAAAAAATCGAATCCGCCTAGCAATTTTTGCAACCTTAAATAGTAAACCTAAACTGAAGCATGAGTAAAGGATAATAATTACTACGTAGTAATGGCTCTTTGATTGTATGAAATTTTGATGGATATTTTTGTTTACCTGACGCTTGGGAAAACAAAACTAACTAATTGGTAGAACAAAACACTAATTCAGATCAATATACATGCATGTATCTGTAAAAGAACAAAACTATATAAAATGAATCCTAACATACGGAAACTAGGCCTAGTTCGTTTTTTATTTGGGCCTAAAAACAAAAAAAATATTTAATTTCTAATTCTCTTTTAGGGTTCACGTCATTAGTTAGCAAAATCTATTTTTCCTATTCTTGTATTTTTCTTTTAGTATTCTATTCGAGTTTAATTTTTAGGTAACAATAATGATCGATATAAATAAGATGGTGTGGAAATATGTTAACTCGTGTAGGTTCTATGCACTATTAGTTACGGAGTATGAGATTCTGACGTGACAGTGACATGATACTATTGAAAAAAAAACACTAAATGCATATTCCATCGTCCTTACTGACCTCTTCATCCTCCTCACTATCCTCCTCGCCATCATCCTCCTCACTATAATCCTCGCCATCATCTTCCTCACTATCCTCGTCGTCATCATCCTCCTCACTATCCTCCTCGCCATCATCCTCCTCACTATCTTCTTTTGCTTTTTCCTCCTTACCAGATTTGTCTTCTTCGTCACCAGAATCTTCTTTGTCATCACTGGCATCATCTTGAGATCCATCATCAATGCCATTTTCACCACCAGAGTCATCGTCGTTTTCCTGATCAACTTTGTCATCTAGATTTTTTACATTCTTGTAATCAGGCAACTTGGCATCACTAGGGAACATTTTTTTAAATTGTTTCAGGGTCTCTTCTAGATCTTCCATCTCATCAGAAACAATAGAAAACTTCGTTTCAAGCTTTTTACAAAATCCCTACAAACAGTTAACAAAAAAAGCATCTGTTAATTAACTAAAAGCTCATAAATTACTACAATCAAAAGTATATATAATCTCTGTTGTAAAAATTGGCCCAGGCGTCCGATTAATCCCCGCATAATGATCGATTATTAAATAAGATGATGTGGAAATGTGTTAACCCGTGTAGGTTCTATGCACTATTAGTTATGAGATTTTTGACGTGCCAGTTAAGTGACACTCTACTGAAAAATAAAATAAAAAATAAAATGCATTGTGGATGTTCTTGCATTGTGTATGGCTCAACTTGTAGTAAAATTACCCTAACCAAAACTCAGTTATATTGGATACATATATACACATGTATAGCTCGATTCATAAACTTTTATACTTAATTTACATGGTTTGAACAAGATTACTTAGTTTACAATTTTATGTATTCTAACTTATTTTATACATTCATATACATATTCTAAAGTGAATCGAATGTACCATGTTGTTTCATGTATGCGAATTATAATGAAAAGAAAAGATGAAAAGTATACCGAGCTTATGTATGAGTCGAATAAGAAACAAGAAACTTGAATTACCCTTCTTGGAACTTGTCACAGCCTCGAAAAATACTTAAGAAGAAGAAAAGAATCGTATTTTAGGACTTAGGGTTTTCCTGGAATTTTTCCCTTGTGTGTCGAATGTATATCAGAAGCAGGACTACACCGAATTTTTATTTATACAGGATTTGGATCGAGTATGGGCCAAAGAAACAAAGGATCATGCGGGCTAAATCTTACTTGGGTTCATATTGTTGTATATATATATTTGATGTAGAATAAAAGAAATGGCCCAAAAGGATTATTTGTATCATGTATTAAATTAGTTTTCATAATTTATTTTAGTTTCTTAGGATCATATATAATTAATTACAAACTTGTTGGAGATTATTTGGTATCGTATAGGTATTTATTAGTGATTTTTAGATGGGATATTTCTTTTAAAACGTATCATACTTGTTCAAAAAATCACTTTTGAGTATCAAACTTTTTTTTCCTTATTGGGTTACTTTTCATTTTTGGCCTCTTTTACGCACTTTGGGATGTTTTTGCCCTTCAGATTTTTGGAAATCCAAGGGAAAAAATATCATAAAAATGTCCCAAAGAGCGTAAAAGAGTCCAAAAATGAAAGTTTAGTAACCCAATAAGGAAAAAAAGAGCTCAATACACAAAAGTGATTTTTTGGACAAGTATGATACGTTTTGAAAGAATTTTCCCTTTTTAGATATAAGGGCAATTTGGTCTTTTCACACGTTTTAGAATTTGAGGTATTGCATACACAATATCATAATCATACCCCATCAACTTTAGTAACGATTTTCTTTGAGTTGGAGTGGTAAACCTTTGATCCATCAAATACTTCAAACTAAAGTGATTCGTTTTAATGGTGAAGTGTCCGTCAAGCTAATAGCCTCTCCATTCTTCTATCAAAGGAATAGGGAATTTATCTTCGATAGTAAGCTTGTTCAATTGTGTGTAATCAATACACATCCTCCATGAGCCATCCTTCTTTTTCACCATAACAATAGGAGATGCATAAGAACTTTGACTGTGCCTTATTACCCCTGAATCCATCAATTCTTTAACCATTGATTCTATGGCATTCTTTTGGGTTGGGGGATGCCTATAAGGTCTTATGTTCACAGGTTGAGCTCCTTCCTTGAGTGGTATCTTGTGATCATGACTTCTGGTTGGTGGCAGACTTGTTGGGACAACAAAAACATCTTAAAACTCCTATAACAGTGGTGTCAATTAGGGCAAGGAGGTGGTGTTTTCAGAGGATTCAGCCTGCAACAATGTAGTTGGGTACACACACATGGCCATTGAGTAACAGTGTAGAGGACTATTACTACCCTTCATCCACTACAAACAAGCCTTCTGAGTACCTCTTAGCGTCATGATCTTGTTGTTATACCTAAAACTCATTCTCAACTCTTTGAAATTGCAATTTATATTTCCTAAGGTTGAAAACCATTGAATGCCTAAAACCATTTCACACCCACCCAATGGTAATAACATAACTAAAGTAGTGAATTTCTCTCCTTGCAAAGTCCATGAAAACTCCTTACACATACAATCACTGATGAGATTGTTTCTCCCTACAATAGCCACTTGCATGGGACATGTTTTCCTAATTGGACACCCAATCTTCTTGGCAGTATTGACATCCAAGAAATTGTGTGTACTTCCACAGTCAATAAGGATATGCAACTCATGATTCCCTACCATCCTTTTGACTTTCAGTGTTTGATAACTACTCATCCCAGTTATAGCATTCAATAAGATCTGTGGACTCTTTTCTTCCACACTTCCTTGGCTTGCTTCCCATGGAATGCCTTCATCCAAACACCCCAACACAAACTCCTCCCCTGTTTCCTCCTTATCTTCTTGATCAACTTCTGCAATAACTTCCAAACAAAAGACTTGTCCACTGCATTTGTGGCTTGGAGCATACTTCTGACCACAATAAAAACACAGACCCTTTGCTCTCTTTTACTCCAACTCCTTTTGGGTCAATTGTTTCCTCTGTGGACTAGTTTGTGAAGTTGATGCCCTATTCCTCTAATTGGCATTTGGAGTAGGTAAAGCTAAAATTTTTGGGCTAGTAATATTCGTGGTGTGTTGAAATCTTGGTGTGGGTAAGATGGGAGTCCTATGCTTCTGTTTCACAGCATTGATCTTAGCCTCTTCTAGTTTGCACAGACCATACAACTCTGCCAAAGATCTTGGCCTAAACAACTTGACTGCCAACTCAATCTCAATTTGCAACCCAGCCAAGAAGAAACTCGTTGCTTGATCATCAGGAAAATCAACCCTTCTCTGCAGTGTATCATAGTGTATCATAAGCATCTATGTAACTCTACACAGATCCCACTTGTCTCAGTTTCTTGATTTCACCAAAAGGATCATCATACTCTTTGCCAAATTTTTTAAGTATAGCCACTTTATACACCTCCCAATCAATATCATCACCCACAAATCTCACAAACTGCCTATGCCACATAAGTGCCAATAATATAGATGGATTGAAGCAAGATTCACCTTACAGTTGTCCCGCACATTTCCCACCTTGAAGAATTGTTCATACCTGAATATCCATCCCTTAACATCATCACCCCCAAATCTTGGAAACTCAGTCTTGGATACTCTGGTAAACTGCAACTGTTGGCCACCATTGGAACCACCATTGAAACCACCATGACCCTGGCTTCCATTACTAGTCCCTTCACCAGATCTAAATCTTGTCATCTCATTAGCCATTTCTGTCATCATTCTTTGCAATTCATTAACAGTTTGTTGAAGGGACTCCATTGATGATTCTTGAGTTCTAGATGTGTTTCTTGTGTCCACCATTACACCAATAACAGTATCACTCATCAACAATGGGATAATGTCTATTAGTTATGTTCTTGATTACTCAACCTAATTGCTTCTGATCAGCTTGTTCAAAACCAGAGGATTTAAGCAGCCAATGCGCTAGTCTTGTGATCATACAATTGGTTGACACTAATCTGATGTAAAAAGAACAGTGAAATTAGTGGTGGCTAATTTCTTGCCAGAAATTGACTGGAGAAGATGATCGAAAAATCAAGAATGCCAGTGTAACACTCTTGAATGTATCTGGCCAGGAAAGAGGCTCTGATACCAAATGATAGATGCAATTTATGTTCTTCCAAAAATAAATAAGAAATGAAGAAGAAATTATCAAAAGCAGAAACTCTAAATGATAAGAATAAGAGATTCGAACTTAAGAAGTGGAATTTGTTATTTGATAGAATGTGTTGTTACAAGATAAGAAGATTACAATTCATAACTACTTTACTATGAACTGCTAATCATGTATTTATACAAGTGAAATGTTTGCTGAAAGATAATGGGTGGGAAATTATGTTATTGAGCAGTGTGAATTCTTTTGTTGACGTTTTTGCTGACTTTTGATGACTCACCACTTTTGGTCCATATCAGTAAATAACACAAGTTAATACAACGTTTTTTAGCCACTTTTTGGCTATGAGCTTGCTCTTAGTTTGATATATTGCACTTGTACTCTAACTCGTTCTTGTAGCACGTCACTATAGCTTGATTCCATGGTGCCCTTATCTAGGGGGAGCATTTGCATCATCGATTTTTTATCTCCTCTTCAACGATACTTTTTTTGCTTCGAAAAAAATGGAAAGAAATGGTTAAACTCATCAACTAAAAATTTGTTAACTAAACTTTTACATACAATGAGTTTATACTTTGTTATCATTAAAAAGGGAGATTGTTAATAGTTAATACAAATGATATCTAAAAACGTTATTTATATTTTTTGGTTTCTCTACGTTTTGATAATAACAAAGTGTAAAAACATTCTATGTCAAAGTTAACGCAAACAAGTTATTATTCCATTTTGACGTAAAATCACTCAAGGTATGAATAATTAACATTAAACTAGATGGATGATCAAAGATTTTATTTTATTTATTTATATATATATATTTTTTTTGTCCTCTTTACATTTTTACAAATTACATTTTTTTTAAAATGTAACAAAACATTTTTACAAAAATAATTAGATAAATTATTTTTGATTATTTAAAAAATGTTTTAATAAAATTCAAATTCAAAATTTGAATTTTACTTCTAGAAAAGAGAATCTCATAACCAGTTTTACAAGCCATCACAAAAAGACAAAAATATGAGCGTCGTGACACACAAGACGGTTCTATTAATTAAGGGACGGTTCTCTTATATATAAAGGAACCGTGAAACTGGGGTGGAGCGTCCTATTCCCTATAAATAGTAACTCATTTCACACATTATTTTCCACCTCTTTGCACATAGTATTCTGTCTGTTTAAGCCACATTAAACTCATTTCTTTGATCATTTGTTTAATCTCATTCAAAGTGATCCAAACATCCATCCATTCCAAGTTCAAGAAAAGAACACGAGTTATCATCAACATACAAAGTGTTGTAGTGTAGTTGTTGCATTCATAACGTTTGTTACATCTTTGTTGTATATTGTTGTACATCAAGACATCGTAGATAGTGTTGGAAAATGAGTTTTGCAAAGTCGTTTTTTGCAAACTTTAGACATAATTTAATGTATGTATATGTTACATATATTTGTGTTTCTTGGGGGAATTTTGTTCTCCAAGAGAGCTTCGCAACGAGCTAAAGTATGTCCAAAATAGAGTAGAAATGAATGAAATATCATGTCTCAAAGTGGAACACAAAATATAGAAAATGGAAGTATCCCACATCGCTTAGAAAAGGAAGTGAAGACTAGTTTATAAGGAAATCCTTGTACTAGCTTCCAAATTCCTTTAGGTAAGCTATGCTCCCACTCCTACGTGCGCGCGCAGGGGGGGTGCAGATTGTGGGATTTCTGGGCCAAAATGAGTTCGAAGCTTGTGAACTCATGCGAGCCCGCGCGACCTGCGGACACGAATGCAGTTCCGAAACCTCGCCTACGTGCGTATCTTTTTGCTGCAGATTCGGGTTGCTTAGTTTTCTGTAAATCTATTTTTAGAATAGATTAATTTCGTGTTACAAGAGATATACAAATTGGGTTTCTTTATAATAACTGATTTGTATAATTCTGGAAGATATATTATCTTGGAGGACAAGATAACTTTTCAGTATAAATATAGCCATAGTTTCATTCAGTTTTTACATCCAGAATAATGCAGCTCATTACCTGCCGTGTTCCAGCAAGCCTTTCGATCAGAAGCACACAAGTTTTCCGTGATCTTTCAGGCAAGTTTGTCTAGTCCGGTTGCACAACAACTTTGTACGTTGTACCCTGGGAAACAGACAGTGAATTTGTTTTAAGGGAATCGTGTTTAACATGAGCCTCGTGCTTTTACTGCTTTCATTTAATTTACGTTATATAGTGTCTGTCTTCTACTTCTACCCCTTTCTGCCTGTACTTTATTTTCTGTTATTTACATTCTGTTAATTTTATTATTTTCATTGTAATCTGATTTATTAATAAAAGTGTACACCGTTTCCCACAGTCTTAAAACAGATTCGATTTAACCGAATTTAAAACACTTTGTTAAATCGGATTAATTATTAACAGATTTTTATAAACTATTTTCTGTCAAAACCTTGTTGAGTCTCTTTGGAAATTAGTTTTAATTAAACAGATTTAATTTACAGATTTGGTGTACAGATCTATAACGTTTTTTTAAGCAGTTGTTCTAATCAGTTTATTGAAACCAAGATTGAGTTTCTATTAACTGGTTTATCGAAACCAAGATAGATGTTCGTTGAGTCAGATCTGGTACAAGTAGATACCGATTTGCAACAGTTTGTTTAACTGTTTGTGTTTAATTTTCAAGATGACAATTGACACTACTCCTGTGAATACTACTGTGCATGTACCTGGTGCGCCAGTTACCAACACGGTTGTTAATCATGCTGAGAAACCAGAGAAATTCAATGGGCAGAATTTTAAAAGGTGGCAACAGAAGATGTTCTTCTATCTCACTACTTTGAACCTTGCGCGTTTCTTAAAAGAGAATCCACCTCACGTGGAACCTCCTGCAGAAGGTCAATCCTCTAATCAACAAGCTGTTCAAGCCTTGGAAGCATGGAAACATTTAGACTTTTTGTGTCACAACTATGTTATGAATGGTTTGGTCGATTCTTTGTACAACGTGTGTAGAACCGTAGAGGGGGGGGGGGGGGTGAATACGGTTTCTTTGGCTTTTAAGACGTTTAAAAACTTTAAGCCTTAAAGAAAACCAAGTGGTTGTATAATCAATCCAAACAACCACAAACACAATCAAAATGAAGCGAGTAAAGAACACAACGATATATACTGGTTCGGGATGGGGGGTTTATACCATCCGTACGTCCAGTTGCGAATCCGCGACTCTGATACTATTCACTAGTATAATCCTTTCGGTGGACTATAAACCGTTACAATTCACTCCACCAATATTGATGCTCATAAAGAAGGAGTTACTCTCCAACGGTATTCCGCCCTCGGAAACCACCCAAAAGAATCTCACGATTCGACTTTACCTAAGGATTACAAAGATCACTACCAAGACTTCCACCCGGAAGTATCAAACCCCAACTAGATCCCCAATTATCTAGGCTTGGTCACCAAGACACAAGACTTCCCTTACAAACAAGTGAAAGAATAAATGTTTGTTTATCAACCAAGTCCTAACCTAACCTAGAGACTCGATTGTAATAGAAAGGGTATAGATAAGAAGACCCTCGACACAATCACAAGAGTGGATTAGGTTCTTGTGATTCTTCCCTTGCAAAGATATGTGTTCTTCCAAAGATGTTAGTATGAAAATCAAGAACACAAGATTAGAGATAGAGAGATTGAGAGATTTGAGAGTGTTTTAGAGAGAAAGAATCTAGAGAGAAAGAATAATGGCAAGAGGTTAGGAATACAATAGGCAAGGGTGGTATTTATAGGCCAAGAACCCAAACTTGGGAAATTTTACCGAGGCCGGCGCGTCACCCGCGTGTCAACGCGCGGGCAGCGCGCCAGGCGTTTGTAACTTTTTCCCAAGTGTTGGGTGTTTGGATCTTACAAATACCTATCCTTGCTAAACCCCCAATTGTACTTCACACTAAACCTTAACATTAATCATTCTAAGGTTTACCAACTCAAATAGCCAATTTGGAAATCATTTGTGAAGTGCTTAAAGAGAAACCAAATTACCAAGGGTTTAAAGTGTAGATTGGGTAATTTGGAAGGGGTAGAAGTGTATCTCCTCATATGGCATAGAAAAGAGAGAAAGAATATGCCAAGGAATATTTCAATGCTTGGGGGAAGAATGTGATGGAGGGTTGAGATGAAATGGTTTGAATTTGATGGCTAGGATCAAAGGGAGCCTCCCTTGGTTTTTCAAACAATTTGGCATGTGGAGAATGTGGATGGATGAGTTGATCCCATTAGAAATGGATGGCAAAGATCAAGTATGCCTAGGTTAGGGTTGAAGAGGATATTCCAAGGAATATGCTTTGCTTGGGGGGAAAGGAGAAATGAAGGGTTGAGATGATTTCATTTGAATTGGATGGATGATATCAAAGGGAGCCTCTTTTGCTTGGGGGGAAAGGTTGAATTAATGGTTAGGATTGTTTTGGTTTGAATTCAATGGCTAAGATCAATCACATGTGGTGGTATAGGGAAGATGGATTGGATGGATGCTTGAGATGTGTTTGATTTGAATTCAATGGCTAGGATGAAACCCATGTGATGATATAGAGATGAGGGGTTGGATGAATGGTTGTGATTTGTTGTAATTTGAAATCAATGGCTAGGATGAGAGGAGCCATATTAGGGTTTCCAACAATTGGCATGTGTTAAAAATGAAGGGTTGGGATGTGTTGTAAGGGAATGGATGGTTAGGATGTAGTATGTAAGGGAATATGTAAGGGTGTAAGAGATTGTGTAAGAGAATATTTGATTTGGATATGATTGGTTTTGTCTTATGCATAAATGGGATTAAGAGAGGATTAAGGCATAATCTAATTGTCATTAAGAAGAAAAGGTTTAGACAATTAAGATTATAAGTTGAGAAAATCATAGGTTACTTATAAGTTCAAGTAACACAACGTCGAGAATCCATAGTTTCATATCTCGTGACTTTCCACGACTCGACGTTCTTAACTATTACCTTGGTTCAAACAAGTTAAGAGCATTGCCTTGATGTAAAGCATAACCCAAGTGGGAAAGGATGCGTTTACACAAAGTGACCTTTGACTTAGTTTGACCAATAAGGGAGTAAACCCGTTACGTAATTAGAGAAGACGTAAGCACGGGGTATGAGCATATGGATGCTTCAACACAATGTTATGTGAAATATACGAGCTCCCTAAGTTTAGAAAAGCCTTGGCTAGAGGCGATAGTTAGAAAACATGAGTTGGCGTTTTCTCGTAAATGGGTGTTTTAAAAGTAGGATCTCTCAAGTCTCAAAACTCGTTTCGAGTGTTCTTAATTAAGCACATAACATATTCATACCTGTATTGAAAGATCCACATTTGTCGGGTAAGGGGAAAGCCGACTTTCAAAATTCGCACGGAACCATACAGACTCCTGGCGCGTCATTCGGGCAGCGCGCCAGGAGCAGACATTGGCTCCGGCGATTTTGAGCTAACGTTTGTTATTTTATGTGTTTTGATGGTTTATTTGTCATCATTAAAACATAAATAGATCTTGATCATGTTGCCTCAACAACGTGTACTGCAAGACCAAGACTGCCAAAGAATTATGGGAGTCATTGGAACGCAAGTACAAAACTGAGGATGCTGGTACAAAGAAGTTTGTGGTAGCACGTTTTTTGGATTACAAGATGGATGATTCAAAGAAAGTGATGAGTCAGGTTCAAGATCTGCAAGTTTTGCTACACGACATTCATGCTGAGGAAATGACTTTGAGTGAAACTTTTCAAGTTACTGCTGATGAGGCGAAAAATGAACCACTTTTAGGGGGTCATTTAAGCCCAGAATTGAATTTATTTGATCAAATATTGCCCTAAATCGTTCCTTTTGTGATTTTAGGTACTTTGGGAGAGAAATCTGGAAAAGGAAGCAATTCGGACGTTTTTGGAGCATAAAAGTGAAGAAAATGTCAAAGTCTTAATTTTCCTTGCTGGGAACAGTAGGTGACGGCGTCAAGAAGAAAATCCTAACGGCGTCAAGAGTAATTTTCATGACGACCCAGAACAGAATTAAAGGCGTCACGAGGTAGAGCGTCAAGAGTAAAATACGTGACGGCCTGGAAAATGCTATAACGTGACGGCGTCAAAAGTAGATCAAGGCAGTCCGAGGAGTATTTTGGCGGCGAGATGACGGCGTCACCAATTTGGTCTTGACGCCGTCATCCTCAATTTCCTATATATAGTTTTCTAATTTTCATTCATAAAAAAAATAGAAGTTTTGGAGAAACCCTAAGGCCGAACTTAGTACGAATTTTACAGGTTTTTCAAGGGTTCTCAGCCCTTGAACCCTTTCATGTGTAATTGAGATAAATGTTCTTTTAATTCAATCAATATGTCTATGTGTTGGTTGTCTATATCTTGTTCTTGTCTTAATTCCATCATGCTAGGCTAGATCTATCTTGTGTTTGCTTGGATCTAATGAAACCTAGATGTTAATTATGTGTTGATTACTTGTTTATGGTTGTATTGGATGAATGATTTCGATGTTAGGCTTAAGAAAACTGGCAGATCTCCAATTGGTAACATGCTTGAACGTCTTAGGAAACATGAACTGACGTGCACTAGGTTTTATTGGTTGTATTTAATGCATGAGTAAATTCTAATGATCCCATGTTAGGAGCTTCTTAGCCGGCTCGACATAGGAGTGAAGTAGGCACTCATAGGATTGGGGAATTAAGTGCGCCACCCCATGAATGGTATTAAGGAATACAATCTGTCATCCACGCAACTATAACAAGTAATTAATGTGTAAAAGATATCTAGGGAGTAGTGAAATCTAAGTAAACACAACTTCTCCACTTATTGCTCACAACCTTAGTTTAATTTAGTTTTTTTTCATTTCTTGTATTTTATTTTGATTGCATCTTTAGTATTGGGTTAGTTGATTAGCAACTAATTCCGCCCAAATCCTTCAAACCCGAGATTTTTACTTGCTTTCTAAAAAAATATAAAAATATAAAAATACAAAAATAATCATCCCTCATCTTTAGAACTAATATTTAGATTTTCTAATCCTAGCGACACTATTCCTAGCTGAACGATCAATCCCCCGGTACTTGTCACTATACTATACTACAACGATCAGGTACACTGCCTGGTGGGGGTTGTAAGCTTCTCGAGATCCCTTGAGAGGTAAAGCCTGGTGCGATCCCCACGTATCAAGTTTTTGGCGCCGCAACCCGGGGAATAGTTATTGTCTAGGTTAGAATCTCTTTTTATTAGGTCTACTTGCTAGATTCCTTTCTAGTAAGATTTTATTTTTATTTTTAGGTCTTCTTTAGTCTATCTTTTTCTTTGTGCTTTTGTTAGTAAATTAAATTCATTGACTATTCCGTTGACCATTATGGAAAATGCGAATCCATCCCTTTCCCCTACAGAAGTGGCTGTGTTACGTGAACAAATTGAGAGTGAAATTAGGGAACTTAGAGAGCTTAATAGGTTGATTAAGGTTGAGCTCGAACATGCATTTAGTGACCTAGCGACCGCCTTGTATTCAAATGAGGACCTAGGGCCTAATGATTTTGTGAATGTTGTTGAGGAACTAGAAGAGGGGGAAATAGATCCGAAGCTTAACGATTACTTTAATCTATACCCCACTAAGGAGGAGATTGCATATTATAATAATCTTATTGATAACCCGCGATCTCCTTTTACTATAATTGAACCTAAGATAAAGAGAGACGATCCTAAGAATGCTAAAATACCATGTATGATTGGGTACAGACACGTTGAAAATGCTTACATTGACTTTAAATCTCCAATCAACATCATGTCCTCAAATGTTTATAATGATATTGTGAAAACAAGACTTGAACCTAGAAGAGATCCCAAATACCTCGGTGGAGTTTGTAACTTTGTCGGGAGAGTTAAAGGTCTACATGTCTTTGTTGGTAATTTCACTTTTGTCACCGACTTTATGATTGTGGAGGATCTTGCTAATGTTATTGATTGTCGATCATCCAATGTTGTGTTTGGTAA
This sequence comes from Artemisia argyi, assembly GCA_030686995.1. Classification (NCBI taxonomy): domain Eukaryota; kingdom Viridiplantae; phylum Streptophyta; class Magnoliopsida; order Asterales; family Asteraceae; genus Artemisia; species Artemisia argyi. The sequence goes on from CM060697.1 coordinate 183,734,538, forward strand.
ATCGTTTGTTGAGGAGTCTAAGTTGGAATATGATGAGATAGAAGGAACAATCCGATTTGCAAGTAACACCGATAGTATTACTTATAGGATGCCTAATAGGATGAAAGAATTTCGCTTTATATCCCGATTTGATAAGGACAACGTTGGTGCTTTTGAGGACATCAATGAAGAGGATAAGAAAAAGGGCATGGATTATGTATGGGAAAAGAGGAGTCTTTTTTACAAAGATTGCTTGGCCCTAGGACCAAGGTATAAAGTCGATAAGGAATTGGCCCAAAGGATTATGGGGGCGATTGAGAAAAAGGTGATTGGTTTCTACAAAGAATATCTACAATCGGAGAGTGAAACCAACAATGAGGTCACGTAGTAACCCATGACCTTGAGTCTAGCTACAAGACTCGTAAATAAAGAAAAGCGCTTCTTGGGAGGCAACCCATGTTTTGTGTGATTTTATTTTGTTTGTTTGTTATTTGCTTCCGTATGCATGCTTTATTTTTATTGTTGGTAGATCATGTTTCTCAATTAAATAGTGGAAATACTTTACTTTGTTGTTTTGGCCTAGTCTTAACTCCACCTAAAAGTATTTTTGCAAAAGATAAGTGTAAGGGGAAACCCCAAATATGTTTTCAAGAAACAAACTGATCATGATTCTCCACAATATTAAATGAACATGTATATTCGTATTTGTTAGAGTCAAATGCTTGTATTGAGTCATAATGAAGTTTTGTAGGATTTTCCAGGAAGTGAGACCAAGTTTTTCCAAAAATTTTCCGGAAACTTAACATAAGAATTTCTGCAGGTCACTTCTGACGGCGTCACGAGTTAACTCTTGACGGCGTCACGTGTAAAAATCTGGAAATTTTACCGGTTTTGTTTTTCTAACGGAGTCTTATGGTTTTTGTGAATTATTAAGTTTTATAATCTCCAGGAAATCTGCAAACTTCATTCCACAAGCATTATATCTTATTTTGTTTTTTAGGATTTAGTAACTTATATAGGTTGCCGCCGATTTTATGCGAGGTTGTCTTGTCTATTTTCTCAGGATTTACAGGTTATGTATGACAAGAAGATGATTTATATTCTGGAAGGGAAGCTTTGATTGTTCATTTTCTTGGAGGAAGATTTAACCTGGCCACCTTATTATCCATACCGAGCGAATCAGGGGAGTATTTGATTTCATTCTTTTTACTTATTTCACTTTTACATTCTTTACTTAAACATTGGGGACAATGTTCATCTTAAGTGTAAGGGGAGGGTAAAATGATGATACTTTACATGTACACTTTCGCTTGAGTTCGTTTTGTTTAAAGGTAGATGCGTAATAAAACTATGAGAAATACTTGTTAGTGCAATTTTAGCGCCAAATTTAAAATTTTTTACAACATTTAGGAGTGAAACTTTAGCCATAGCAAGCGTCTCATGGATAGGAGATTGTATGACTAGCACATAACCGTATCATTCAGAAAAATTTTCCACCCAAATATGTGAGGTTCGCCTTTAGATTTGATAGGAAAAGCATTTATTATTAGTGCTTATGAGTGTACCGGTAGCATTTAGATTCTAGAACTTGCGTTAGTGATGCATCCGAGACCGCTAGTGAGACTACATTCGTGTGGTAGGATTTACTACAAGACAGGAGGTATTAGGATCACCCTTGTGTTAAACCCGTATCATAATTACTTGACCATTTATGTCATATTACTTGGCTAGTTAAGTCAACTAATTTTTCCCACACCCTTAGCGTTGTACTCATTTTTAGTACACGAAACCCCTAGTACACCCCTCCGAGCCTATCTTTTCGTTTCTAACTTTAAGCATTTTACTTAAAGGAAGAATTTGTTACACCCCACTTAAATGTACACCCAAATCGCCTTAGCCTTCCGTGTATGCACTCATTTTTAGTGCATTATTGATATTTGTTTAAACCCTAAGTTAACTATCTAATTGATTACATGGTTGCTAAGTCGAGTCATATTCTTGTACATATTGTTTTGGGACGATTGGGACTCATGGGTAAAGTACTTATTTTATGGAATAATGGGGAAGAACATCATATATTACCCCCATATGTACGTTAATCTTAAAAGTACTCCAAGTGTTTTGATTATCTTAATTCGAGTCATTAGATTAGTTTATTGTAAAGTATGTAAAAATTCAAGTGTAAGGGAAATGTTCATTCCCTATGATGTATTATTTTGGATTGTAGGGTAAGAGTGTATAAAAAAAAAAAAAAAAAAAAAATCGAAAAAATCATGGAAAAGAAAAAAAAAATTAGAAAAAGAAAGAGAAAAAACATACGGACTACCATCCCTTTTTATTCTATGTTCATTTTATGTTTTTGTTATTTTCATTTATTAGCTTAAGTCGAGTCTAGTCTTAGCTTAGCAACGCCATATTGTACATGTAATTAACCAAGATTGTTAGCTCGCCACCAGTAAAAACTTCCTTTATCCAACAAAACCGTGTATTTCATATCCCTACACCTAACGTTACAACCCTTTAAAAGACCTCTTTGATAGTTTATCCTAGGTGCTTACGCCATGTGGTGGAGGTTTGATCCTTTCCCAAGCCTATGGTAATCTATTTTGCTATGACAGGTAGTGAGAGATATCTTCCGTTTCCATATTGTAATTTATACTTTATTACACCCGAGAGATGTGAGTATCTAAACACTATTTGTGAGGTGCTAGTGTATGACCTCCGTGCTTGTCTATTGGTCTTTAGTGGAACGATTATTTGTTGCAATTACTTTTATATTAGTGTTAAATGACCCATAACTTGTATTTTGAGTAGAATAAAAGCGCATTTGCTTGAGGACAAGCAAATCTCAAGTATAAGGGTATATGATGAGGCGAAAAATGAACCACTTTTAGGGGGTCATTTAAGCCCGGAATTGAATTTATTTGATCAAATATTGCCCTAAATCGTTCCTTTTGTGATTTTAGGTACTTTGGGAGAGAAATCTGGAAAAGGATGCAATTCGGACGTTTTTGGAGCATAAAAGTGAAGAAAACGCCAAAGTCTTAATTTTCCTTGCTGAGAACAGTAGGTGACGACGTCAAGAAGAAAATCCTGACGGCGTCAAGAGTAATTTTCATGACGACCCAGTACAGAATTGAAGGCGTCACGAGGTAGAGCGTCAAGAGTAAAATACGTGACGGCCTGGAAAATGCTATAACGTGACGGCGTCAAAAGTAGATCAAGGCAGTCCGAGGAGTATTTTGGCGGCGAGATGACGACGTCACCAATTTGGTCTTGATGCCGTCATCCTCAATTTCCTATGTATAGTTTTCTAATTTTCATTCATAAAAAAAATAGAAGTTTTGGAGAAACCCTAAGGCCGAACTTAGTACGAATTTTACAGGTTTTTCAAGGGTTCTCAGCCCTTGAACCCTTTCATGTGTAATTGAGATAAATGTTCTTTTAATTCAATCAATATGTCTATGTGTTGGTTGTCTATATCTTGTTCTTGTCTTAATTCCATCATGCTAGGTTAGATCTATCTTGTGTTTGCTTGGATCTAATGAAACCTAGATGTTAATTATGTGTTGATTACTTGTTTATGGTTGTATTGGATGAATGATTTCAATGTTAGGCTTAAGAAAACTGGCAGATCCCCAATTGGTAACATGCTTGAACGTCTTAGGAAACATGAACTGACGTGCACTAGGTTTTATTGGTTGTATTTAATGCATGAGTAAATTCTAATGATCCCATGTTAGGAGCTTCTTAACCGGCTCGACATAGGAGTGAAGTAGGCACTCATAGGATTGGGGAATTAAGTGCGCCACCCCATGAATGGTATTAAGGATTACAATCCGTCATCCACGCAACTATAACAAGTAATTAACGTGTAAAAGATATCTATGGAGTAGTGAAATCTAAGTAAACACAACTTCTCCACTTATTGCTCACAACCTTAGTTTAATTTAGTTTATTTTCATTTCTTGTATTTTATTTTGATTGCATCTTTAGTATTGGGTTAGTTGATTAGCAACTAATTCCGCCCAAATCCTTCAAACCCGAGATTTTTACTTGCTTTCTAAAAAAATACAAAAATACAAAAATAATCATCCCTCATCTTTAGAACTAGTATTTAGGTTTTCTAATCCTAGCGACACTATTCCTAGCTGAACGATCAATCCCCCGGTACTTGTCACTATACTATACTACAACGATCAGGTACACTGCCTGGTGGGGGTTGTAAGCTTCTCGAGATCCCTTGAGAGGTAAAGCCTGGTGCGATCCCCACGTATCAGCTGCTATCATTGAAAAGTTACCTCCAAGCTAGGTAGAATTCAAGAACTACCTAAAGCATAAGCGAAAGGAGATGAGTATTGAAGACTTGGTTGTTCGTCTTCGTATTGAAGAGGACAACAAGCTGGCTCAGAAAAACACTTATACGCCTGATTCTGCCAAGGCAAATTTGGTTGAGCATGCGTCGTCATCTTCAAAGTCTCATGTCAAGGGAAAAGGCAAGGGCAAAGGAAAGAATGACAAGAAGGGCAAAGGGAAGTCTGAGTACCTTGCTCCTAAAGCTGCAATTGTGAAACAGAAGTTCCAAGGAGTGTGTTTCAATTGTGACCAGCTAGGTCACCGTGCTGCTAACTGTAAGATGCCGAAGCGGGTAACTCCACGCGAGGCAAATATGGTGAATGATTTGGACATGATTGCTATGGTTTATGACGTCATTGCCATGATCTCTGAAGTTGACCTGGTAGGTTCCAACAACAGGAAATGGTGGGTTGATACTGGGGCTACTCGTCATGTGTGTGCTGATAAGAGTATGTTTCACTCTTTCAGAGCGGTTGACAATGGATACAAGTTGTACATGGGCAACTCTGAAACTGCTGATATCAAGGGCGAAGGAGATGTAATCCTGAATATGACACCCGAGAAAGAGCTCAAGTTGACTAATGTCTTGTATGTTCTAGAGATTCGCAAGAATCTTGTGTCTAGTTGGCTGTTGAACAAGTTTGGGTTTCGTCTTGTTTTTTAGTCTGATAAGTTTGTTCTTTCTAAGAATTAAATGTATGTTGGTAGGGGATATGCCCTGAATGGTATGTTTAAGCTCAATGTAATGGTTGTTAAGAATGATATCAATAAAATGAATTCTTCTGCTTATTTGATTGAGTCTTCTAATGTGTGGCATGGCCGACTGGCCATCTTGGACATGTATATTTTAATTCAGTGCGTCATTTGATTAAATTTAACTGCATACCTAATTTCCATATTGACTCAAAATATAAATGTGAAACTTGTGTTAAAGCCAAACTTACAAGAGCATCTTTCAAATCGGTTGAACGAAAAACCTAACCACTTGATACACACTGACATATGTGATTTGAAATCACTACCCATAAAAGGTGGCAATAAGTACTTTATCACGTTTATTGATGATTGTACAAAGTATAGCTATGTTTACTTGTTAAAAAGTAAAGATGAAGCTATAGACAAGTTTGTTCTATACAAAAACGAAGTTGAGAGTCAACTTAATAAGAAAATCAAGGTTGTACGAAATGATAGAGGAGGTGAATATGTGTCTCCATTTGTTGATCTTTATGCGAAACATGGAATCAGACACGAGTTCACTGCTCCTTATTCACCTCAATAGAACGATATTGCAGAAAGGAAGAACCGTACCTTGAAGGAATGGTTAATGCCATGTTGATAAGTTCTGGTTTAAGCCAGGACATGTGGGGGGAAGCCATTCTAACGGCTACTTATCTTTTAAATAAGATACCTCGTAAGGAAAAAGAAGAGACCCCTTATGAACTATGGATGGGAAGAAAACCATCATATCAGTACTTACGAGTGTGGGGGTGTCTAGCAAAGGTAGCTATATCGACTCCCAAGGCCCAAAAGATTGGACCTAAATCTGTGTATTGTATCTTCATTGGATATGCTAGGAATAGCAGTGCTTATCATTTCATTGTACATGATTCGAAAAATCCGGATATACAAAAGGGTTCTGTAATGGAATCAAGGAATGCTTCCTTCTTTAAAGATATATTTCCTTGTTTAAATAAGGAAACTGGAAGTTCATCTAGAATAGATGACGATGTTGTCCAAGATAAGAGACAAAGAGATGATAATGATCTCCAAGATGAGAGACAAGATCAAATCGAGGAAGCAGAGGTTGAAGCTAGAAGAAGTAAAAGGGCAAGAACCGAGAAATCGTTTGGACCCGATTTTGTTTCTTTTATGGTAGAACATGAACCTACTTCTTATCGAGAAGCGGTAACTTCCTCAGAAGGGCCTCAATGGAAAGAAGCCATTAAAAGTGAAATAGATTCTATTTTACAAAATCATACTTGGGAGATCGTAGATTTACCTCCTGGTTGTAAACCACTAGGCTATAAATGGATCTTCAAGAAGAAGATGAAAGCCGATGGCACCATTGATAAGTACAAAGCAAGGTTGGTAATCAAAGGATTTAGACAACGTGAAGGTCTAGATTACTTTGATACATATTCGCCTGTTACGCGAATAACATCGATCAGGATGATACTTGCTATTGCCGCTTTAAGAAATTTGGAAATTCACCAAATGGATGTGAAAATGGCTTTTCTAAATGGGGATTTAGAAGAAGAAATCTACATGAACCAACCTGAGGGTTTCGTAGCTCCTGGACAAGAGAACAAAGTTTGTAGGCTTGTTAAGTCATTATATGGCTTAAAGCAAGCTCCCAAACAATGGCATCAAAAATTTGACCACGCCATGCTAGAGAGTGGATCCAAAATTAATGAATGCGACAAGTGTGTTTATGTAAAAGACACAAGTAGTGGATACGTAATCTTGTGTTTATATGTTGATGATATGCTTATCGTTGGCAGTAACGACAAGATGATCAAATCTACTAAAGACATGTTGAAATCAAAGTTTGACATGAAGGATTTGGGTTTGGCTGATGTGATCCTTGGAATAAAGATCATACAAACTCAAAATGGAATTTTGTTGAGTCAAGCACATTATGATGAGGCTAAAAATGAACCGTTTTTAGGGGGTCATTTAAGCCGAAATTGGAATTTATTTGATCAAATATTGCCCTAAATCGTTCTTTTTGTGATTTTAGGTACTTTGGGAGTGAATTCTGGAAAAGGAAACATTTTGGACGTTTTTGGAGCATAAAAGTGAAGAAAACGGCAAAGTCTTAATTTTCCTTGCTGGGAACTGTAGATGACGGCGTCAAGAAGAATTTTATGACGGCGTCAAGAGCAAAATAGATGACGGCCCAGAGAAAACGTGACGGCGTCAGAACAAGGGCGTCAAGAGTAAATGTGGTGACGGCCTGGAGCAAGAATACACATGACGGCGTCAGATATAGATCTAGGTAGTCCGAGAACTTTATTGGCGGCGAGATGACGGCGTCAGATTTTTCCTCTTGACACCGTCACCTCACAAAATCTATATATACTTTTCTAATTTTCATTCATTAAAAGAGGAACTTGTGTGGAGAATTCTAGGGTCGAATTTTATAAACCCTAGCTCGTTTGTAACAGTACTTTCAAGGGTTTTCACCCCTTGAAACCCTTCATATTCAATTGAGATAAGTTTTTCTTCAATTCATTCAATATGTCTATGTGTTGTTTGAATATATCTTACACTTGTCTTGATTATAACATGCTAGGCTAGATCTATTGAGTGTTTGCTTAGATGTAATGAAACCTAGATGCTGATTATAGGTTGATTGCTTGTTTATAGTTGTAATGGATGAATGATTTCAATGTTAGGCTTAAGAAAACTGGCAGATCTCCATTGTGTAACTTGCTTGAACGTCTTAAGAAATATGAACCGATGTGTACTAGGTTTTTATGGTTGTATTTAATGCATGAGCGAATTCTAGTGATCCCATGTTAGGAGCTTCTTAGCCGGCTCGACATAGGAGTGAAGTAGGAGCTTATAGAATTGGGGAAGTAAGTACGCCACCCCATGAATGGTATTAAGGAATACAACCCGTCATCCACGCAACTATAACAAGTAATTAACCTGTAAAAGATATCTAGGGAGTAGTGAAATCTAAGTAAACACAATTCTCCCATTTATTGTTCACACCACAACCTTAATTTAGTTTATTTTCATTTTTGTTATTTTATTTTGATTGCATCTTAGTTATTAGGTTAGTTGACTAGCAACTAATTCCGCCCATCCTTCCAATACCCGAGATTTTTATTTGCTTTTATAAAATATAAAAAAAAATATACAAAAAGAATCATCCCTCACCCCTAGACCTAGTTCTTAGGTTTTCTAATCCTAGTGACACTATTCCTGAGTTGAACGATCAATCCCCCGGTACTTGTCACTATATTATACTACAACGATCAGGTACACTGCCTGGTGGGGGTTGTAAGCTTCTAGAGATCCCTCGAGAGGTAAAGCCTGGTGCAATTCCCACGCATCAAGTTTTTGGCGCCGCAGCTCGGGGAATAGTTATTGTCTAGGTTAGAATTTCTTTTTATTAGGTCTACTTGCTAGATTCCTTTCTAGTAAGATTTTATTTTTATTTTTAGGTTTTCTTCAGTCTATCTTATTTCTTTGTGCCTTTGTTCATAATATCCACCATTCGCCATCATGGCAACCGACGAATTCTCTAACCTTAGAGTCACTAGGAGTCGTAGTTCCGCTAGAGACCTTGTTTTGCCCTATGCAAAACCTGATAGAGAAATGCGTAGGTTAAGACGATCTCACTCAACACCTGAACCATCTAGCGTAGCCATCGATTTTGATGCCCCCCTTTCTGAAGAAAATTCAGAAAATCACCTTACAACCCCTAGCTCCCAATCCAACAACGAGATGAGTACCCCCGCAACTCCCACTCCTAAGCGCCTTAAGGACTACTCCTCCCCAAATCCTCGTGGTTTCTCAAACATCATTGTCTACCCAAACGAACACACCAATGAGGTTTTGCATGCGACCGATGTTTGGCTTGTCCAAAGTGTGTGCAAGTTTTGTGGACTAGATGATGATGACCCGATTCAACACATCAAGGACTTCTTAAAAATAGTAGACACCCTCCATACGGATGGGGCTACTAGAGACACGTCCCGATTACGATTCTTCCCTTTCACCCTCTACGAAAAAGTCCAAGAGTGGTATGATAAACTTCCTTCCGAATCTATTTTCACATGGGAGCAACTCATATCCAAATTTTATGAGAAGTTCTTTCCAGCTGGGAAAACTTCAGCATTTAGTGATAGGATCCTCCGCTTCCGAAAAGGGAAGGACGAACCCTTCCATAAATCGTGGATTAGATTCAAGGATTTAATAAGACAAGTTCCCCATCATGGCATCGAACTTTGGCTTTTGGTCCAAATCTTCTATGACAATGTCTCCTCAAATGATCGAAACGGAATCAACAATTCTAGAAAAAGGAGATTAGCCAATCTTAGTGCCGAGAAAGGATGGAATAGGATTGAAGAATATGCTCAAGACCAGGATGACACTTGGGATGAACCTGAGTCGACTGCCAGCATGTCTGAAATCACCTCAACATCTTCAGATCGGTCAAGAAAAATTCACAAAAGAATGGAATACCTAGCTGGGTCGCAATTACCTAAACAACTTTCAAATCCTTACTTAATCTGCGACTACTGTGGGGGCCCGCACGAGGTAGAGGAATGCGGAGGAGAACCCACGACTGAACATGCGTGCTTGTCAGGAGGTGACATCTATGCTGATCCCTCCCTTTTGCCTTTTTACCAAAACGACGATTACACCCTCTGGGGAAATCTGGTAAAGAGAAAAGAAGGAGAGGAAGGCCCTGAATTTGAAATCAAGAGCACTTTTAAAGATGACCTTGGTCACTTCACTCAAGAAAAAGGCTTACAATTAAAAGGTCTTGATGAACTTGTCGATGAGCAACAGAATGACATCGGAGAATGGTTCAACAAGCTTAACTCCACCCTCGATAACCTAGACATGCCGTCAGTAAGCCAAAAAGACCCCATGCTCGCGATAACCACTCGAGCTGGAACAACAACCAAGGACCCCCTTACCCGAGCTCGCACCCTATAACCCTCGATCCAAACAAGCCTCGCGAAGAGGAGGGTGATGTGAGCAGCGAGGCTCCCGAACAACCTCCCTTGGCGATCCCATCCCCATCGACCCCGCTTAACCAACCTGTAAGAGTCCCATTCCCATCCCGATTAAAAAACCAGAAAAATGAGAACGATAATAAAATATTCTTATCATATCTAAAAGACTCAGTGATCACCATACCCCTCCTTGATGCTTGCTATCACATGCCAAAGTATAGCACATACTTTAAAAAATTACTCGCCAACCGAAAGAACCTCGAGGGTCTTGTGACTCTGGGGGAAGAATGTTCGGTGGTGACCCATCGAGGGTTACCAAAAAAGGTAGACGATCCAGGCAGCTTCACCTTGCCTTGTTCCATAGGATCTCTATCGATAAAGAATGCTCTTGCTGATTTAGGGGCGAGTATCAACCTCATGCCTCACTTCATGTTCCTTAAACTAGGGTACTCCGGATTAAATCCTACCCGTATGAACATCCAACTAGCCGATAGATCAGTCAAATACCCCGTAGGGATATGCGAGAATGTGCTAGTCAAGGTTGGGAAATTCAAATTCCTGGTTGACTTCGTAATCTTGGAAATGGAGGAGGATGACTTGGTACCCATCATCTTAGGGAGACCATTTCTTGCTACCGCTCGTACAGTCATTGATGTTCATGACGGCAAGTTAACCTTACGAGTAGGAACCGATAGCTTAACCTTCTACATTAAAGACACTATGGATCTCTCTCTCGAAGCAGCTAACCGGCTCTATTTCATTGGGGAGGTCGATGATCTCACGGATGTCATTGATGACTGTGTTGATGAACAGATCGAGGAAGGCTGGTTACGGGATGAGAGTTTTCTCCCCTTGTTGGAGCTAGAAAAGATGGAGGATGTTGGAGCAGTCTCTTTCTACCGTAGACAGGAGGCCACTGAACATCTCGAACTCCGAAAACCCGAAAACAAGCTTAAGCCTTCTATTATCGAACCTCCTAAGCTAGATCTTAAGGAACTCCCTAACCATTTAGAGTATGCCTTCCTTCAGGGAGAGGACCAACTGCCGGTAATCATAAACTCTTCCCTCGAACACGAACAAAAAGGTAAGCTCCTAGAAGTCCTAAAGAAATATAAGGGAGTGCTTGCATGGAGTGTAGCCGACATTAAGGGGATTGACTCGACTTTTTGCACGCATAAGATTCTTATGGAAGAAAATTATAAACCTACCGTGCAACCCCAGAGGCAGGTGAATCCCAATATTAAGGAAGTTGTAAAGAAAGAAGTCATCAAACTTCTGGATGCAGGATAAATTTACCCAATCTCGGATAGCCCGTGGGTTAGTCCTGTACAGGTTGTACCAAAGAAAGGAGGAATGACTGTGGTGAAGAACGACAAGGGTGAAATGGTACCCCAGAGAACGGTTACTGGCTGGCGGGTATGTATCGATTATAGAAAGCTCAATGATGCCACAAGGAAAGATCACTTTCCCTTACCATTCATTGACCAAATGTTGGAGAGATTGTCTGGGCACGAGTACTATTGTTTCTTGGATGGATTCTCAGGATATTTCCAAATCCCCATAGCACCTGAGGACCAAGAAAAAATCATGTTTACTTGCCCTTATGGAACGTTCGCCTACAAAAGAATGCCTTTTGGGCTGTGTAACGCCCCCGCCACTTTTCAGCGATGCATGACCACAATCTTTCACGAACTTATGGAAGACAGCATGGAAGTTTTCATGGATGACTTTTCAGTCTTCGGGAACTCTTTCGACTGCTGTCTTGCTAATCTAGAAAAAATGCTCAAACACTGTGAGGAAACCAACTTGGTGTTAAACTAGGAAAAATGTCATTTCATGGTAAAAGAAGGGATTGTGTTAGGACATAAGGTCTCAGGGAATGGGATTGAGGTGGACCAAGCTAAACTGGAAGCTATATCTAAGTTACCTTATCCCACGACTATTAAAGCGATACGCAGCTTCTTGGGCCACGCCGGGTTCTATCGGAGATTCATCAAAGATTTCTCCAAAATAGCTCGGCCAATGACTCAATTGCTAATGAAGGATGCTCCTTTCGATTTCTCTCAAGAATTCAAAGATGCATTCGATCTCTTGAAAAAAGAGCTCACGCAAGCTCCAATCATGGTTACACCCAACTGGGAGTTACCGTTTGAAATCATGTGCGACGCTAGCGATTTTGCTGTCGGGGCCGTATTAGGCCAAAGGCGTGACAAGCTATTCCAACCTACTTACTACGCTAGCAAAACCATGAATCCTGCTCAAGAGAATTACTCTACCACCGAAAAAGAATTATTAGCCGTGGTGTTCGCATTCGACAAATTCCGTCAATATCTTGTCCTTTCAAAGACAGTCGTTTTCACCGATCACTCAGATCTCTGATATCTTTTTGCTAAGCAAGATGCTAAGCCACGACTAATTCGGTGGATCTTGTTGTTACAAGAATTTGACGTTGAAATCCGTGATAAAAGGGGGGCAGAAAATTTGACCGCAGATCATCTATCTCGTCTTGAAAATCCCTTTGATGAGCACGATAGAAGTGAGATTCGGGATTTATTTCCTGATGAACAACTCATGTCAATGACAGATTCTGAGCCTTGGTACGCCGATTTTGCCAACTATCTCGCAAGCAGACTCATTCCGGAACACATGACTAGATACGAAAAGAAAAGGTTCTTTGTCCAACTAAAATACTACTTCTGGGATGAACCATTTTTATTCCGGAGGTGTCCTGATCAAATAATCAGATGTTGTGTTTCGGAAAGTGAGGCAGTAAAAATCATGAGAGAATGTCACTCTGGCCCCTCTGGAGGCCATCATGGGATAAGCACCACCGCCCGAAAGATTTTCGACGCGGGGTTCTATTGGCCCACAATTTTCCGTGATGTCAAAGAAATGGTACAAGTATGCGATGCATGTCAACGGGCCGGGAACATATCAAGTAGGGATGAAGCATCTCAGAATTTTATACAAGTATGTGAGGTTTTTGATGTATGGGGAATTGACTTCATGGGACCCTTTCCATTTTCAGGAGGGAATGAATACATTTTAGTTGCCATCGATTATGTTTCAAAATGGGTAGAGGCACAAGCCCTTAGGACCAACGACGCCAGGGTGGTTATTCATTTCCTGAAAAAGCTGTTCGCTAGGTTCGGAATTCCTAAAGCTCTCATCAGTGATAGGGGAACCCACTTTTGCAAGGCGCAAATGGAACAGTTCATGAGGAGATACGGAGTGTCCCATCGATTTTCCATTGCCTATCACCCACAGACCAATGGCCAGGTCGAAAACACGAACATGGCTATTAAAAGAATACTAGAAAAAATGGTTAGTCAGAATAGAAAAGACTGGTCATTTAAACTCGACGAGGCCTTATGGGCATTCCGAACTGCCTACAAGACACTTATTGGAACGACCCCGTTCCGCATGGTGTATGGTAAGGCATGTCACCTGCCGGTAGAATTAGAACATAAAGCTTATTGGGAGCTTAAGGCATGTAATTTAGATTATATAATTGCCGGAACAAATAGGTTCTTGCAACTACACGAGCTTGATGAGCTAAGGTTAGAAGCGTATGAGTCTTCCATTACATATAAGGATAGGGCAAAAAGATGGCATGACCAACGAATTAAGAAACCAAAGGAATTTTCAGAAGGGGACAAATTCCTATTGTATAACTCTCGGTTAAGGTTATTTCCAGGGAAACTCAAGTCTAGATGGTATGGGCCATTTACGGTGAAAAGTTCCTCTAAAACTGGAGCTGTTGTGTTACTAGACGATGAAGGTAGAGAATTTACTGTCAACATACAACGTGTAAAACATTATCAAGAAAATAGTAATGAAATGATTAGTGAGGAGGATGTAACATTTGATGATGAGGTTACGTAGTAACCCATGACCTTGAGTCTAGCTACAAGACTCGTAAATAAAGAAAAATGCTTCTTGGGAGGCAACCCATGCTTTGTGTGATTTTTATTTTGTTTGATTGTTATTTGTTTCCGTATGCATGCTTTATTTTTATTGTTGGTAGATCATGTTTCAAACTAAAATGGTGAAAATATTTTATTTTGTTGTTTGGCTTTGTCTTAACTTCATCCAAAGGTATTTCGCAAAAGATAAGTGTAAGGGGAAACCCCAAATATGTTTTTAAGAAACAAAATTGATCATGGTTCTCCACAATATTAAGTGAACATGTATATTCGTATTTGTTAGAGTCAAATGCTTGTATCGAGTCATAATGATGTTTTGCAAGATTTTCCAGGAAGTAGGACAAAGTTTTTCCAGAAATTTTCCGGAAACTTAACATAAGAATTTCTGCAGGTCTCTTCTGACGGCGTCAGGAAGAAATTCCTGACGGCGTCATGTGTAAAAATCTGGAAATTTTGTTAGTTTTGTTTTTCTAACGGAGTCTTAAAGTTTTTGTTGAATCTTTAGTTTTATAATCTCCAGGAAATCTGCAAACATTCATTCGACAAGCATTATATCTTACTTTGTTTTCTAGGATTTGTTAGCATATATAGACTGCCGCCGATTTTACGCGAGGTTGCCTTGTTTGTTTTCTCAGGTTTAACAGGTTATGTATGACAAGAATATGATTTATATTCTGGAAGGGAAGCTTTGATTGTTCATTTTCTTGGAGGAAGATCTAACCTTGTTACCATATTATCCATACCGAGCGAATCAGGGGAGTATTTGATTTCATTCTTTTACCTGTTTTACTTTTACATTCTTTAATTGAACATTGGGGACAATGTTCATCCTAAGTGTAAGGGGAGGGTAAAATGATGATACCTTATAGTATAAACTTTCACTTAAGTTTGTATGTTTGATGGTAGATGTGTAATAAAACTATGAGAAATACTTGTTAGTGTAATTTTAGCGCCAAATTTAAATTTTTTTACAACATTTAGGAGTGAAACTTTAGCCATAGCAAGCGTCTCATGGATAGGAGTCGTATGACTAGTACAAAACCGTACCACTCAAAAAAAATTTCCACCCAAATATGCGAGGTTCGCCTTTAGATTTGATAGGAAAAACATTTACTATTAGTGCTTATGAGTGTACCGGTAGCATTTAAATTCTAGAACTTGCGTTAGTGATGCATCCCGAGACCGCTAGTGAGACTACATTCGTGTAGTAGGATTTACTATATGATAAGAGGCATTAGGATCACCCTTGTGTTAAACCCGTATCATAATTATTCGACCATTTAAGTCATATTACTTGGCTAGTTAAGTCAATTAATTTTTCTCACACCCTTAGCGTTGTACTCATTTTTAGTACATGAAACCCCTAGTATACCCCTCCGAGCCTATCTTTTCGTTTCTAACTTTAAGCATCTTACTTAAAGGAAGAATTTGTTACACCTCATTTAAATGTACAACCAAATCGCCTTAGCCTTCCGTGTATGCACTCATCTTTAGTGCATTATTGTTATTTGTTTAAACCCTTAGTTAATTATCTAATTGATTACATGGTTGCTAAGTCAAGTCATATCTTGTACATATTGTTTTGGGACGATTGGGACTCATGAGTAAAGTACTTGTTTTATAGAGTAATGGGGAAGAACATCATATATTACCCCCATATGTGCGTTAATTTTAAAGGTACTCCAAGTGTTTTGATTATCTTAATTCGAGTCATTAGATTAGTTTATTGTAAAGTATGTAAAAATTCAAGTGTAAGGGGAATGTTCATTCCCTATGATGTATTATTTTGGATGGTAGGGTAAGAGTGTATGCAAAAAAATAAATAAATAAATAAATAAAAAAAAATATAAAAAAAATCGAAAGATAAAGAAAAAAAATAAAAAAAGAAAAGAGAAAAAACATACTGACTACCATCCCGTTTCATTCTATGTTTATTTTATGTTTTTGTTATTTTTCATTTATTAGCTTAAGTCGAGTCTAGTCTTGGCTTAGCAACGCCATATTGTACATGTAATTAACCAAGATGATTAACTCGCCACCAGTAAAGATTGCCTATATCCAACAAAACCGTGTATTCCATATCCCTACACCTAACGTTACAACCCTTTTAAAAGACCTCTTTGATAGTTTATCCTAGGTGCTTACGCCATGTGGTGGAGGTTTGATCCTTATGGTAATCTATTTTGCTATGACAGGTAGTGAGAGATGTTTCCCATTTCCATTTTGTGATATATACTTTATTACACCCGAGAGATGTGAGTATCTAAACACTATTTGTGAGGTGCTAGTGTATGACCTCCGTGCTTGTCTTTGGTCTTTAGTGGAACGATTATTTGTTGTAATTACTTTTATATTAGTGTTAAATGACCCCTAACTTGTATTTTGACTAGAATAAAAGCGCATTTGCTTGAGGACAAGCAAATCTCAAGTGTAAGGGTATATGATGAGGCGAAAAATGAACCGTTTTTAGGGGGTCATTTAAGCCGGAATTGGAATTTATTTGATCAAATATTGCCCTAAATCGTTCCTTTTGTGATTTTAGGTACTTTGGGAGTGAATTCTGGAAAAGGAAGCATTTTGGACATTTTTGGAGCATAAAAGTGAAGAAAACGGCAAAGTCTTAATTTTCCTTACTGGGAACAGTAGATGACGGCGTCAAGAAGAATTTTATGATGGCGTCAAGAGCAAAATAGATGACAGCCTAGAGAAAACGTGACAGCGTCAGAACAAGGGTGTCAAGAGTAAATGTGGTGACGGTCTGGAGCAAGAATACATATGACGGCGTCAGATATAGATCTAGGCAGCCCGAGAACTTTATTGGCGGCGAGATGACAGCGTCAGATTTTTCCTCTTGACGCCGTCACCTCACAAAATCTATATATACTTTTCTAATTTTCATTCATTAAAAGAGGAACTTGTGTGGAGAATTCTAGGGTCGAACTTTATAAACCCTAGCTCGTTTGTAACAGTATTTTCAAGGGTTTTCACCCCTTGAAACCCTTCATGTTCAATTGACATAAGTTTTTCTTCAATTCATTCAATATGTCTATGTGTTGTTTGAATATATCTTACACTTGTCTTGATTATAACTTGCTAGGCTAGATCTATTGTGTGTTTGCTTAGATGTAATGAAACCTAGATGTTGATTATAGGTTGATTGCTTGTTTATAGTTGTAATGGATGAATGATTTCAATGTTAGGCTTAAGAAAACTGGCAGATCTCCATTGTGTAACTTGCTTGAACGTCTTAAGAAACATGAACCGATGTGTACTAGGTTTTTATGGTTGTATTTAATGCATGAGCGAATTCTAGTGATCCCATGTTAGGAGCTTCTTAGCCGGCTCGACATAGGAGTGAAGTAGGAGCTTATAGGATTGGGGAAGTAAGTACGCCACCCCATGAATGGTATTAAGGAATACAACCCGTCATCCACGCAACTATAACAAGTAATTAACCTGTAAAAGATATCTAGGGAGTAGTGAAATCTAAGTAAACACAATTCTCCCATTTATTGTTCACACCACTACCTTAATTTAGTTTATTTTCATTTTTGTTATTTTATTTTGATTGCATCTTAGTTATTGGGTTAGTTGACTAGCAACTAATTCCGCCCATCCTTCCAATACCCGAGATTTTTATTTGTTTTTATAAAATATAAAAAAATATACAAAAAGAATCATCCCTCACCTCTAGACCTAGCTCTTAGGTTTTCTAATCCTAGCGACACTATTCCTGAGTTGAACGATCAATCCCCCGGTACTTGTCACTATACTATACTACAACGATCAGGTACACTGCCTGGTGGGGGTTGTAAGCTTCTCCAGATCCCTCGAGAGGTAAAGCCTGGTGCAATTCCCACGCATCACATTACGTGGACAAAATTCTGAATACTCATAATGCGGGGGATTCCGGCCTAGCTAGAACTCCAATTGACACCAGTAAGCATCTATCTAAAAATAGAGGCATAGGTGTTGCCCAATTAGAGTATTCAAGAATTATTGGCATGTTAATGTACTTGATGACAAGTACCCGACCTGACTTAGCATATGCTGTTAGTAGGCTAAGTAGGTATACTAGTAATCCAAGTTATGCACATTGGGGAGCTATGACTAGGGTACTTCATTACTTGAGATACAGTCGCGATTATGGACTGCATTATGAAAGATATCCAGCTGTTATAGAAGGATACAGTGATGCAAATTGGATATCTGACATAAAGGATTCTAGATCGACTAGTGGATATGTGTTTACACTAGGAGGAGCAGCTATATATTGGAAGTCTTCCAAGCAAACTGTTATAGCTAAGTCCACAATGGAATTAGAATTAATCGCGTTAGATAAATGCGGATAAGAGGCCGAATGGCTACGTCAATTCGTAGAGGACATACCAAGGTGGCCTATACCGGTAATGGCCATTAGTATACATTGTGATAGTCAATCGGCGATTGGCAGAGCTCATAGCATAATGAATAATGGAAAGTCCAGACATATCCGTCGTCGACATAATTCGATACGACAACTACTCTCAACAGGAGTTATCTCAATTGACTATGTGAAGTCAAAGGATAACATCGCGGATCCGCTTACGAAAGGCTTAAGCAGAGAGTTAGTTAGTAAGTCGTCTAATGGAATGGGACTAAAGCCCTTGAAGGAATGAGTTTCTATGAAGGAAAACCTAACCCAGTTGACTGGAGGTCCCAAGATATGGGTTCAATAGGACAACCTAATCATAGAAATGTGGGGGAAGTCACGTCAATGTGGGGGAGTTACTTATATATTGTAACTTCCTAGTCCATTCTTATGAAAAATGTGACTTGTTGAGAGGTTAAACATATGGCTTTAATGATTCAGGATGAAATCATAAAGCATAATGATTCAAGATGAAATCACAAAACATATGTTTTTAATGATTTAAGATGAAATCACCTATGTGAGAGAGAAGTGGGGTCACTTCGAAGGGAATTGTGGGGGGCACAATTCCTAAGAGCTCTTGCAGAACCTAGTATTCATGACCATAACGAATACAACTATGAGGACTTGACAAGGTCAGGGAGAGTCTTGTGTGAGTGTGTATTGTCGTCTACGTAAACAGATGTTGATGATCTAGGAGACTAAGTGCATCTCACAAGGGAAGGTTCAAAGGGTCACACCTACCTATCCTATGCAGGACTTAACCGCATAAATTTCGCGGAAACTTTCGTGTGTTTTTGACTGATTTCCATTCATGTGGGGGATTGTTGGAAAATGAGTTTTGCAAAGTCATTTTTTGCAAACTTTGGACATAATTTAATGTATGTATATGTTACATATATTTGTGTTTCTTGGGGGCGTTTTTTTCTCCTCCAAGAGAGCTTCGCAACGAGCTAAAGTATGTCCAAAATAGAGTAGAAATGAATGAGATATCATGTCTCAAAGTGGAACACAAAATATAGAAAATGGAAGTATCCCACATCGCTTAGAAAAGAAAGTGAAGACTAGTTTATAAGGAAATCCTTGTACTAGCTTTCAAATCCCTTTTGGTGAGCTATGCTCCCACTTCTACATGCGCACGCAGGGGGGGGGGGTGCAAATTGTGGGATTTCTGGGCCAAAATGAGTTCGAAGCTTGTGAACTCATGCGAGCCCGCGCTACCTGCGGACACGAATGCAGCTCCGAAACCTCGCCTACGTGCGTATCTTTTTGCTGCAGATTCGGGTTGCTTAATTTCCAGTTTTCTGTAAATCTATTTTTAGAATAGATTTACAAGAGATATACAAATCGGCTTTTTGTTGCAGATTCGGGTTGCTTAATTTCCAGTTTTCTGTAAATCTATTTTTAGAATAGATTTACAAGAGATATACAAATCGGGTTTCTTTATAATAACTGATTTGTATAATTCTGGAAGATATATTATCTTGGAGGACAAGATAACTTTTCAGTATAAATATAGCCATAGCTTCATTCAGTTTTTAAATCCAGAATAACGCAGCTCATTACCTGCCGTGTTCCAGCATGCCTTTCGATCAGAAGCACACAAGTTTTCCGTGATCTTTCAGGCAAGTTTGTCTAGTCCGGCTGTACAACAGCTTTGTACGTTGTACCCTGGGAAACAGACGGCGAATTTGTTTTAAGGGAACCGTGTTTAACACGAGCCTCGTGCTTTTACTGCTTTCATTTAATTTACGTTATTTATTTATTTTCTGTTATTTACATTCTGTTAATTTTATTATTTTATTGTAATCTGATTTATTAATAAAAGTGTACATCGTTTCCCACAGATAGATCGAGTTAGTATTTTAGTCCTAAAAATACATGTGAGATCCGGTTAGTATTTTAGTACTGAAAATACGTTTGTGAAAGGTTGGTTCTACCTTGATTAGAACTCGACATTTAACTTAGTATCGGAAATTGGTGTAAGCAATGTTGTACGGTTTTCTTAGTTGTTGACATAGTGAAGTGAGCTCTCGAGTTAAGTACTCGGTGTAGAGCGAAGAGGAGCTTCGTTAATCTTTTGTTATACTTATTGTTTGCTCTTTACGCTCAGTTCTCTAGTTAAAATTTGAGAGGAAAGGAAAGGAAATAGAATGTTTTTTGTGTTCTTGAGTGTTTTTTAAGAGAGGAAAGTGAAGAGTTAAAGAAGAGGGAAGGAAGTTTTATTAATGAAATCTTCCTCCCATTTTTGGAAAGAAAGGGAAAAGAAGGGGGCGTAGAGTTTATATATATTGCTTGCATATTGAGATTAGTTGATCTCACATAAACTCTAATTTGCTTGTTTGATTCACATTAAAGATGTGGGCCCAAGGGAATTTAATGTATGATTAAAGCTAAAAGTGAGGTAAAAGTGGGGCATTTTAAATTCTTTCCACTAGAAAAGCATTTTAATTTGCTTAAAATTTTAATTTGCCTCATTTGTATATCTTGAACCAAACGCACCCTAAACGTTTTAAAACTGTAAATTTAGACTCTAAAAACAGTAAAAACTTTTCGACCCATTTCCATTTCTTGTTTTCCATAACAATGTAAATAGATATAAAAAGTCTTTCCGAAAAAATGTCTATATCATATTTTAATAATAAAATATTAAAATGTAAAAAAGGTTCTGGTAATGAAAAGTAACTAGGGGTTCGATCTTACTCTAACCACTTAAAATACCTAGAACTTCAGTTAACATTTACAAAGCTGTGTACTTATAATGCTTCTGACTTTTATGTAACTCTGGTAAGTCTTGTTCAATTCTTACTTTTAGATTAATTCTTATCAAGAAAATCAGTTTTTTCTGAATTGGGTTTTGGGTCTTTCTTACATGGTACTTATGTCTTTCATTATTCATTCTATATCCTTTATAAAAACTTTAATCTTTACTGTTTTCATAGCAGTTACTTACAGTGTTTAGGTTCTGATTATCATCTGACTAGTTTTGAGCTTATGAGCTTATGTCATTTCCGAGGTTTATGTAAGATAAAGCCTAATTTTTCGGCTTGTTTTGAAACTTATATGGACTTATAAATGAGCCAGAAAAATTACGCTTATAAAACATAAGCCGAAATGAGATAAGCTCATACGCCCGGAAATAAGCTTAAACAAACACCCCCTAAGTTCTTTAGGATTACGGTTTTATTGGTTAAAGTAGGAACACTTCAGAATGGAAGATGTAGTGGACTGATGTGTAAGTTTGATACTGCTAGAGTTCGTAGTTTATAAGGGTCTTTGCCTTTTGATTCGAAAGAGGTTGTTGCGGATTTGTATGTTGCGGTTTTGTTAATTGACTTGGGACTTATAAAATTTGTTTTTTGCATTGTTCTTAAGTACTTTGTTTATTTACCGTTATGCTTTTTATTGTAGGCACTTTATTCGATAGGAATTTGATATCTTTGCGTAGTTTGCAGCCACTTTTATACTCTCTTGCTTTATACGGGTCGTTTACTGTATACTCAGCCACATTAAAACCAACGCGAATTCACCCTTTAAAAGTACTTTTAAGCGTATGCAATAAGTCTAAATAGCAATTCTCAAATGCAAAAGACCCTATTATACCTTTATATATTAGGCATAACTTACGCCGTAGGTTTGTGGTTATGAAGAAGCTGCTATCCGTGTCTATATATTCGATGGTATTTAAAGACCTTTGAATGTTTGGTAGATTAGATGCAAATAAAGTTAGAAATGTTGGTAGATTAGATGGTGAGTTATTTATTTTTTAACCAATTTGTGAGTTTGTCTAGTTCCTTTATATCCCAAATAGAAGAATGTAAAAACATTTTTTGAGATATTTAGAAGGAAACGAGAGGTAGACGATGCAGCAAATGTCAAGTAATGGCAGAGGTACAACCACATGTACAAGTAATGGCAGATTAGATGGTGAGTTTGTGGCAAATAATGGTACAAGCCAACAATGCGGAAACTGTCAAGTTGAACATGTGTTTTTGTGGCAGACTTGACAACAACAATAAGAGAATGAGTGGGCGATTTAAATGTCAGCCTGAGTCTTGAAACCATCAACCCACGACCTTGGCACTTTTTGTGATCATGTTACCTTACCATTTTGACCATATAAATAAGGTGTTGTAGTCTATAAAATTAGTACCACAGTAAACAACCAATAGTAGAAGTTGACCAATAACTACCTCTATTTGATTGAACCAAATATTAACCAACTCTTGCAGTATTAAATTTAAATTATCAGTTTTTTCATTGCAGTAACAAAAATAAACCTACATTTTTAGTTTTCTGAATGGAAGATAAGAGCCCCAAAGAGCACAAGAAATATGCTGCTGATATCGATTCAATATCCAAAGCCCAGGCGCTTATAAAACCATATGTTCATGTAACTCCAGTCCTATCTTCAGAAACCCTAAACATAATTGCTGGAAAAACTTTGTTTTTCAAGTGTGAATGCTTCCAAAAGGGGTAAGAAATGTCTTATCCGTTTTCTTTATCTTGTTATTAGACGTGGAAAATTGGGCGGCTTAGATAACAAGCCAAAGTTAACCACGTTTGGTTAACTTGATTCAGTTTTTGTCCAAATTTTCTCAATATCTTCAAAAATAGTCAGTGTGGCATTTATGATTACAGAAATCATATTGCTTCACTAAAGATTTCTTTATGGGTCGAAAATTTCCGTCTATACTGAAAGTAGCATAGCTTTGCTCATTATGATGGCATTTAGCATGCTTTTTTCAATCTGTTTTCTCTTTGATGTTTATCAGTGGAGCTTTTAAATTCCGAGGTGCATCAAATGCTATATTTTCTCTCAATGATGAACAAGCAACCAAAGGAGTCGTAACTCACAGCAGGTATTATGCTATACAGAACATATTTTTTCTCAACTTTCGAATTAGTTTAAGTTTGTTAACTGTCCAAGATTCATTTATAACCAGTGCAGAACATAGTATTTGTTATCTTTGTAACAACGGCGTTATCTTTCTAAATATAAAGAAGTATATGTTTGAGTATTTGACTTTTTCATTGGTTGTATTTGACTTTTTATACAATAGCACACTAGCAATCGATCTTGTGTAAAAGATATATTAACATTTGCAAGAATGTTTATTTCTGTGAGAGTTATTAGCTTCTAGCATTTTTTTTAACTCTGATTCTGTTGGATTTTAGTGGTAATCATGCTGCAGCACTAGCTTTGGCTGCAAAACTGAGAGGAATTCCCGCATATATAGTTATACCAAATAATGCTCCAAAATGCAAAGTTGAGAATGTGAAACGTTATGGAGGTCAGATAATATGGAGTGAGGCGAATATGAAATCTAGAGAGGAAACGGCAAACAAGGTATTACACGAGACTGGTGCTGTTCTTGTTCATCCGTATAATGATGGTCGTATCATAAGGTATTGAAGTAACTATAATTTCATCCCATTGTGTCACTGTTTGATTGAAAATAAATTAAAAGTATTATACAGTAAGTTTTTAATTGTTTTGTTTCAGTGGCCAGGGTACATTGTCACTCGAGTTTCTGGATCAGATCCCGCAACTAGACACCCTAATAGTTCCAATAAGTGGTTTGTATATACTGTTATCGATTTGGATCTTTTGTTCGGTTGTCGTTTTTTTCTTGTTGTGATGTGCATTAGAAACCTGTAGGTGGTGGTTTGATATCTGGAGTTGCGATTGGAGCTAAAGCCATTAATCCTGCCATACGCGTTGTAGCTGCTGAGCCTAAAGGAGCTGATGATGCTGCACAATCAAAAGCATCTGGTAGAATCATAACCTTGGCTCAAACAAACACTATTGCTGATGGTCTTCGAGCTTCCCTTGGTGATCTTACTTGGTAATATATAACCTTTTCAACCATACTTTATAACGCTTATTGTCATATCTAGTTTTGAGTTCGAATTAGGCCTTGTGTTCATCAACGTGTGTGTGACTGAAGTTTAATTTTTGTTCATGCAGGCCCGTTGTACGGGATCTTGTTGATGATATTATAACCGTGGAAGATAAAGAGATTGTTGAGGCTATGAGATATTGTTATGAGATACTTAAGGTTGCAGTCGAGCCTAGTGGTGCTATAGGCCTTGCTGCTGTTCTCTCGGATAGTTTTAGGCAAAATCCTGTTTTGAAGGATTCTCAGAACATTGGGATTGTTCTTTCAGGAGGTAATGTGGATCTAGGTGTTCTGTGGCAGTCATTAAATAGCTGATAATTCATGTATTCTATCCAACCGGAACCTTTGTACCTTGAATCATAAATGCCAACGCGCATATATAAATTCATTTTTTTTAGTTTTAAAGATATATGTCAATTATGATTGTGGGAGTTTGTCATTTTAATAGTATACAAACTCTAGCTAGAGGTCAACCCGATCCAAAGTAGAACAGACTATTGACCCGTTACCCAATTCACTCATTTCACCACCTCTAGTTCAGACAAAGCGACCTGTCAATGCTTAATAATATGACATCAATAAACGAAATCCATGAAAAGTTAATAGACAAGAAAGCATTCAAATACTAGAAGGCTAGGCAGAGTGATGCATATCAAAACTATTTCCAATCATAAATATGTTCCAATACAAGTTCCTGAGTTGAAACTCTCCTATGGTGGGTGTGGGCCATCAATGGCTGTCCTGTTTTGATCCAAGCTTGTGTATTTTCTTGTCGACACGGTTTGAGATCCAAACTTCCAATCTCTTCAGTTGTGGCTTCACTTGAAAAGAGTGTAGCAATCTTTTAAGATTTTGAGCGCATGCTGGCAGCATGTCGTCTTGCACAGCATCCCACAAAGTAGATCATCGACTAACACAAGATACAAGTCATGGAACATGGATCATAGTAAGCCAAAAAATGGTTGCAAGAAGTTCTAAAATGTCACAAATTCATTTTCACTTGATATGATTTGATGTCTATCGTTTTTCGTCAGTATAGAGTGACTTACCAAGACAACGAACAAAATCACATTGAAGATAGCAATTACTCGCCATTCGGTTTTTATGTACTGTGCTACTCCAGCCCTAAAACATGATAAAATACTATCGTCAGTGACAAAATAAGAAACATATTCAAAAAAAAAAAAAGAATGTGAGAAAAGATACTTTACTTGCAGGAATCGCAATTATAACATTTGATTGCTTTCAAGTTCTTGTAACGCTTGCAGTCCTTGTTAGAGCTAATTGGATGGAAGCTCAAATCATAGTGAGAGGCATTAACAGCAGGATAACCACACCTAATACACAGTCGAAACTTCAAGTCAGGAAGAGATGCAAAATATTAGAGGTGGCAAAGTCGGGCAATAAGTAATACCGGTTGAGTAAATTGAGTAACTTTTATTACTGGTCCACAGACCACATTGAAAAATTAACTGATGTTTTGAAACAACAGATCATTAAAATAATCATCTACTTAGTAATGCGACTTTTGACCCATTTGACTCGTTCAGCCCATTTGACCTGCATCATTTTAGCTGAACATTTTATCTATTTGACCCGTTGGGCATATAAAAAGAACCCATTGTCACTGTAAATGGGTTAAAATTGCTACCTCTAGCTAAAGATATAAAGGATTTAAGAAGCCTACTGAGATGGTGGTCTGCAACAACCGGCTTCAATGGGAGTTAATTTCGCTAATTTGTATTGTTTGAGAGTCTGCAATAAACACTCCATAGTTATATATTACTTGAATAGTTAGAATTAAGTGGCTGATTACTACAGCTTATAGTTGCAAATTAAACACATACTTTGTATCTTTTTGGCAAGCTTTGACAAGTTTCGGCTTTCACAAAACAACTTCGAATGTGTTTCCAGTTATGCGTGTTGTTCAACTGAGAAACAAAACAAGAAAATATTATCAAAATATGGTTATTAGTTGGAAAAGCTTCTGCTTACATGTAACAAGTTCCGAACACCTTCGTTTTTCAAATGAAGTACACTTACTTTTTGAATAAACCAAGAACCGTAATCTTGGAGTTGATACTCCTTGTATCTGATCATAAAAAAAGATTAACAACAGATTAGTCTACTAAATGAAACTTAAAATGGTATGTACAGCGTGCTTTTGATCTTACCTTAAACCTGCAACACTGTGACCAGAACCGTTATTTGTTACAATAAACCTATATAAATGACACAAGTTAGTACAACCTTTTACTCAGGACCTATGAGACCATGTACCAAAAAAAAATACTTACACCAAGACCGTGAAGACAAGGATCCCCACCAAAACCAAGCATAGCATGAGCAAATACTGCAAAAAAATAAAACAAAAGAATCAAGAGGCCGAATTACCTACGAATTTAGATTTTGTAAGAAAATATGATACATGAATATACCGTCCATAACAATAGGCAGTTTTGCTTCAGCGCGCCCACAAACCCTAAAACTGATCTGAAACATACAGTTTAATGCAGAAGCGAAAGTACTAATTAAATTTCAAAGATAAAACTTAATTGTTTGATATCAAATGACAGAATATCTTACATTATAAAGATGAATGAGCCAAGGCCTATAATTGGCAGTGTGAGGGACTTTCGACAGCTATCGTGATGAGTGCTCATCCACACTCCATATCCCATGACCACCAAAGCTACTAGCTAAACGGTGAAAAATAGCCGCAAAATGTCAATTAAAATAATCTCAAACCATGGTTCAAGCCACGGCATACAAGCTTAGAATCTAAAACTACAACACTGTCATGATCAATAGTTCAAAATAAGCTCTTAAGTGTTTCATTTGGAAGTAATGCCACCAAACTGACTTATAAATTCAACAATACAAAAGAACAGCCTAACTAAAAACCTCCAATATTTGCTTAAAAAACTACTTAAACTCCATTTATTAATCATAAACAAGGTTTAAGCTGACACAAATATCTAAATAATAAGCAGTGATGCAAGTACAACAAAGAATATCCCATAATCATTAAACTTCAATGATTCTAAGAACATAAAATACATTTCAACCCAAAAACATTATTAAAAAAAATAATAATAATAATAAATAAATAAATAAATAAAATAAAAAAATCTTTGCACATGAATTTCAAGGATCAAAACAACAAAAAGTTAAAGGATATACCATAGTAAGAAAATTGACCCATCTGATGACAAATGTGCTAGTTCCTGAGCTCATTTTTTCAATTCTCACCAAACAAAAAACACCCTTTTTTATATATATAATGATTTTCTTGAAATAAAAAAGAAATGAGACTTTGAGTTGAAGCAAAAGGAGGCGGCAAAGCAACAAATTCACAAGGCTGACTTGCAAATTTATTTATTTACCAGTGCCATATAAACCTTGTTGCTGTTTTTATTGGTAAACTTGAAAAAAAAATAATAAAAAATAAATATATGTTTTTTTAATGTTAAAGGATTGGGTGATGGAACCCACAAAATCCAATAACACATAGATTCTTGTTTTTTAAACTACAGTCTCCAAGATTTAGTCAAACTCTTATTCTTTAGTTTTCTTTTATTTTTTAAAAGATAAAGTGTATCTTTAAAGAGGATTTATCTTAAAACTACTTAACCATTCAATTTTAGTTACACATTTTATTACTCTTTAATAAATACATCTGTATACGCGTCTCACTCAAAAGACAATATGTGAAAGACAATAATGCTTTTGAAAATTTGACCATTTTCTAAGAAAAGTAAAATAGAATTACTTTCTCAGTCTCAAAATAATTGTCTTCCGAGAAAAAAAAAAAAAAAAAAAAAAAAAAAACTCCGTTTAAAATTAAGATAATTATTACTGATTTTCTCTATCTTATTTTTTGCAAAATGATAGTTTTACTTTTTACTAATGTCTTCTTTAAAGTTTGTAATACATATTTCAATCAAGGGTAATACGGTACACTTATTAAATTTTTCTATCTATTTTTAGTAATTAACAATTAAATTAAAACATCTAAAAAAACTTAAACTATTAATTTGGGACGGAAGTAGTAAGTAAAAGAAAACAAGACTTATTTACATTCATGTTTTGGACGGTTGTCCATGATTTCTCACATACAGCATTAATGTCCACAAGTATTTTTATGTGACAACACTATTAAATGAAGAGAAGAGCATTTAGTGATGTTTTTAAATCAATACAAACTTATCATCAACCTTACATCCACCATTTAAAGCCACACACCAAATCAAACCAATAGTCTATTTCACAAGAAAATAAAATAAAAAATAAGTCAAGAACAAAACACAACTAAACACTTTGTATTATGATTCTAAAGTTTGTACTTACATCATTTAACAAGTTTTCACCACTTTACAAACTTAACTAATAACTATTAATGGTTCCTCTTCTGGACTCATTGCTCAATGAATCTGTAATCTGTAGCGGCTGGTGAGACTATATTGACCTTTCCAGCTCAACGGTAGTTAAACCAACTATACAAATAACTAGTATTTGACTATACGAGACATCTACTCGACTCTGTTGGTGCACCTCAGAATTGCATACTTCATTTCCTCTGTCCCTAGCCATGTTTGCACCACCACCTGCCCATAACATATCCAAATGTCATTCACAAATCGAAGGTAAATATATATTTGCTATAGCAAGTTTGACATTCAAAGGACAAAGTATACCTCTTGTACTTTATTTCCGGCTCGTGCAAGCAATTTGTACTGATTCTTGAACATGGATGCCATATAAACCTACCCAGAATTGATAGAAGATTGAACTTTATTCACTACCGGTTATGTAAAAGCAATCAACAACACTTGAAAAGAGTTACTTCTAAGAAGATATTACCTGAAACGTTGGGGTCAAGCCGGGGCTCAAGAAAAATCGCCCTTTTGTTACTGACTCAATGCCCTCATATTTCCGTAGTTCATTGACAAGCAATTCAAGATCGGCCCACTGTCCAATTTATATAATACAAAATACAAGAGTAAGCCTATGGGATAATGCTAATAAACAATTGTTCCAGAAGAACTTAAATGCACAACTTTTTTTTATTCATCAAGTAAAAACTAATAAATTCATTTTGATTTAAACACCTCGTCTCCAGGTCTTTCTGCTTCTAAAGTACTATCCAAGACACTATGATCATCAATAACAGCCTCCAAAGACTCTGTCAACGGATCTGGCTGCCACAAAATAATGTTATACTAATAACATTTATGCCTGTTTAAAGAGACGTCATATTGAAGATTGAAAATCTTGAAGAAGCTTGAAGATTGATTACCGTTATTTCCTTCAAAGATAAGTATATTCGTTCAAGTGAGAAATCTAACTGATGAACTTTTGCTTCTACAACCTGCAAACAAAAAGAATTTATTATTCTGAATTGCAGCGTACAATTGTATAGTTACAGAATTCGAGAATTTAAAAAGGAAGCAAGTTGCTAAAAGTATTACATGTATAAGAACTGAAAACATATGAACTTGATCCATCACATTAAGATTGCAACATTTCTATTTTTGGAAAGTTTAAGGAGGTTTACAGTACCTGCCCAATTTTGAAAGATGTTGTGGAAGGGACTTCCCATGACACTTCTGTCTGGTGTATCAATGCGGGTACTCCTTCAATCTATATCATTGAAACCACAAGTCAAACACGGGCCTTTAAATGTAAGTATCATGTGATGAGTACCCAAAAAAAGAAAATTGTTACTTGCCTCAACAAAAATACCAAAGTATGAAATCTTCTTTATGTAACACGTCACTATATCTCCAACCTTAAGCTTAGTCTGCACAAGTATCAAATTAGAGCTCAAACTCAACATAAGATATTAAGAAAAATTGGATGATAAATGTCTAAATTTTCACCATGAGGTTTCTCTTTTTCTGGATTGATTCTTCCTGCTCTTTCGGCTTCACCGAAAAGATTAGCTTTTTGGATTCTCTGTCGGCCAAAATCACATTCACTTTGATTTTCTGCAAAAGTAAGTATTTTCATGTTGCTATTATTATTATGTCTTATACAATCTTCCATGAAAATTGCAACCTTGTAGTTGACACAAAATTTGAAGTACCATGTCTTATACAATCTTCTATAGTGATTTACGTTTCGTAGGTTAGATGAAATATCTTTTTTCTCATATAAAAGGGAATTTTCACAGGACATATTAAGCATCTTTTTTTCTTGTAACAAAAAATATCAACTTTTATTAACCAAACATAATCTCACATACCTGACCAATAAACGTTGACAAGTAATCAACTTTTTCTTGATCATATAATGCAAAAAGATCTTCAAGTTCCATATGTGACGATAACTCTCCCTCGGTCTTTTCAGGCTCTTCGCTTGTAGCATTGTAGTTTCCAATAATGCCCAAACTTTTCCTGTATGTACTAGGATCCAAGCCCTTTCTTCTCAACCAAGACTCAAAAGCTATAAACTTCCACTTAGTTGCTAGATTACGATATGGCAAAAACCCTATCAAAGAGCCAAAAGAAACCTGTAAACAAGGGCAAAACATAAAATAAAAAAGTAAACGATAAACACATCTCCAGTCGTTTAAGGTTGCCAGGTCAGCATATTCTATTTTATGAACACTTACAACAAATCCTCGGGTGCTACACCGTATCATTTCCACTTCTGCTCTTCCTGAAGTCTTGAGCAGATCATCAGCCCTTTTCCAGTCTGTATCTTCCCGGTCCTATGATTGCGGCACTTGGAATTCAGGTTTTATCATATCATATGTGGTTTAGTAAATTAATATTGCAATACCTTCATGAGAGGTGTTGGAGGCAAGTCTTCACTTTTCATATACTTTGCTATTAGGTTGTCAATCCTAGTATCCTTTCCACCAATGTCGGATGTCTCTTTCAGAGGTTGGTCTAATCTATAATCATGCAAAAGTAACATAAGCTATCAAGGAAGAATAAAAGTTCTAACCAAACCTATATCGGGTCAAATGGGTCCAACGAGTCAATAGTCATCCAAGTCATTATTTAAAAATACATAGATTATTGTTGTAGTAATTAACATTTTGTAATAAAATTATATAGTGTTTGTGGATAGGCCCAACCCGTTTGGACTAAAAATGATCAAATTTTACCGTGAACCAAACCCAGATTACCTGTATTATGTTGTATAGAACACTATCTAAGGAGTGTTTGGATGTGCATGTAACTGCTTGCTGCAGTTATCATTTTCAAGTGCTTGTCAAAAACCGACAATCATTATAATTTTCTAAATATTCTAGTGTCAAGAATCAAGATACTCAAATTTGAAGAAGATTCTACAGGTTACAATAACCGTTCTAAAAGCACACATCCAATATGCCCTTTTTCACATAAAACAAAATCAATAGAAGTTTAGTACTTCACTATAACAAGGAGCCACACAAAAATAGCATAAAGTACCTTTTAGGCCGTCCTTGCAAGGTAGCATCTGAAGATAATTTTGCGCCTGAATCGATTGCTATATCCCTACTTTCATCAATATTGGAATTTGATTGACTGTGATCTTCATAATTCGGATCCACTTGTTCGGTTTGGCATGTAGCATCTTTATTATCAACTGTGGACTCTACCTTGGTACTTTTCGGTAAAGGTTCAGAATTCCTCACCAATATCATATCAGTGAACCGTTCCTTTCCCTCTTCTTTACCCATTTTCAGAGATAAATTAGGTTTTAAGGACAAACTTGACGGCATCTTTGTCTCATCATCATCTTCTTCAAAAGAAGTTGAATTCCATAATATAACATTTGGGACACTATGGTTAGTAGTACTTGGAGCCTTCAGTAGTGGTTTTTTAGGTTGCTTTCCCTCGCCATATTCTGGGTTCAGTTTTCTATCTTTCATCTAAGCAAGCCACAATAAAACATACAACATTATAACAAAACGATAGCATCGTGATTGGTGAAGCAATATTTAACTACGCATAGTTCAACGAATGTGTTTGACTATCAGTCAATCTAAGGGGTTGTTTGTGTTAGCCTATGACTGTGTTTGGATGTGAACATTTGGGGGATTAATGGATTATAAGGGCTAAAGCTTTAGCCTATGACAAACGGAGTTTATTTTGAAAGCTTTTATAAACTATAAGCTTCCATAAGCCCAAGACAACTCAAACGGGCTTATGGGGGATTATAAGGGTTTATAGTTAGTCAAGTTGATGTATTCTTATGTGATTTTACAATGATAAGCTTCAATAAGCTAATGAGCTTTTCCAAATTTACATAAGCTCATAAACCCACTCTAAGCCTAAGCCGACTAAACCACCCCACCCCACCGCACCCCGTAAACAAGATAATACAAACACGCAGTAGAACTAAACACATTAATCAAAACAGCACAAATGCAAGAATGCCCAAAAAGCTTTGAACTTTTTTCAGTTCAAAAACTTATCTCTTTAGTATTCATTACACATATCAAGGATCCACCATACCCACATCAAATTAACCTCAAAATCCAACAAAAAAAAGTATCAAAGGACTAATCTTCTCAACATATCATCATAATTACTTAAAAGGGTATTAAAAAAAATCAAACCTTGGAAAAGGTAAAGTTTGAATCTTGACCAATGAATTTACCAAACTTAAGCTCAATTTGGTCCCAATTTCCAACTTTATCATGATTAGCAGCAAAAGCTACAAGCTTTTTATTATGAGGGAAATTAAGGTTTTTGGGGTTTATAAAACATGGGTTTAATGTTTTGAAGTTTGAAACATTGGTGGTTGTTAATGAAAGACTGCCCATGTCTTTTTTTAAGAAAAAAAACAGAATCACATCCAGACCAGATAAGTAGTAACTGATGAGTTTATGGTGATGATAGGGGTTTTTTTTGTTATAAATAATAGTTGAGGGTTTAAATTGTAAAATATTTGTCAACACAGTTTATTGGTTTGACTGCTAGAGCGGGGTAACATCTTGGTCTAAGATATTTGCCACATCAGCGTAACGTCCGTAAAGCTATTCGAGATTTACTTGTAAAGTAGTACTTAAAAGTTAAAATTGACTTTATTTTAATCCGGCCCTCGATTAAGAACCAAGTCGCGAGTCTTATCATGCTTTTTGTTGCATCAAAAAGTGTAGATTGGCAGGGACACCTCAACCATATGTATCGTAATGGTACCCGTCAATCTTACCCATCAAAAGTTTGATGATCATGCTTTTTGTTAGAATACACTTGTACCATATAAGTTATTTAAAATGGGTAAAATGGTGGAAAAAAGTGCAAAACATAATATATAAAATTTTATAAAATTCGAGAAGTTAAAAATATCAAAAAAAATAAATAATGAGAAGATGATGGCTACATTACAATGTAGGCATTTTCTTAAAAAAAAAAAAAAAAGGGGGGGGGGGGGGGGGGGGGGGTTCAATGGAAAACATGTATCAAGGACTTACTTTTTTTTTTTTTTTTTTTTTTTTTTTTTTTTTTTAATTTTATAAAAGAAATATAAGCAATTGTCTATATTGTAATGTATGCATAATTTCCTCATAAAATATATGAAATAAAAACGATAAAAAAAACTTGTCTTTCGTAACAACAAGGCATCAGTGATTGGGGGTAATATAGTTTTGGGGGTGGCAAATCAGTTGATAACTTATGTACGAAATGTTAAAAGAAAAAATAAGGGGGGAAATTAATCGGGTCTTCCTTCATGGACTGAAAAGGATAACCTATTAAAATATATATAGAACAAGTGGCATAACATGCACTCTCATTTTAGTAAAAACATTAAAATATATATAGAACAAGTGGGAAGTCACCTGCTGCGTTGTAGTATAAATTTTTGAGAAATTATTGCGTTAATTATTTATGAACAATGTTTGGTGGGGTTCTCGTTGTGAGATCGTGACATGTTTTTTGCTGACTCGTGGTGTATTTGTTTGCAATGAATGTAGTGTCGGTCACCAGGGAGTTACAGCGCGGCTAATTTTGACCTTTATAATTTTATAAAAATTTAAGATAATTTTTAAAGTTATTTAATAGGTTAAGGGTGCATTTTGAAAGTTCTTTTATTTAAAAACTATACATATTTTAAACTTCAACATTTTTTATAAAACCGTACGCACATCAAAAGTATATCAATATTCGGCTTGTTTTATTCGTTATCGACAGACCTTTTTGGTAGTATTTTTTTATTCAAGAAACCGCTAGTTCTCTGCTAGATATTTGCCAAATAAAGTTTGTTATATAAAAAGGTCGTAAGTAATGAAAAGTTTATGGTGCAATTTGTATTTCCTTTATTTGTTTTTACTAATATTCGAATAAACAAACCTTTTTTGTTCTGCATGTCGCTACTTGTTGATTTTCTATATTTTTTATTCGAATATGATTTGTTTATTCTCTTCGCTGCACTTTGCTCAAGGAAAATACTTAAAACTGATGCTCTATAATAGTTGTAACGGGTATTTCCGTAATTGTTTTATGTCAAGAGTATATCAATATTTGATTCGTTTTATTTGTAATCCGAAGGCTTTTCTGGCAGTATATTCTTTATCGATGAAATCGCTAAATATTTGTCAGATATTCGGTAAATAAAATTTTATATATATAAAAAAAATTAGATATATATAATTTAAACTTTTATATGTAGTTTAAACAAATATTATGATACTTTTTTACAACTATTTGAAAGCTTGAGGGTGCATTTTAAAAATATTTCATATATATATATATATATATATATATATATATATATATATATATATATATATATATATATATATATATATAATTGAGATCATGCAAGATCATCCTTAAAGTTCTAAAAATAAGATCAATGCAAGAACCAATAAGAGGAGGGCATGTGGATTTTGCTTATTTAAAAAAACTGAAAATTAAATGTATGACCAAAAGGATATAAAAGGTATTTTGTACATCTATCACTAAATAACATAACCCTAACCTAAACCTCCTAACAACCGGCCTCCCTTCTCTTATCATCTCTCCCACATCTAATTTCCTCCCACAAATCTCTCCTCCTCCACATCTAATTTTCCGGCGACCCAAAATCCATAACCGTCGCCATCTTCCTAGCCGACTCAAAACCATCGTAAAATAACCAATAAATAAAATAACCAAGATCTGTTGTGTATGTGGGTCTCGAACAGAATCTACTCTCCTCCTACCCATATCACCAGAATTAGAAAAATATCTCATGTGTCGTATTTTTAAACTAGATCTATTTTTATGTTCGAATCTTGATGTAGTTGGTTTTTTTTAAGAGGTTATAGTTTTGGAGATATGATTAGGATAGAAAAGATGTTTGTGGTTGTTGGTGGTGTTGTTCAAGGATGAAAGGTTGCAAGTTTCGAACATGGTTGTTTTGCGTTTTTTCGGATCTAAATGAGATACACTGATTTGTTATCCCGATTTTTAGATCAGTTGTTTTGCGTTTTTTCGGATCTAAATGAGATACATTGATTTTAAAGTGTCACAAATCGGATGTATCACATTTTTTCATATTCATTAATTGTATTTTGATGTATTAGTTGCTCTGTGTGTCAAGATTGTAGATTATATAGGAATCTTTTTTCAAGATTACATGGACTGTGACCAGGTTTTTTTAAAGATCCGATTGGTTTTTTTTTTTTTTTTTTTTTTTTTTTTTCCTCCAGATTTTGTGCAAATGAAACTAGTAGCAGATTTCTATCTTTCAGTCGTGTATGAGTCGTGATGTTGGTCGTGTATCCGACCTGATGTTGGTTCGTGTTTCAGTTGGTTCATGTTTCAGACGTGAAGTTAGCCGTGTATCATCGGCCACGGTTTGATTTGTGTGGTACATACGAGTTCAGTTTCGGTGATGTACCAATAAATTCGGGTGATGTATTCATTAGTTCTAGTTGTTCATACGTAAATTCTAGTAATGTATCAGTAAATTGTAAATTCTGGTGATGTATAAGTGTTGATGTGTATTAGTTAGTATGTATGTAGTTATTTTTGTAAATATTTTTTATGTAAATTTTTTTTTAATGTTTATGTATCATTGTGTATTACTCCGTAGTAGTTATGTATAAAAAGAGTACACGTCCTTGTATAAAAAGAGAGCCAAAAATTAAAAAAAAAAGTTGACCACATTTTGATTTAAATTCTCCAAAATACCTTTGAAACCCTATTTAATTACTTTAATACCACTCATTGAATGTTAATCTCATCTAGCACTACTTAATAAATCCAACAGTCTAGATTGGGTCTTACTTTTAGAACTTTAAGTTTGATCTCACATTAACCCTCCCTTATATATATATATATATATATATATATATATATATATATATATATATATATATATATATATATATATATATATATGATAGCTTAGCTACAATTTTTGTAGCCAATTAGCTACAATCCTTCATAAAGAATATACTAGCATTGAATCAGGGACCCACATATTAAAGTCAGGACCCACAAATTAAATCAGAGACCCACATTTATAACACAAAATTGTAGCCAATTGGCTACAATTAATTGTAGCTAATATATATATATATATATATATATATATATATATATATATATATATATATATATATATATATATATATATATATATATATATATATATTAAACTTCAATAGTTTTTATAAAATGGTAAGTAGGTCGAAAGCATATTAATATTGAGCTCGTTTTGATTGTTATCAAGAGACTTTTTTTGTGGTATTTTTTTTCAAGATATCGCTAGATATTTGTTAGATTCTTGATAAATAAAGTTTGTTATTTAGAAAAATCGTTAATAGTAAAAAGTTTAGAGTGTGTTTTGTAAAATTGTTTTACTAAAGATTTTGGGCCACACAAATTATTTGTTTCCCATGGGATTTGTTTATATTTTTATTCTATGGCTAATTTTTTATTTGGCTTTGTGAATTGCTATTGACTGAAGAAACAATTTTTTAGTTCCTTCTCAAGAAGATATATACCATCACTTTATAATAGTAAGAGGATAATATAGTCAATAGAGTGGGTAAAAAGAAAGGGTAGCATGGGCAAGGGTTTACCACCTTCCTTTATAGGGTTATCACTTTACCACCTTCTTTTATAATATCTATCTACTAGTAATATTTATACAAAATCATATTTTTAGCCCATCTTTACTCACACACGAGCTTCCCTAATTGTTTATGAAGAAAATCAAATACACCATCCACGTAACTAATTACCCTTTTTTTATGGACTTTTCCCTCCACCAATTTATTATTGTATTCACTAATGAACCTCAAATGCTATTATAGTATTATACAACTTGTTACGCCTCGGATCTATATTCAGATTGTGTGGTGAGAGAGATACTCCATAAGGGAGAAGAAAATTTACTTTTTTTTAAAGAATGAAAATGGTGTTTGGCAATCGTGTAGAGAAAGTTTATTGCATCCCTCTCATTTTGTTGTTTGTATTTTATACGGAGTACTTTTTTCTTCTTTAATACTTTGTAGTTTGTACACATGTACATTTGATAAACATGTTACACGGGGGCGGAGACATGGAGAGCTGAAGGGTGTTCGTCCCCCTCTAACAAATTCTATCAGTTTGTTATTTATTTTATTAAATTTAAGTCCATGGCCTAACTATAGATCGATAAAATCACTTCTAACCTTTAGACGACAAAAATAAATAAATAAATAAATAAATAAATAAGAGAGACTTAACATCGTTTCATGCACAAGGCTTTCATCTAATTTTTTTGATTAGTTTTCATTTGCTTTTCTTATCAAAATTTTAAGTTTGCAATCCGGATATATTGGCGTGTGTGATCACTAAAACCTGTCATTTAATATTCCCTTTAAAGGAAAAGACGTAAACTTTGTATCAATTTTTTTCTGACTTTGCACGTCACCGGCCTATCCATCTAAGAGGGTGTTTTTTTAAGCTTATATGTGGGCTTATAAACTTATGGAAAGTGATTGAGAGGCCTAACACATGTGACTAATAGATGTGACAATAAATTATTGGTTTGTGAAAAAGTGAGTCCCCTTGCTGTCTCCAATAAAATGCCGACATATATTATTAGGCATACGAGTTAGGTATCTCAATCAATGCTTTAAACTTATTTGTTTTCGGCATATATTTCATAAGCTTCAATTTTTCGGTTTATTTTGAAACTTATGCTTATATAAGTTTATCACATTATAATAAACTCATATAATCCCACACATCTCAAAATAAATCAGAAAATTAAGGCTTATATAAAATATAAACCGAAAAAACAGATAAGCTCATAAGCCACATGTAAAGGTTAAACAAACACCGCCCTAAAGCTTTGATTCACCTAGTATAGAGTAATAAGCATCTTTCGTTAAAACTGTTGCAATAAAAATGCGACCTTCCTTTATAGTATATAGTAATAGTAATAAGCATCTTTCGTTAAAACAATTGCTGTACAAATACATGCATTGCATGATCTTCCTTTATATGCAAGCAACACGTGTCCACGCGTTTGAAATAAAACAAAATAAAAATAATAAAATAAATTGTAATTTTCACTTGCTCAGACAAATATTTCTCCCTATATATATAAATCAGTTACTTAAAACTCAAGCAATATATCACTTCACTTCACTTCACTGAACTGAACTGAACTGATAACTTACAACTTATTAATTAACATGGATAAGAAGGCCTCCAACGAATGTTATAACTCATTTTCGTCTACGTCGTCCACTGAAAGACCTTTAACGTGTACCGATCACGGAAGTGGTAGCTTTTCATCAGAACTTGAAGCAACGCTAGCTTCAGAGAACCCGAAGAAGAGAGCTGGAAGGAAAAAGTTTAAAGAAACCCGACATCCGGTTTACAGGGGAGTAAGGAGTAGGGGTGAAGGGAAATGGGTTTGCGAGGTGAGACATCCGGTCACTCAGTCGAGGGTTTGGCTAGGGACTCATCCAAATGCTGAAATGGCAGCCCGGGCTCACGACGTTGCGGTTTTAGCCTTGAGAGGGCGAAACAAGGCGTGTTTGAACTTTGCTGACTCCGCATGGCGACTGCCTGTCCCGGAGTCTAATAATGTAGCTGATATCCAAAAGGCAGCAGCCCAAGCGGCAGAGGCTTTTCGACATACCAAGGAAGATGATGATGATGATGAGTTGCTAGAGTTTCTTGATAGCATGGCTGAAGAAGCACTCATGCTACCACCACCACCTACTGTTGGATATGGTAACTTTTTTGATGATGTGGAATCTTTTGCTGACATGTCTTTATGGAACTTTTAGGCTATGTTTGGCAAAAGTAGCTGTGAGGTGTGAGCAGTTGCTGCAGCTCACTGCTCACAGCTTCTTAAAGAAGCATTGGAAAAATGAGCTTTCCTAAAAATAGTAAAGCTCACCGCTCTTTTGCCAAGCAAACACTAAAAATCAAAAAACTTATTTCTTACTGTTCATCATCTCAAAAAGCTCAGCGCCAATAATATCCTTAGTTTTAGTACTCCCCAATTCATATCTCATTTTTTAAAAAGAAGATTGAATTATTTTTTATTTATTTTCTACCAGGTGACTTGGACTTGGCTTTTTTTAGAAAAGTTAATGGAGGAGATATTATTTAATGTCGATTTGTAAAAGGCTTATTTAATAGTATATTTATGGACAATAAAGATCGACACAATATTGCTACGTGTTAATATTCTTGATGTTTTTAATTAGTATTCATTTATTTAAATACTAGCTAGGAAGGTTCATGGTTGTGCAAAAGCGCAGCCCCATACTGATCCAAAGATACATTTTATATAGTTTATGCTTGATATCGTTTAATAAGGTAACTGAAGATTAGTAAAAGTTGTCATTGGAACAGGTTGCTGACTTGGAACGCCATATATATATATCCTATGATGAGATTAAAAGTGCGGTGTGAGATTGTGGCACAAGTAAATCGCCGGGTACCCATGGTTTTACATTTGAATTCTTTCGAAGATATTGGAAGATTATTGACCAAGAAGATGTGGTGGCTGCTGTTACAAGCTTCTTTTCCTCTGCTACATTTCAAGAGGTTGTAATTCTTCTTTTATAGCTTTGATTCTAAAGATTCATGACGCAAAACTTATTAAAGATTTTTGTCCGATAAGTTTAATTGGAAGTGTGTCTAAAATTATCGCCAAGATTTTGGCTAATAGATTGAGCTATGTTATTTCGGATCTCAAATTAGTGAAGTTCAGTCGGCCTTTGTTGCATGCTAATCGTCAAATTCTTGATGGACCTTTCATTTTAAATGAACTTCTTTCCTTGTGTAAAAGTAAAAAGTTAAAAGACATGATCTTTAAGGTTGATTTTGATGGGATTATTTCGATGATGTTCCAAAATCGTTTGGATTTAATAACAAATGGTGTGGGTGGATCAATGGTTGTCTCAAATCTGCAATGAGACCGGTTCTCTCTAATGGTAGCCCGACCTCGAAGTTCCAATTTCAGAAAGTTTAAAACAGGGGATCCTCTCTCTCTCTCTCTCTATATATATATATATATATATATATATATATATATATATATATATATATATATATATATATATATATATATTTTATTTATTTATTTATTTATTTTAATGGAAAGCTTGCATCTTTCTATGCTGATGATGTTGTTTTTGTAGGCGAATGGGATGCTTCAAACCTTAATACGATTGTTAAGGTCCGGTCTTGAAGTGTTTTTTCATGGTTTCGGGTCTTAAAATAAATATGCATGAAAGCAAGCTAATGGGGATTGGCGTTTCTTCAAATGAGGTCGAATCTGTTGCTAGTATTGTGGGTTGTTCTACTTTCACTTCTCCTTTTAATTACATTGGGGTAAGTGGGCATGTTATGTCTAGAATTAAATCATGGGATGAGGTTACATGCAAATTGTCTTCTCGCTTATCAAAATAGAAGATTAAAATTCTTTCGATTGGTGGTTTGATAAGGATTTATTTGGTACCTTTTTCAAGGGTCATTTAAGCCCAAAATCGTATTTACATGATTAAATATTGCCTAAATCGCTTCTTTTTGTATTGTAGGTACTTGGGATGAGAATTCTGAAAATCGGCGCTTTTTGAACGTATTTGGACGAAAAAGTGAAAAAAATGATGAAGTCGCAAAAACCCATCAGAAAAGGGCGTCTGTCGGCGTCACAGGATAAAACGTGACGCAGTCACTTGTTATTTATGCTGGAAGAAATTAACACACTTCTCTTCAGAGAACTTTCAAGATTTTACACCTGAGGGTGTAAGGTATATTTTGGAGATGAGTGTCACGTATTAAGACAACAAGAGACGGCCCAGAACATTCATAGAAGGACTGCGCCAAGACCAATCATGACGGCGTTAAAGGCTATAACATGATGCTGTAATAACGACAACGTGCACAAGATGAAATCCTAATGCGGCGAGCTGACGGCGTGTCAAAACCCATAAGCTGACGCCGTCAGAGTTGTATTCCTATATATATTTTCGCATATTTTTCATTGTAAAAGGGGGGTAACATCTTTGGGACAACTTTGTGTACGATTTTAGCAGCTTTTGTAAGGGTTTTTCAGCCCCCAAAACCCATATTCTATTGAAGATAAGTATTCCATTTAATCATTCAATATGTCTATGTGTTGTTTGCTTAATTGCTTTAACATGCTAGCTTAAGTTAATTAGTGTTTGCTTAGATCTAATGAAACCTAGTAATTGAATATTGATTTGTTGTCTCTTGTTTAGTTGATTGCTTCGCGTTAGGCTAAAAAAACTGGCTAACCTCTTATATGTAAATAGCTTGAACGTCTTTGAAATGAAACCGTAGAGTGCACTATTGGTTTTTTACGTTGTATTTATTGCGTGAATTGCGGTTGTAGATCCTAGAAAACTTAATAGACTTTAAGGTTTTTAGGAGAGATTAAGATTCATAGAGTTGGGGACTTCGGCACCACCCCACGACCAATATTAAGAAATACAACGCTTCAAATAAAATAAGGACATGACAATTCAACAAATCAGTAGGAGATAACTAGGGAGTAATTAAATCTAACTTAACACGTTTTCCCTATCATAAGAAGTCACCACAGTTAATTTTCTTGTTTTTTAATTAGTTTTATTATTTTTATAAGTAGTTTTGGGTTAGTTGACTAGCAACTAATTCCGCCCAATCTTTCAAAACACGAGATATTTTAATTGCTTTCTAAAAAATATAAAAATACAAAAAGAATCATCTCTCTCCTCTAGACCTATCTCGTCATACATCTTAACCTAACGACACTATTCCCCTAGAAACGATCAATCCCCCAGACATACCTATACTACACTACAACGGTTAGGTACACTTAGAGGATTGTAAAACCTTTTGTGAAGGTCGCAACCATCGCATCAAGTTTTTGGCGCCGCCGCCGGGGAATAGTTATTGTTTAGGTTTAAGTTCTATCTCGTTTAGGTCTACTAACTAGATTCCTATCAAGTGAGATTTTATTTTCTTCTTTTTTTCTTTCATTAGTATATCTTTTCTTCGTAATTCTCTTCATTTGCCATCATGGTGAATGAAGGCATCTTTGAACCCTTTGGCCCACCCCAACAACACCACGCACACCAACACCAAGACCCACCAAATAACCGTGACCCACCAATTCATTAAGACCCACCCGAACAACCATACCAAGACCCACCTCGAGCTCGTACTCTAGGTGAGAACTCCAAACCAAGCCACAAAGGCTATTAGAACACAATTGAGCTCCCCCAAAGAGCCAATGTGTCTCCCTTGCGATACGACACCATCCGGTTGGTGCAAAGCGGATGTGCATTACATGGACTTCGTTCCGATGATCCAAATTAACATCTCAAGGATTTCCTTATCGTAGATTCCATAGTCCTTGATGTTGCCACTCAAGAGACAAAGCGATTGCGTCTCTTCCAATTCTCTCTACGTGACCAAGCTAGTCATTGGCTTGAGCGTTTACCCGCGGGATCTATCTCATCTTGGGATGATCTTACTTATCATTTCCTCGCTTAATTTTTCCCACCATTGAGAACTTCCAAGCTAAGGAATGATATCTTTATGTTCCAACAACGTCAAGGTGAAACACTTTACAAAACGTGGACTCGTTTCAAGGACTTACTCCAAAAAGTCCCTCATCATGGCATTGATCTTTGGCTTCAAATCTAAATTTTCTATGATCATGTCAATTAATCCACAAGGCAAACCATTGACCAAGCAACCGGTGGTAAGCTACGTGACTATAATGCGGAAGAATCGTGGGGAATCATAGAAGATATTGCTCTCTATGACAATGAATGTTGGAATGACCCCCGCGAATTGAGCAAAACGGTCAAGGCAATATCCTTGACTTCGAATAACTCAAGCATTCCCAATCGTAGGATGATGGAACTTGAAAACCAAGTCAAGTTTCTCATAAAATCCTACGAAGCTCCTAAACCTTCAAGTCAAGTGAACAAAATCACTTCTTTGTGTGAACTATGTAGTGGTCCCCATGACACTCGTGATTGCATTAAACTCCCCAAACAAGCTTTTGCGGATTATGCATCCTAGCGTATCGACGGAGCGGCAGACAAGTGGTTCACTTTCAAACCCAAGCAAAACACTCTTGGTGATTCCTACAATCCCTCTTGGAAAAATCACCCAAACTTTAGGTGGAGACAAAATCAAAATTCGTCTCAAAATAATTTTTCAAACCCACCTAATCATTTCCAATCAAATG
The DNA here is from genome assembly GCA_030686995.1 of Artemisia argyi. NCBI lineage: Eukaryota > Viridiplantae > Streptophyta > Magnoliopsida > Asterales > Asteraceae > Artemisia > Artemisia argyi. The sequence goes on from CM060697.1 coordinate 183,778,468, forward strand.
GTTCGTCCTCAAACCGTACCGTCAACAACAATCCTTCCACCAATTCCAACAATCTTGAAGGGTTGATGTCTAATTTTATGTTATCTCAAGAAGCTCGTTTGTCAAAGTTTGAAGCCGATTTTAAACAACAACAAAGCGAGATGACAAATAAAATTGACAACATGTTAAAGGTTCTCAATGATCGAGTATTGGGAGCACTCCCTAGTGACACCGTAAAGAACCCAAAACTAAATGTTAACTCCATCACATTGTTTTCGTCTCCTAGTTCTTGTCCTCAATTTTACTCGATCAATGCAATTAAAACGTGTTCCAAACAAACTCAAATTTTTAAAAAAGACCAAGAAGTTAATAAGCCAACTAACATGTTGGTCAACCAATATATTGAAACACCAACCAAACATGAATCCTATCCTAATCTCGACGATGAATTCAAGGAACATCACATTGAACGCCCGATACTTGATGTTTTAGCTCGTGCTCCTTGCTATAATTCCCTTTTGGGAAGTATAAGGAGAAATTTAAGTTAGGAAAGAATGGGACTGCGTTTGTTCAAAACAAGTTGCCTAAAAAGTTAGATAATCCGGGCATATTTGTTTTACCTTATAGGATTAAGAGTTCCAAAGCCTTTGATATGTTAGGCGATCTAGGATCAAGCATTAATTTACTCCCGTTGTTCCTTTGTAGAAGTCTCAACTTAGGGATGTTAGAGAAAACGGATGCGGTGATTGGTTTAGCAGATGGAAGTGTTGCTTATCCGGTAGGAATAATAAAGGACATGTTAGTACATATGGGGAAATTAACTATTTTGGCGGATTCAAAACACCCACTAGAACTAAACACATTAATCAAAACAGCACAAATGCAAGATTCTCAATCAAGAATGCCCAAAAAGCTTTGGGCTTTTTTAAAGAACTAATCTTCTCAATATATCATCATAATTACTTAAAGAGAATTAAAAATCAAACCTTGGAAAAGGTAAAGTTTGAATCTTGACCAATGAATTTACCAAACTTAAAGCTCAATTTGGTCCTAATTTCCAACTTTATCATGATTAGCAGCAAAAGCTACAAGCTTTTTATTATGAGGGAAATGAAGATTTTTAGGGTTTATAAAACATGGATTTAATGTTTTGAAGTTTGAAACATCGGTGGTTGTTAATGAAAGACTGCCCATGTCTTTTTTAAAGAAAAAAAACCGAACCACTTCCTGACCAGATAAGTAGCAACTGATGAGTTTATGGTGATGATAGGGTTTTTTTTGTTATAAATAATAGTTGAGGGTTTAAATTGTAAAATATTTGTCACACTCAGCTTATTGGTTTGACCATTGACAGACCAAATTAGTACAGGTGCGTGGCATGGGCTACACCCTATTTTAGGTCATAAAGTGTAATTTTTTTTCGAAAACTGTCATTTCATGATATGTGTAACCCCCGATAATTCTTTTTTGGTACTTTATTGACTAGTTTTTATTTTTATAATTTATATAACATTGAAAATTTTTTTGGTACTTATGAAAAAAAATTGTGCAACACTCTCTCAAAAATCGTGGCTCCGTCCCTCGGTTTGACAACTAGGGGTTAACATCTTGGTCAAGATATTTGCCATGTCAGCATAGCTACGGAAGTGAGCTATTCGAGATCGACTCGCAAAGTACTTAAAAATGACTTGATTTTAATCCAGGCCTCGAGTAGGAAACAAGTCGTGTTCGAGTTTTAGAATCTAGTGAGGATCGCAAGCGGGTATTGATTAAAAGGATATGTATATGAAGGAGTCAAGACGTCAAGTTGAGCTAGATACATCAATTATTTAACGAGCTCGAGATTAAAAGTAAAGATACGCACATACGAGCTTGAGTTTTAGAAAACGAGTCAGGTTTGAAATTTAAAGCTGGATTGAGCTCGAGTTTTAGTTGTTAAACTGAGTTCAAGCTTGGCAGTATTCGATTTGACTCAGATTGAACCCCTGATAGTTACCAAGATTACCAAGATTAACAAGTAAAGTCATTTTTACTCGCAGTTACAACTTTGAAAACTGGTTACAACTAAAACATGCACACGCATATAACGTTGCCATACACAACCCTCTAATAGTAACTTGAGCATAGGTAACATATACAAGACATTAACTACTAGAACAAATTTAAATGGGAAAAATATTTAATAATGTATCATACTTGTCACAAAAATTAATTTTATGTAGCGAACAAAAAAAAATAGCTTTTTGATGTACTGAACTTTCATTTTTTGACCTTTTCATGTACTATTGACATTTTTGCCCCTCAAAATATTGAAAATCCAAGGACATTTTTGTCACGAAAATACATCAAAAATGACAAAAATGAAAGTTCAGTACATCAAAAAGCTATTTTTTTTTACGCTACACGAAAGTAATTTTTGTGACAAGTATGGTACATTATTAAATATTTTTCCCAATTTTAATCAAACCAAAAGTTTATATCAACAATAAGAATACATTTGAACAACATCCTATAATCTCAAAGAGACTATATATATACTATACAGCAACAAAACAAGTCACTTGATATTGACCTTATTTTCTATAATCGATCTATCCTACATTTTCACAAAACATAGAAAGACTAAAAAATAATTACAATTTCGTCTTAGATTAAAATTAAGATCAAAGTGTCTTTAACTCGGGTAAATGATAATACAACAACGAAAACCTATTGTTTTCAAACCATATATGTAACTCGTGTTACTCTTTACATCATTATACAGTGGCTGGTGGCTCAGTCTCTTCGGCTATCACTTCCGCTACTATTTTATCAACTTCAGAGTTCTTCTTCATTGAGGCCGTTTTTGAGAGGTGAGAATAATTGCCCGTCTCTTTAAAAAGTTGAGAGAAATGCGGTTTGCAGAATAGATTACCATCCAAAGCCGCGTAATTAGATGGTGTGAGTTTGCAACCTCCTTGAGCACATTTGAAGCATTGCTTATGGTAAAATTCACCCTCAACGGTTACCTGCAAATCGTTTTCCTTTTATTTCTACTTAAATCGACGATGTATCAATTCATATAAACTTTGCTATTATTATTTCGTTACACACTAAGTATGCCTAAACTATAAGGAACCAATTATATATGTTGTGAAACTTATTGTTTCATAAAAGCTAACCTTTTCTAGTGGATACACAGTTTTGTGACAAACTGCGCATTTTTCTTGAGTCCCCGAGAACATCGAAGAGAGTTTACTAGGGCTTCTTCCCTGTTAATGACATTTAAAATCATAAACAAGATCATTCGGGATTCATACATATGTGAAACCGAAATGGCCCTTGAGAATGTAGTTCTTACATACCATTTCACTAGCTTTATTCGCGGCTGATAATAAGAAAAAAAATCGAGTTAGAAAACCACATATTAACAAGAAAAATAGCAATCAAAATATGTTTCATAGAAGAAGCTCACATGGTATTCTTGAGATGCCTCCCATCTCCTTGAACTTTTGATCAAAGTGAGGCTTGCAGTAGAGTGATCCATCCAATTGAAAGTAGCTACTCATCTAACACATACATTTTGCAAAACAAGTTTGATCATATAATAATAGATTTCAGCGCTTTTTTTATCTTTAAATTGTTTTAATCTTATGTGTAATGTTCTTAAGGAACTCGAATACATAAGAACAATAAGCTAAAACTAATATAATGCTACATCATATTCGATTCAGAACAAGGTCTAAAAAATCATAATAAGCCTGATAAAGTGTGACCTTCTGAATGACGACGTGTTCATATTATTGTGAACATAACAAACTATATTTTGTTTCTATAAGGTTTTTAGAATGTGAGAGCTTGTGTTTGTATAATACACATATACGAAAATACATGTATACCACGAGTTTTCCGCTGCATTGGACGCATCTAAAGCACGTTTTGTGATATGGGATTCCATCTGCAGAGATCATTTCTACGAAATGAACGGTTTTGTCACACGCCCTGCATTTCTGTATCGTCCCACTGAATGACATTTCTCACCAACTTTTCTTGCTCGATCGATTTTATGAAAAAAGAAAGAAACCAAAACCAATATGGATGAAGAACCTTAAACCAAAATGTATTTTTTTGGTACATGCTATGGATTCTATTGAGTGGACAAAATTGTTTTGGCATTAAAGGTCGAGCTATATGCATGCTTTGGTGTTGGGAATCAAGAAATTTGAGAATAATTAGGAAATAATAATACACATAACCCATTATCATTTTGTAAAAAGTAGAAAACTAGTTTTAAGTCCCGCGTATAAACGCAAGTTGTAAAAATAACCACTTTTTAAAAATCTTTACTTAAAGTTGCAAATAAACGCAAGCAATTTTAATATGAAAGATATATGCATATTGTCTCGTTTGATGATCATATAGGATTGTAGACTTTGCTCTTAAAAAAAAAATAAAAATAAAAATAAAAATAAAAAAATAAAAAAATAAATCCTTTTATATTTTAGGGAGTAACATATTCTCAATGTTTTGCCTATAAAAAAAATATGATATTTTTTCCTTAATTACCACAATAAGATCTTGATTTACAGTATATGAAGGGCTTGTTTTACCTAAGTAGAAAAGAGTTTTTAATAAACTTTATATGCAAAGCGCTAAGTTAACTTAGATAGCAAGTAATTATATATTATTGATTTGGTAATGTAGTATTCAAATTTGGAAAAGGTTTTGTTCAAGTAATATAAATATTATCGTGTAGGGTTTTTTTTTTTTTTTTTTTTTTTTTTTTTTTTTTTTTTTTTTTTTTTTTTTTTTTTTTATCATCAAACAAATCGCTTTGCTTGGTGTTTTGTTTGGCTATCGTGTTGATTTTTGGTAGTGTTGTCCATCCTAACATCGAGGTACGTATGATAGTTCCTAAGCGAAATTTATAAACTGGCTACTTTTTTAATTCGTATTCTCGTGATGTAAATTAGCTAGAATAATTTGAGAGAAAATTTTGTGACAAAAAAGCTTCAATAATTATGAGTTCGATGATTCTAAGTTAGATTCCTTTTATTTTTGTTAAGCAGGTTTTGATTCAATAACATGTTTTGTAGTAATTAGCGTACGATTTCGTTTATTTAAGCATTTGTCTAGAAGTAATTATTCTTATAGATTTTAAGAGAGTTTGCAGGTGGTAACATTTATTTATAAGTTAAGTTGAGATAGACTGGTGTGGGATGTTGCCTGAAGTACTTGCTATAATAGCACAAAAACACATAGTTTTCTACGAAGACTATCACTCTTTTGCCGGGGTTTGTAAGTCTTGGCATTTGGCAGCCATAGAAGCTGCAGAGAAACACAAGTTCCCGAATGGACCTCCCTCGCGGTTCCCATCTCTAGTGCTAGCTCAGAAAAGCAAAGATAAGGAGTTTCGTGAATTGTTGCTCCTTTCAAACAAGAGCATACACAAGAAAAGCATCCGTAAGATACGACTGCCTCAAATCTATGATAAGGTATTTATGACTTCATGTGGATGGATTGTAACTGTGGGATTAGATAATGCTTCACAAATCATCCATTTACCTTGTGAAATTATCAATAATGCTTCACAACTCATCCATCCTTTATCTTGTGAAATTATCAATCTACCAAAATTCGACACCCTTGATCCAGAGTTCAAGGAGCATTCAGAATGGCATCAAGGAATGCATATAAGAAAGCTACTCCTCAAAACTAATAATAATCAATCTTCATTAGCATTGCCATCGGTTGTTGTATTATGGGGATTGTTTCGCAAGTTTGGGTTTTTCCGGCCTGGAGACAACAAGTGGACAGCTGTTGAAAGTCTAAAGCGCGATATGATATATGACTTCACTTATTACAATGGGAGAGTTTATTGTTTTGACTATAAAAACCAGATCTGGGCATGGGATGTTCACGGGGAAGATCCAACAGTCACGGTTGATGTTTCAACGATGCTGGAGGATCTTTATCATGAAGCAACTGTGACCGTAGCTTATCTTATTGGATTGGACGATGGCGAGAGGAAGAGGTTGTTGGTGGTTGTTAGGGAAGAGAAAGGTAACCATCGGTGGGATAATATTTACAAAACAAAGAGATTTATAGTTTTTGAATATGATTTGGAAAGCAAAGTATGGTCGAAAGTGAAAGATTTGGGCACCAAAGCTTTGTTTGTGGGGGATGAGTCGTTTTGGCTGGAGGAGGACACCACTGGGGTGATTAAGGGCAATTGCATATACTTCACAGATGACGCATATTTCTTATTTGGTTGGCAACATAAAGCTAGAGATATGGGGATTTATCATCTTTCTGATGAAACCATTAAGCCTTACTTTAATGGAGTATCAATTAGTCGTATTACCCCTCCGATATGGCTTCAATTGATCTAAATTTTATGCACAATGCAGATGTGTTTGCTTACTTTGTTACTAACTACCTTATTTAAAGATTCCAAACAATACTTTACATTGGCATGAATCTTTCGTAGCTATTTGGTAAAAGCGCTTACTTTGTTACTAACATTGAGATGCAAGCCTTTTGATGTTTGAAAGACACAAGGATATTGTATGTTTTTCAAGAATCCTTGTTTTCTTTATAGTTTTATATACAAGCATGCAATATTAATATGAAAGATATATGTTGTCTCTGTTTGATGATTGATAATGTACCCTCCGAACAGGTCGAAGGAGTACTCTCCTTCGAGTCTGCTCAAAACCTACATAATCGCAGGCTCTAGCTAGCCTCCTAAATCCTTCTTGGGCGTAAAACTAATCTCTTATGATCTAGTTACCAGTTGGGAATTCGTCAAACGAAGGTATAAGCCCTCCGGGGTATTCTTCAACGAACATAAGATGGAAAGAGAGCAAGACCAAGTCTTACCCACGTCCCCTGTCTTATCCATGTTCTCTCTTCTTCCTTGACTGATCCGGTAATTCAGGAAGAGTGGACATTAAGCCCTAGCGGTTAACCATAAAATCATGGGACACCCCCATGATCTCCTATAAACGTGGAAACACTCCCCAAGGCTGTTTTCTTCCCCTATATATAAATAGTCTTGGACGAGTTTCAGTTCTGGTATGCAATCTCAACAACTCTACTTAATTATATTATGGCCCAAGTCCGATATTATTAATTTGGAATGTATTCAAATTATTAGACAATATTATTAGTCAAACTATATATATAGAGTGCACATAAACCCTAATGACCCAAACTCACAATTGGGCTTAAGCCATATTTATCATCTCATACAAGTAATTATAAATATGATTTATCGTGTAGGGTTTTTGTATCAAACAAATCGTTTTGTTTGGCTATTGTGTTGATTTTTTATGGCGCTGTCCATCCTAATACTGAGGTACGTATCATCGTTCCTAAGCGAAATTTATAAATTTGTTACTTTTTTGAGAGAAATTTTTGTGACAAGAAAAGCTTCACTAATTATGAATTCAGTGGTTCTAAGTTAGATTATATTCCTAGTATTTTGTTTATGTAGGTTGATTTAATAACATGTTTAGTAGAAATTAGCGTGCGCTTTTGATTATTTAAGCATTTGTCTAGAAGTAATTATTCTTATAGATTTTAAGAGAGTTCAACTTGCAGGTGCTAACATTATTTGTAAGATTTGGGCACCAAAGCTTTGTTTGTGGGGGAGGCGTCGTTTTGGATCGAGGAGGACACCACACGGGTGATAAAAGGCAATTGCATATACTTCACAGCTGATCACATGACTATTACAATGGAAAAGCTAGAGATATGGGGATATATCATTTGTCTGACGAAACCATTGAACCTTACTTCAACGGAGCATCACTTAGCCTTTGTACCCCTCCGATATGGCTCCAATCGATCTAAACTACTCTATATACATGCATACAATGTGGTTGTGTTTGTTTATTTTGTTACAAGTACTTCATTATTTATTAAAAGATTTCAAACAGCATACTTTACATTATTGTCCTGAATATTCTTATGCTATTGGTAATAGTGCTTACTAATGAATTTTGTTATATTTGTTCACATTATTTAAATGAACAAAAACAAATGCCTAGCTGAAGTATCTTTACAGTACGAAGCAAGAGCATGTTTTGCCTTAGTGAAAGAAAAATAACACATATCTCCCTCGATCGTAATTAAGTTGAAAATTTACATATCTCCCTCAAATGCATAAAGTACAATGTTTAGAGGTAAAGATGCTTTTCTAATAAGCTTCACAGATAAATTTTTAAGAAGGGAGAAAAATTAGATTAATAACTTCCAACCTAAGAGGGGATGTACGTTATTTCCCTTTTTATAGCTACATAACCGGTTAGGGTTTGGTTTCCAAAAGTTGTACACGAATTATGAAAGTGATTTTGCACTTCTCAGATGTGGTTCTCCACATAGGAACGAACTGCTTTCAAGTTTTTATTAGTTAGCCGGCAAACTTCTCATATAATGCAAAGCGGCCAAAGCCTAAAATGATGTATGCATTAGCTTGTAGCTAAATAGTTTAGCTTTAGTTTTAGTGAGTCTAACGATGACAACAAGGTTAATTTTGCGTGTGCTTTGCACCGGAACTAACATCTTATGTAAGTTATCTTTAAAAAAAAGAACATCATTTTTTTTCTGGCTACCTATCATTCTATATTATGAATTCCGAAACGTCTTTGTTCACCGACTAGGAAGAAGAACAAGAAGTTGTTAGCCGGGACTTGAATTTTATTAGAAGAGTGGTGTCGTTTATTAAGAGCATACGGTATGATAACTCACCAAGTGAGTTATAGCTTAACTTTGGTGCGTTATACCATACCGTCCCCCAAGTTAAGTTAAGCTTTAACTCCTAATGTTAGCCAATTAACGTAGCGTTAAAGGGGGGGGGGGGGGAGGGGGTTGGTGAGTTAAGCTTTAACTCAGAAAGTTATTATACCCCCCACCCCCCCCCCCCCCCCCCCCCCCCAAGTTAAGCTTTAACTCGGTTTTTTATTTATTATTTATTTATTTATTTTTAATTATGATAAAAGTGGGGTCCAAAATGTTGAGTTAAGCTTTAACTCAAAATTGTTAACACACCGTTTTTTTTTTTTTTTTTTTTTTTTTTTTAGGTGAAATGGTTAAAGCTAATGTGGCGGTGTGTTAAAGTTTAACACCGGGTTACCTTACTTTATGATCAAGAATTTACGACTTGCAAATCAACCGATGAGGAACATGATAACGTGAGATTGTTATGGTGCTCATCACCGTTTAGTCGCCTCCTATTTTAGTGAGAACCCCATGTACGATGCATACACATTCCGGAAGAGGTTCCGAATGAGTCGTCGCCTTTTCAACTGGCCGGATAGTTTGGGAGGTACGTATTCATTGTCCATTCTTTCGTAATAATATTAATTGTGCCGGAAGAGAAGACATTTCCCCGTTGATGAAGTGCATCACTACAGTTCATCAATTGGCATACGACACGGTTCCTGATGCTTTAGACGAATATCTGTAAATGAGTGAGAAACTTCTCGTTTATCTCTTGATCATTTTTGTAATTCTGTTATGCAAATTTTTGGACCGGAGTATTTGAGGAAACCCATTATGACTGATATTGTAAAGCTTTATCAGCATCACGAAGAAACACACGGGTTTCCGGGGATGTTAGGAAGCCTTGATTGTACATAGTGGGAGTGGTTTGGTTATCCGAATGCATATAAAGGGCAATATTATAGACGTAATCATGATCCGTATCCATTCATTTTGCTGGAAGTTGTTGCGTCACAAAACTTATAGATATGGCATGTTTTCTTTAGTGTTTCTGGGTCGAACAACGACATCAACGTTTTACTGCAATCCCCTTTATTTAACGATCTCAAAGAAGGAAAAGCACCAGAGATTCTGTTTTTGCTTAACAGCGTAACTTACCCATGCGATACTATCTCGTTGACGGGATATATCCGAAATTGGCGACACTTGTTAAGATGATTCAAGAACCAGCTGATGATGACTACAAGCGAATAAGGTATAAGCAAATGCAAGAATCAACAAGGAAAGATATGGAACGAGTGTTTGACGTTCTGAAGAAGAAATGGACTATATAAGCCAATTCTGCACGAGCGATGAAAAAAGAAAGAATAATGAATATGATGTATACATGCATCATATTACATAATATGGTTTGAAAGACAAAGGAAAGGCGATACCTCCCGATTGGTAAACACATCAACCGGACGACCTCTTACGATCCGATGAACAAGTGCGACGAGTTATGAGCCATATCAAATAGTCACAAGCACGTCAAAACCTTCGTGCCAATTTAGTCAATCACTTGTCTCGCAATGTTTAATTTCAGTTTTAAATGTAATATTCTTAATATACGAATTTTATGTAATGTTTTTAATTTATGAATAAAAGTTTTTAATTTCGTACGTTTACGTTTACGTTCACAATTACGTTTTTAGTTTATGAATAAAGTATTTAAATTAAAAAAATAGGTCTAAAGGTGAGGGGAAGATGATCAAAATGGGTGAAAGGTGAAAGGGAGTGAGAGAAGTGAGAGCAGATAGAGCTGAGGTGGCGCTGAAGTATAAGATGAGGGGTAAGTAACCACTCCAACCATGTGTTTGGTCTTGGGTTGCATTGGGGACAAGAGGCTTTTACATCGGGTTAGTGTGTATATCTAACCATGTGTAGAATGTAGATGCTTTTTGTCTTTTGTTGCACCCATAATTGTCACTGATAATTGAAAATTGGTTTTTTGTGTGTTTCATTCATCAATAAGAAGATACATATATACATAGGCTATTTAGGGTAAATTGGTAATCACTCATAAATGCAAGCTTATCACTAGAGAATCACATTAACTAATATACAACTAATTGCTAAACGAGCTAACACTCTCCCACAATTCGAACGGCGAAATCGCGAAAGCTCGGACTGGAGGGTAAAAGCTAATAAACAATAAAGGAAAACTAATAAATGATTGTTGAAGAAGACATTCGACAGCAAGCGGAAGCATATCTTCAAGCAGCAACATACATAAACACGCAACAAACCGGATAAACCAAAGTATCCGAACCAAACAAGATAAACCAAAGTATCCTGACTAAATGGGATAAACCAAAGTATCCCTTACCAAACAGGATAAACCAAAATATCCTGACCAAACTGGATAACCCAAAGTATCCCATATAACTAAAACAAACAGGATAACCAAAAGTATTCCCTACAACTAAAACAAAAGAAATTACAACTAATACTCATGCACTAACATCAAAAGAAAAGATGAAAAACGAAAGTTGGTTCTAAAACTTCAATCTCCAAAGATAAAGATCCACCAATTTTATTTTATTTTATGGTGACAAATGTGGGAAGATGAAAAATGATAGGTTGTTTGTTTATGGAACATTGGAACAAACATGCAACGAGATAATAATAATGGGAGGATGAGGAGTTTCTGTGTTAACCCCCCGTGATGTCATGTAATCATGTGTAACTGTAAGAAGGAAAAACAAAGATGATTATGGATTGATACTTTGAGTATGGATCTAGTGAGAATAATTAATTAAATGAGAAGAGTGAGAAAAAATCATAGCCACATATTTTAAATAAAGAAAGAGAAATAATAGGAGATGCATCTATTTTTTATGGGTGCATCTAATATTTGTGGTTGTAGTTTCTTCTCATCTTAATTATATTTCTCATTTGATCCTAAGTTTTGATACTTTATAATATGTTACATGTCCGTATACTGTATGGGATATTATGGGAAAAATAGGCCCACGTTATAAAGACGGGGGTGGGTTTTTTATAAAGACGGGGTGGTTTTTTTTATTTTTTTTTTATTTTTATAATTTTGTTTATATCAAAAAGCTATAAACCTGAAAGTACGGAACATAAAATATAAAGTTTAATATGTCAAACGCTTAAAATTGTCAAAAATACGAAACAAAAATTAACAAAAACTGGGCTGCGCTAAAAAAAATAAAGGACAAACAGAGAGACAATGGGCCTGCCACCCTTGTCCCCCGTTTTTATAGTATAACACGAAAAATATTGGATGTACGTGGGGTATGAGGAATGGAAACAAAGCAGCATCTATGTCACTCGTATCTTGTGATCCAAATGTGATGTGGGACAGCCTCTATTGACTTTGGTTTCTGTTTTAGTACACTAAAAAAATTGGTGGCTCTCACGTAACCTCATGGCAGTTGAAATTTTTGGATTCTTGCTCGGCTTGAGTTATAATGACGGGGTAGATTTTTTAGACTAACGGGGGTTTGACTTTTTTGGCATTTTGTGCATTTTTTTTTTTTTTTATTATTATTTTTTTTTTTATAATTTTGTTTATATCAAAAAGCTATAAACCTGAAAGTGCGGAACAAAAAATATAAATTTTAATAAGTCAAACTGTTAAAACTGTCAAAAATACGGAACAGAAACTGGGCTGCGCTGGAAAAAATTAGGGGACAAAAGGGAGACAAAGGCCCTGACACCTTTGTCCCCCGTTAGAATAGTACGACCCTTCTTGCTCTTCATTCATAGTACATCAGTGGTCACCATATTCAAGAGTCAATTGGTTTGTAATTTAGAGGTGCTTGGTGGGGTCAAGGGAGTGATAAATGGGGAAGGGATTAATTAAAAGGTGTTTGGTTGGAGGGGGTGATATAATGATTACCCATTAATGAGTAATAGATCATTATAAAATAAATTAAAGGATAGAGGATTGATTATCCACCATCACCTATTCTTTTGCATTCCTTTTTACATTTCCCCATTACTAACCAGGCACGGCCTTGGTATTATTTCAAGTGAGTAATTTTGTAAGATAGGATTTTTGTTTCTTTTGTATGTCAAGTTGACAAAAGTTACATAACAAATCATGCAAACTTAGCCAACTATATTTTTTTTTATCAAATAAAAAAAACTCATTTTCATCTTCTTCTTTTTTAAAATTAAAATAACTCGTAAAACGTTAATTGTTATATAAAATAAATTATACCATCGCGACGAGAATTTAATTATTTTTCTATAAATATGCATTTCTATATAGTTTCTATAAACTTTTTTTTTTTTTTTTTTTTTTTCAAAATTTTCGCCAAAAAATTCACATGTGATTTATTACTTTAAAAATCACATGTGACTTGTGAAAAATAAAAAACCACAAGTGATTTTACAAATCAGAAAAATAACAAATCACACGTGATTTTACAAATCACGTGTGATTTTTCTTGGCGGAAATATTGAAAAAATAAAGTTCGTCGAAAGTGTATAGAAATGTATATCTATATAAAGATAATTTAATTCTCGTCGCGATTGTGTATTTCTCGTAGCTTGAAGATTTACCATTTTGCAAGATATGTTGTTTAAAACAAGTGGATAATGATTTTTTTTTTTTTTTTTTTTTTTTTTTTTTTTTTTTTTTTTGATGAGAAAATAAATGGCTAGGTTTTAACCGTTTATTTAAAAAAAAAAATGTTATTTGTTGATATCAGGATGGACTCAATAAGGGGATAGATTCATTTTATCCGTCACATCAGTTTTTTCTCTCCTACGATTGATTGTCAAAGTAAGACAACCTACACTACAAAAAACATACACCACAAATATTTCTTTCTAATTAAATAAAACACACACAAAACAAATAGATAATCGGTCGTCCCCCAATATCTTGAGTAATGGTTGATTACTTATTAGCGGGTAATAAAGCATCTCATTATACTTAACACACCATGCTTGTTCATTATCATTTCCATTCCCCACCTTATAATACCTCCCCAATTTTGAAGCTTTTAAGTTTTAAATGAAGATTGAAGTGTTGTGACAAACTATTAAGGGGCAACGTGGCAATGTAAGAAAGAGTGACAAACTATAAATGGTAGATATTTAAATAAATTAATACTCCGTACTACTTCCAGCAGTAAAAACATCAAGAATGAACACGTAGCAATATTGTGTCTTTATTGTCCACAAATATTAAAAAGCCTTTTACAAGTCGATATTAATAATATCTCCTTGATCGACTTGTCTACAAAAAGCTAAGTCCAAGTCATGATCACCTGGGAGAAAATAATAAAACTAAAAGTTCCATAACGACATGTCAGCACATGATTCCACATCATCAAAAAAGTTACCATATCCAACAGTACTACTCTGAGGTGGTGGTGGTAGCATGAGTGCTTCTTCAGCCATGCTATCAAGAAACCCTAGCAACTCATCATCTTCCTTGGTATGTCGAAAAGCCTCTGCCGCTTGGGCTGCTGCCTTTTGGATATCAGCTACATGATTAGACTCTGGGACAGGCAGTCGCCATGCGGAGTCAGCAAAGTTCAAACACGCCTTGTTTCGCCCTCTCAAGGCTAAAACCGCGACGTCGTGAGCCCGGGCTGCCATTTCAGCATTTGGATGAGTCCCTAGCCAAACCCTCGACTGAGTGACCGGATGTCTCACCTCACAAACCCATTTCCCTTCACCCCTACTCCTTACTCCCCTGTAAACCGGATGTCGGGTTTCTTTAAATTTTTTCCTTCCAGCTCTCTTCTTCGGGTTCTCTGAAGCTAGCGTAAGTACTTCAAGTTCTGATGATGAAAACCTACACGTTAAAGGTGTTTCAGTGGGCGACGACGACGAAGACGGGAAATAGTTATAAGATTCGTGCGTGTTCATAAGTAGGTTTTTTGTGTTCGTACGTACTACGTAGTATGAAGTTGTAAGTTATCACTTATCAGTTAAGTGATTGCTTGAGTTTTAAGTTATTGATATTAGAATGTTGAAATATCTTTATATATATAGGGACAAATATTTGTCTTGAGCGTGTGAAAATTACTAGTTACTTTATTCTGTTAATTTTGTTTTATTTCATACGCGTGGACACGTGGTGATTGCATATAACTAACGGAAGGTCATATCAATATTATGCTATACTATATACTACATTTTGTTTTAACGAAAGATGCTTATACTACTATTACTATACATACAATAAAGGAAGGTTACTGCAACTGTTTTAACGAAAGCTGCTTATTACTATACTATGTGAATCATGCATTGCAACTTTTGATAGATAGGTGACGTGCAAAGTCGAAAAAAAATTGCTACAAAGTTGAGATCTTTTTCCTTCAACGGGAATATTACTGTACATGTTGTTTCTTAGTGGTAGGTCATAGAGCGTATCTATACGTACCCGCAAGGACATATTTATAATTTCTTGTTTGAATATAATTTTTACATCAAACTCTTATCAGTAGTCCGCAAACGTTCAATTGATTGTTAATGAGGGTTTTGAAGAAATAGGTCACGAGTTCACTTACAGTGGCCGAGTTTATACATTTGATTCTAGGTCCTCCTATATCCAAGCATGTGATATCTACGGTGAAAATACAACAGAAGTAGTTGAAGTTACAAGCTTGCTACATGTTCATAAGAGCATGGGGAGTAATAACGCCTCCCCTGCGTTTCTGTCGATGTGGCATCAAATCACGCAACAACAGGTGTGATAAAGGGCAATTGCGTATACTTGACGGATGATGTTCTTGAGTGGTACCTTGAAACTGAAAATGGAGGAGGGAGAGACAAGAGAATATACCATTTAGCCGATGAACCACTGAACCTCACTTCACCAGAGCATCTTATAGCTTTCTTAACCCTCCAATATGGCTTCAATAGATTATTTTTTTCTGATATGTAAAGCTTTATATTCAGAATCATTGTCTTTGCTACAATTACTTAAGATTTATTATTATTGTTGTTACAAGCTTAAATATTTCTATTGTTGTTAAAGCTCATAACCCCAAGCTTATAAACCCATGCGTATATGCAAAATTGCAAAGACGGAACTTAGTAAGGAATGGGAGGGGTTGTGTGCCCCTTAAATTTTTAGCCACAAGTACAGTTTTAACACTTATGTTTTGTAGTGCTAGGCATTCTTAGTACAAATATTACTAGCTTGAAGCCTGTCCTAACACAGGTACTTTTTTTTGTTATATATCAATTTTATTTTGGCCCGTCGACTTGTAAGTGATCGGTCAATTCATGCTATGTTTGTTCAACCGGGTAAAATATGTGCATCAACCGATAATAATCTTTTAAACAAACAACCTTAACATAATAGTAAAACAAAACACGTACAATATTTCGGAAAATCCAAAAAAATCATGCTAGTTTTTACAGAGTAAAAAATATAAATTTTACAACTAGTTTGCAAATATCGGTTTCTCAAATAATAAACCTCTAATCCATTTGGCTTCAAGTGAGAAGTAAAAATGACGAGATAACTGTGTCTTTAAAAGTCAAGATTTCCACATGGTTTGCTTTGTATATTCTTAGCGCCAATTTGCGAATCATCTTTTTTGGGCTCACTGTTTACCCCTCGAGTTCTTCCAATCCCCAGCTTTGGCAAACCTCGATTTAGCCCCTCCAGCAAAACACATGCTTTACACCATTTCTGCACATTTAAAATAAACAAAACGCTAACTAAAAATGTTACCCATGAGGCCATGATGAGCAGGTTGAGTAATGGGTCAAAACAGGTAAACTTCATGTATGAGTTAGGTTTGACCCACAAACATTTTTATCCACTTCTAAAAAAAATATCTAAGAATAAAAATATGATTACAAAAACTATTGAAATAAAAATTTGAGCCAAAGTTCACCTTGGTTGACTTCTAAGTTTTAACCCATATAAGTCTTATATTTTTTAGCTGAACTATTGTTTAGCTGACCCATTTGACTCTTCTACTCTTTAGTCAAATGTCTGGAATAATGGAATGTCACAAACTAACCTGGCTAGAAATATAACCGCAGCGTTGACAAGTTCCTTGCTCCGGCATTTTTGTGGATGTCGCGATTCTGAAATCCTCACCTGATTTGATGATGTCGAGTATGGCTCGAGGTCTACATTGTAAAAAGCCAATGGGGTTAAACCAAACTAATGACAATATTCAGTTATAAGTTAAACATTATAAACTTTGAGCTATCGTGATCTCCTTGCAGACAACGAACCACATTGCCAAAATAGATTGAAAAAACATCACTTTGCAAGTGCCACTGTGCGTGTGCCAGGCAAGATAATTACTATCAAAGAATAGAAGTTTCAACCCATTTACTTATGGATGGGTCTACTTGGGTTATGGTTTATTTCTAACGGGTAGTTTAAATAAGAAACAGCCTAAAGAGTGACAGGTCCAAGTGGTTAAAAATCACCAAAAAGCGTTTTTTTTTTTTTTTTTTTTTTTTTTTTTTTTTTTTTTTTTTTTTTTTTATGCATAAAACCTTGTAAATCACCTTGCATAAAAAATAGATAATTACTCAAATACTAACCAAAAATATATTACACATCCAGAATTTGTGAAAAAGAATATCCTTTTCCGTTCATTCTGACAGCAACGATAACTAGTTTGCAACAAATAACACATTTAGAGAATACACACAGTCCAAGGCACGAACCTCATTCTCTCTAGATCTTTTATGAACTCCCGAGCAAACCCACGGTAAGCATTCGGTGAATATATGCCTGCATTGACAAAACAAAGATCTTAAAGAGAGAGAACAGAAAGAAAAATAGTGTACTATATTGGCCTGTAAGCCTATTTTCAGCTTAATTTAATCGCCATTTTACAAATTAAAACGTGCCTATCAACATGGAGTATTCAAATATAAGACTTGTTGCAATTTTTATGGACAGACCAAAGGGAAACAAAGACCGACAAAAGGGTGAATAACAAACTTACATTCAGTTGAAAAGTAGTCCAGTTTCTTGAAGTATGCGTACGTAACCAATAGTTAAGGTTTTCAAACAAATTTAACAAATGAACAAATATATATCACCACACGGCAAAAGAACTTAGCAAGGAACAGAGAAAAGTCAAGATAAAAGGATATATAACAATTTCCTTCTCGTATGTGTATTTAAATGGCTTGCATCTCGGAATCGGCCCATCTTCACCGGTAATTATAGATGTGCATCTGCTTAACCTACAATAATAACCACAAGTAGATTAATGATCACATAGAGATATAACTAATCTATTAGAAAACAATACATAACAAAATCTTGAATAAGTTACCTTGCAATGTCACCACGCAATATATTCAAAAGAACTGTCTCGGCGATATCATCAGCGTTATGTCCAGTAACTAGCTTGTCCACTTTTAACAAAGCAGCACCACGATCAAGAGCCTTAAGATAAAAACATAAAGCAATTAAACATCAATTTCAATTACAAAAAAAGAAACATACATGACATCAAATGGAGTCAATTTATTTATGTCATGACACTTTACTGCAGATAGCTGACCTGGCGACGAAAGACACCACAAAATGTGCAATTGTTCTTTAGACCGATCATCTTCACAATCTCATCCATTGTCCATCCATACAGATCCTTATATGAAACAACTTTGAGCGGCAAACCATACTGTATATCACCAAAAAAACACAAATTATAAACATTAAGAAGCCAAAATTGATACTTATCTTCTTAGCGTAATTAGACTATTGCTATTTCGTTTATAAGGTCAACTTATTTTATGAGTAAAATGAACAAAAAGTTAGGGGAGTTATTTTGATGACAGCTTGTTTGAAGATAAACATAGCTTTTTTTTTTTACCTGAATCTCATTTCTTTTTACAGTTTCCAGTGAATCATCCCTGTAGCCTGTGATCCCTTCATCGACTGATAAGAGGAAGAGATCCAAGCCATAGTTGTGGCGACGGTTTAATTCTGACATTACAAATGCAAGAACCGTGGAATCTGCATAGAAATCCAAAGAAAATGTCAGAAAAGACTATTTTCAGCCCATAGCAATTGCTAAATAACGCAACCAACAACAACATCAACACCCAATCCTGCGAGAGCAGGGCATGGGGGGAGGTAGGATATAGATAGGCATACCACTACCCGAGGGTAGAGAGACAAACTTCTACCCCAAAATAACGCAACCAACATACATTATTGAAATTCGAGAGCTTTATGACTCTTTCTCGAAAAACAAGTTATTCTAAACCAAACTATGTATATGTTTAACACCCTTCTAAAAGAAAGGGTTTTGGATTTAGAGACTTCACCTTTTCCACCAGAAGCACCGATGGCAATGCGCTCACCACGCTTAAAGAGGTTGTTGTCAATAATTACCCTATGAATCTCATCCTCAAATACCTCATAGAAGCATTCCCTGCAAATCTTTAACAAATCCAAGTTCTCTCAAATACTACTAAAAATCTCGACTTTCGGATAGATGGTTCATTTACTTATACTTTTTCTTTTAACTTATTCGCAATCAATCCAATTTCCCATATCTGCCCTCATCCTTAAAAAACATGTCTTACTAGTATAATGCTGATAATGTATTTTTCAACTTTAATCAAATCGCCCCTATTTCTGTAAGTTAATAGCTCTAATGATAATCTAAGGGAGTGTTTGGTATTGCTTATTTCTTCTGCTTATTTTGTGTTATTCAAACTGTTTCAAAATGTACTTAATATTAAGCATCTCACAAGTACTTAAGGGGTGTTTGCTTAAGCTTATATATGGGCTTATGAGGTTATGTGATTTCGGCTTATGTTTCATTAGCTCAATTTTTTCAGCTTATTTTGAAACTTACAGGCTTATATAATCGTATTATGACATAATAAACCTACACAAGTTTCAAAATAAGCCAAAAAAAATGAGCATATAAAACATAATCCGAAACCACATAAGCTCATAAGCCCAAAAATAAGCTTATTTTTGGGCTTATGAGCTAATCCGTTTTCGGCTTTTGTTACATAAGCACAAATTTTCTTGCTTATTCCAAGACTTATGAGCTTATATAAGTTTATTATGTCATAATAAGCTTATATAAGCCCACAAGTTTCAAAATAAGCCGAAAAAAATGAGCTAATGAAACATAAGCCGAAATCAGATAAGCTCATAAGCCCATATATATATATATAAGCAATCCCAAAGACCCTCTAAACAAATAAACAAAGGGTTTAAATTAGTGTATAAAAAAGGTTTAAAAAAAAGAAAGGTACTTGTTGAAGGGTTTTGGGTCTTTTGAGAGCAGGTCTTCTTTGGTTGCAAATACAACACATCTTCATCATCCTCTTCTCTCCTCCGCCGCCACCCTCCATTGATTTTCTTTTTTAAGGTTTTCAACTTTCCTGTTTTTTTTCAAAAGAGTGTTTGGAATTGTGTTTTGTGTAAAGTTAGAGTGACTTGTACAAATAGCCCCCTATGGTTTGGTGAGATTGCAGTTGGGTTCTTAAAACTTTGAAAGTACAGTAGTATAGTTAGAGTTACTAAAAACTTCGTTATTGTGGTTAACGTATAATCGCGCATTTAATCTTTTTCACACAATAGGTACGTCGGTACTGTTTATGGTTGAAAAACCTTGCATCTTTTGTCCTTTTGAGGGATGTTTTTTTTTTAAAATGACGAAAGATGCAAGATTTGTCAACCATAGGTAGTGTCATTGTACATAATTTGTAAAAAGGGCGAAATCTGAAAAAATGTGTGGCTCAATGAATAAACTCATATACCACTAGACTAAAGATTTTTGTGGATCATTTATACTTCGTATTTATATTACACGATGCGCGCTACTTATTTATTACTATATATAGTAATTCAGCGACAAGTGACGCAAGGTGACGTCATCTGGGTTGCAGAAATTTTTTTTGGCCCAACAACATGCCCACTTTGGCCCAGGTAAAAGCTTAAAATATTATTTACAAAACATACCCTCTACTATATAATATGTTAAAAAACAGCGCAAAACATTATTTACGAAACATACCTCCTACTATATAATGACTTACGAAAACTATTTTAAACTTTTATCTAACATATATTTAGCGAGCCCCGCTGCAAAACGCCATCAAGAACCACGCCGTTTCAAATTTTTTTTGGACTTTTTAACCCCGCACCGAACACCTGACCCACTTTCTACTTAACAAAAAAAAATACTGTGCAATAATCAACGACATGAAACAACGCCCCGCCGCAACGCGGCAGCCGGCAGACCGTTGCCCACCTCATTTTTATAAAATAGAAACAATGTTGATTTGGCAACGATATCCGAAAGATGTGAGTTAGAATGATGTTGTGCTACTCTAACAATAATCTTAGTAATATAATTGTAACATATGACAAAATACATATAGTTAGAATGAATGCATACTTGGATGATACTTATGCAGTAACAAGATAGCATTACTCTTTATTTTACTTTATAAAGTTGGCTGATGGACCAGATTAGTAATGTGGCTTTCCGATGTAGAGGTTTGACACAGGCCTCTACTCCAAATAACCCGAGAAGACTCGTCCTCTAATATTGATCCCATACTAGGTCTTGGTCAAAAACAACATTAAATCCAAAGCCTTAGAAGCCCACATAATGAGTACTAACAGCTCCTAAGGCTTTGTCATTAATCAAAAAAATAAGGTACAGTTTAGTAGGAGGGTTTTAGACACTTGAAATGGATTGATAATTTAAAAGTGTTGTTTGGTACACTAATTTTGAAATAATATTATGGAATAAAAATAAAATAATAATAATAATAATAATAATAATAATAATAATAATAATAATCATTCCACTCTGAAGTGGTATTTTTCGTGTGAAAGATATAATCACTGATAGTCCCACACTCCCACTCCCACTCCCACATATGAATGAATGTAAGCCACAATTTTTTGCAGTTTTCTTTTTAAATATATTTTTTTTTTCTTTTTTGTGTCTTACAAATAATATTTTTAATATGTATTAACTTATAATTAAAACTAGACGAGTACCCGTGCATAGCAACGGGATTTATAACGGCAAATAGGGTTGACAATTTTTGTCCGACACGAAACCCGACATGAAACCGACACGTAAATTAACAGGTTTGTGTTAAGTCTATAATAACATTCGGGTCAGGTTTGGGTCGACCCAACTAACCTCTTTATTAAATAGGTCAGGTTCGAGTTGAAAATAAATTAAGCGTGTCGACCCGTCAACCTGTTTAAGATTTTTTTACATAAAGTAAAAACTATTTATATTTTATTATATATGTTACATGGGTTAAACGGGTCGACCCGCAAACCCGTTTAACCTATTTAACTCATATATGTGCGTACTTTTGTATATAAAACGTGTTAAATGGGTCAACCCGAAACCCATTTAACATATTCAACCTGTGTAACCTATTTAACCGGCTAACCCAAGTATATATACGGGTTAAATCAGACAGGTTCGGGTTATATGTAAACAGGTTAGGGTTGACATAGTTGACCTGATAATTTGAATGATTCAGGTTTGGGTTGGGATTCTAGACCCGCTAACCTGTTAACCCGAACCCGACCCGAATTGCCACTCCTAGCGGCAGATAATTGTAGTGATATTTCGATTATACAAGTGGGAATTAAACATAATGTTTTGAAACCCGGTTCGACCCGGATGGTTCAACCGGGTGAACCGTTCCGGTCAAAAAATTAGTCGATTTAAACCGGGTTAACTTGCTAGGTTGGGTCGAAAACGGGTCAAATTAAACCGGTTCAACCTGTCGGCTTTGAAGCGTCCCGGGTCAACCCGGTTTGTGATTTGTATTAATTAGTTGTATTTAATTTGGTATATATGTTTTTAATTGGTTGTACAATGTGAATAAATCATTGTACTTTTAAGTAATGAGGTGTTTTAATAAGAATATTAATTACATTTCATAATTTCCTTTAATAAGATTTTTTCAAGATTTCCACTTTTCAAGATTGACCATTTTTTCAAGATTGACCATTTTTCCTTTATATGTAGTATAGATATATTTTTTATATAACTTTACATTTTCTTTCTCTTCTTTTTTTCTCGTACCTTTCCTAAATCCAAATCTGATTCCAACCCCGTTTACAAACCAAACGCACCCTAAAATTGGTTTCAGGCTCAAAGATTTGCTAGTTATTGCTTGTTTCCATTTTTAGTCAAGAAAAAAGTTTAGTGATTTTATTAAAAAGGAAAAATCTATGAGTTGCTGATATACTTTGTAGTTTGCAAAGGTATTACCTGGAAGTTGGTGAATTTATCTTGTTTCCATGAAACAGTATTTATAGGATACGAATCAGCATATGAACAAAAGCCAAATCAGATACTAACAAAGTAGCAAGTATATTTCGTTAGATAATATCTTCGCTAATATATGATAAGGTTCTCATTCCATTGACCTCTTTACAAAAAACCAAACACAAACACCCGAAAGTTTACATTGATTGAAGCCATATCGGTGGGCTGAGATGGCTACGTGATTTTCCTGTGTAGTGACGTCTAATGAAACATTCGTCAGATAGATCGTATATCCCCATGTCTCGCCCTCCTCCATATTCACTTTCACGGTATACATCGACAACGTCATCTGTGAAGTATATGCAATTGCCCTTAATCACCCCTGTAGACTGTAGTGTCCTCAATCCAAAACGTCGAACTATGTCCCACAAACAAAGTTTTGTTACCCAAATCACTCACTTCTGCCCATTCTCTATTTTCCAAATCAAAGTCCCAAACTTGAAGATACTTTGTCTCATAATCACCCTCATCCTCGATCGGGCCTTTTCTGCTAACCACGAACAACCTCTTCCTCTCGCCATCATCCAATCCCACAATATATGATATGCCTAGGTCTTCCGCATCATCGGCATAAAAATCAAAAGGAACATGTGAATGAAGGACGACTATTTTTGTAGGATCCTCCCCATGAACATCCCATACTTGGATTACGTATGAAAAATTAAAAATATAAACTTTTCTGTTATAGTAAGTGATATCCATTATCGAACTCTCAGCGTTATCAACAGAGGTCCACTTTTTATCTCCAATACGACAATACCCTAGCTTCTCTGAATATCCCCACACTACTACAACCAATGACAACTCAGCTATGAAAAGTAGCTTCTTGATGTTGTCATACCATGTTCTAGTATCTGATCTAGGAAAGGTATCAACCTTTGGAAGCTCAAAGATTTCACGAGATAATGGATTGATGAGTTGTGACGAATGATCATCTGC
Source organism: Artemisia argyi (assembly GCA_030686995.1). Lineage (NCBI taxonomy): Eukaryota > Viridiplantae > Streptophyta > Magnoliopsida > Asterales > Asteraceae > Artemisia > Artemisia argyi. Next base: position 183,802,398 of record CM060697.1, read on the forward strand.
CACGGTTAAAAGCCACTCACATGAAGACCTACACAACTTACCGTATACTTCTGGGAGCCATATCTCGCGGATGGTCTTGTTTGAGAGGAGGTATAATTCACGACACTTTTCATCTTCTACTTCCTCTGAAAGCATTAGAGATGGCAACTGGGAAGGGGGTCCATTGCCTTTGGCAACTTCTTTTGCAGCTTTTAAAGCCACTGTATGCCAAGACTTACAAACCCCAGCGAAAGAGTGATAATCTTCATAGAAAACAATATGTTTGCGTGCTATTACATCAAGTACCTCAGGTAACATATTCGACCATCCCATTGTAGAACTCAACACCTTTGAAAAAACTAACATTAGAAACTAATGAAATAGATAGTTAAATAGCAAACGAAAAGCAACAATAGCCAAATTAAGTGACTATAACTTTATTAATCAGAACTCTGAATGTATAACTCGAATTTACAAGGATTCTCTATTTCGATATATAGCACATGTGAACAAATCTTGCCATAAAACTAACACTAGACGACCAAACTGTCATAGACTAAAAACACCAACAAATATAAGAAACCGGCAATGGAGACAGTTATAACTCACAGAAGTTTCACTCTACAAGACTACAACCGTTGTTGTTTTCATTTGTAAGAATGGCCATGGTTAAAGAATTCGAATGTGAATCTTACACGAAAACGTCTTTATGTTTAGGACAAGAAGCAAACTTTGCATATATAGCAAAATTAAACGTATTTATGCTTAGGACAAGTGATAATTATCTATAAATCTAGCTAACTTCTCACTTTTTCAAATTTTGTGTAGCCATCTTTCTTTTTATTTCTATTTTTTATTATTATTTTTTTTTGTTTTTTTTATTTTTTTATTTTTTGGGAATCTTGAATTCCGTCCGTTATGTGTATTTTATGACCATTTTACTTCTCCATTTATTTATCAACCCTCCTACTAACCTACTAATAGGGATGGGTCATAGGTCACAAAATACACACAATAGACACAATTCAAAAGTATGTTGTATACTTGTATAAAAGCACAAAAAAATGGCTAAAGAGAACTCGAAAAATTGGCAAAGTCAGCTGCATTTTCGGATAAAGAGCTATCCCTTACGACAAGAAGCAACCTTTTGCATAGACAGAAAAACTAAACGCATAACTCTTTTAGACTATGAGTAATGATGGGGTGTTCCAACACGTGGTCCCCCGTTTTGTTCATGTTTCATGGGTGGTGGGTATGTTTGTGTTAAGCTGGCCACTTTGTGCATGTGGTGTGTTCTCGAGGTTTAGTGTTGGAAGTGGAAAGTGATGGGGCGGTGCGTTTAGTGAACCACTGCTACTAGTCTTACCATAACATCATTATCATAAGTTTGACTTTCTCTATGGTCAAATACTAAGTAAAAGACTTACAGAACATATATTTCAAGACCACAAACAACACATGTATTCGCAAGGGGGTGTTTGTTTCAGATTATCTAACGGGCTTATAGCTTTTGGCTTGTGCTTTTTAAGCACATTTTTTGTTTATTTGGAAACTTGTCGGCTTATATAAATTTATTGTGACATACTCCGTAATAATAAACTTATATAAGCCGAAAAGTTTCAAAATAAGCCCCAAAAAGTGAGCTTACGAAACACAAGCCAAAAACCAAATAAGTCATAAGCCCGCTATATAAGCCAAAACAAACACCCCTGAATCAAAATAAATAAAAGAATGAACCAACAAGCAACTAATAAGCATAAATTTGTTGTATATAAAATATCGAGATAGTCAATTGGTCTTTTTCAAAAAGAAAAAACAAGCAACTAATAAGAATAAAAATAATAATCCAACACTTGTTAATACTAATTTAAAAAATATACTTGAGGAAGAGTTTTAGATCGTTTAAGAGAAGGGTTTTTTCTTTGGTAATGTATGTTAAACATCTTCTCTCCGCCGCCCTCCATTTGATTTTTTTTTCTTCCCCGGCAAAGTTATCAACGTGTTTGGGATTTTCTGTTATGTTTTGGTTATATATTTTGCAAAGGTGGGTCGTCTGCTTTATTTTAAGTTTAAGTTGGTGTGTTTAAAGTAAATTTATTTTTAGGATAGAAGAATATATTTTTATATACTTTTGAAATTGAGTTTACATTGCCATTATATTTTGATTTATTAATAAAAAATAAATTTCCTAAGTTTAAATGAGTCGACCCGAACCCAATAAGTCCTTATAGGTAGGGACAGAGCTAGGGGGTCCCGTGGGTGCCCGGGACACCTATGGATTTTTTTGATGTAATGTTAATTTTAAGAAAAAACATCGATTTTTTCCAAATGTATGACCCCGATCCATTGAAATGTGTTTTTAGTCTTATTTAGTTAGCATCTTAAACTCTATTATGTTATGGTTAAAAAAAATTGTGCCCCCGGTGATCTTTTTTTTTTTTTTTTTTTTTTTTTTTTTTTTTTTTTTTTTTTCTGAACGGCAACTTTTTATTAAAAACTAGCAAGGCGCTAGAAAAATTACATCGAAATTAAATAAGGGTTCTTATACCAAAATTCTTTAGAAATACAACTAGAACACCGATTGGAGCTCCAATTAAAGGAGCAAGAGACTATGTCGTTGAAGATCCTTGAACGCCTTGGAGGAACCTCATCAAATAAAAGCCTATTCCGAAATGACCAAATAAGCCACCACATTATATGAAACACAACCTCCAATAAAGATTTAAGCTTAGGCGAAAGACGGGTTGAAAGAAACCACGCATCCCAATCTGAAAAAGAGCCCATCATTGTCCATGGGAGATTCCACCATCGACAAATCAGAGACGAAAGCTCCTGAGCTATCGAGCAGCCAAAAAATAAATGATGAACATCTTCATTAGACGAATCACAAATTGGACAAATAATGGAATTCGTAAGGATACCCCTTTTACTCAAGTTAAGTCGGGTAGGAAGCCGATCAAGGCGAGCCCGCCAAGCAAACACATTAACTTTAATAGGAACAAATCTGACCCACCGCGTTTCCACATTCAGAGAAGGGAGATAGATGTCATCAAGAATTAACCGAATATCTTTGACACGAAACGTACCTTCACCGTTAAGATCACACGACCATCTGTCTGGAGACGAAGATAATTTAACCGAATCAATAACGTGTAAGAAATCAAGCCATTGCTGTCTCTCTACCCCATCCCGAATCGGTCTGCGAAAAGAAGCACATAAAGAGCTAGCATCCATCTTAGCAGCTACCGAAATATCCTTGACAGTTTCTAAAGCAAAGATACGAGGAAATCGATCACACAGGACCATATCCGAAGACCAAAAATCCAGCCAAAACTTGGTCCGAACACCATTACCCACGTGCATTTTACAATGAGATAAAAGATTAAAACCTTTATCGTCTAAAACACGAACTTCCCGAATGATGGAACTCCAGCAGGATGAAGATCTGGAACCAAGATTGTCAATCGAGGTACCATACAAAGCTCTAATAATATGGTACCATAAGGACCCATCTTGAGATATAAAGCGCCAAACCCATTTAAGGAGTAAAACCCGGTTAAGAGCATAAAAGCTCGAAATCCCAAGACCCCCACGTTTTTTCGCAGCCAAAACCTGATCCCAAGCAACCCATGTCATTTTCCTGTCAGAATGGTTAGCACCTATAAAAAACTTACTTCTGATCCTCTCAAGGTCTTGGAGAACACCAGGTGATCTATGTTCCTGAATCCATCCCTGCTTATAGGGTTGGGTTGATTCGGGTCCAACCAAGCTTATCGGGTTTATCTGGTCAACCCGATAAACCCGATAGCCAAATAAGGTTGGGTTAGGTTTTAATCGGTTCGTTATCGCGTTATCAGTTGACCCGATAAGCTATAATGACCCATTAACCAATCTATCATTTTTAAACTAATACCCGTTTAGTATAGTCAACTGGTCACAATTTTTAAACAAATTTATAAATTGCATCTTTAAACTTGGTTCTAGCGTATTTGTATATTTGCATCAGTACCTTAGTTGCTTTTTTTCTATTTTATAATTTGGTGCTATAAGAGGCAAAAAAAAGGACATAAATACTGATAAAAAAAATTCAGGCCAAAATGGCTACTTGTAATATACTTTGAAGTTTCAACTGCTTGTTTTTTCGTTATATATTAGGCTCAAGGAAATACAAATGTCGTCCTCTTTTCAAATTAATCTCATACTTAGCGATATTTTAATAAATGAAGCAAATTGTAGGATGAGATTAATATGTAAACCGATAACCTGATAGACCCATAAACAACTAGGCTTTTTTGAAGATAAATAACTAGGCTTTTTCGATTCACCAGAAGCTGAATTAAGAAAATAGGTAATAGATGCCGATGAAGGGTCTCTCCCGATGATGTTGTCCTTCTAAAGCTCAATGTGATTTCACAATATAAATTTTAGCTACAACTAATTTGCCAAATGCCTTTAAAAAAAATATAAACTTCAGTTTTCAGATTATAATATAAGCTCAACCAACTCATTTTGCAAAAATTTAAATATAGCTAGTTACTATAATTAATCGTTATCGCAACTTATAGAACTAAGGGAGCGTTTGGTATGCCGCCATGAATCAAAATGGGAATGATTTTGATAGTAGTGGTGGGGCCCTAGGTATGAAAGATCCATACCTTACCCTTTTGAGGTATATGAAGTATGGAACATTTCTGTCATTCATTACCATAGTGGTCGGCCCCTTCATCTTAAACAAACACATTTAATCACTTTCATAGTGATAGTCTCATTCCCATAGTGGGATACCAAACGCACCCTATATTCGTCATTCATAAGAAAACTGTATAATTAATGGATTGGAAATTTAGAATAATCTATACTACTTATAATGGAGGAATGACTCTCTCTCCAAAAAATTAAGATGTACAAAAAAGGATGCAAGGTTTACAACACTTTAAAGCAAGAAATTTTCATAATTACAACAAGCAAAGCATTGTGTACAACAAAAACAAGCATGAATCGAAATTCAGACCAAAATCCTTAAAATTATACATTAATAGCATTAAAAACACCCCTACACCCAATATTACACTCATTTAAACATATTGTACAACCCTCCATTAAAACCCATCCATATGTTCATGCTTCCTTCATCGCTGCCATCTTCCCATATCGCGATGGTTTTGGTTGTTTCGGTATTCCATCATCACATCAATACATAGCCTAAAGCAACAAACATCAACCACTTTGTAACAACAAAAAGAAAGAAAGTTTCGAATAGTATTTTTTGTTCGGATTAGGTCAAGAAAAAAGGGACGAATTGTGTTTTCTTCGCGGGTACAAAAAAACGATAACGAACAAAAAGAAAGAAAGTGTCGAATAGTAATGAAACCATATGGACACAAGATTCGGGAAAAAAAAAGATCTCAGTTTTATCTTTTAATACCCACAAATTTGCTCGTAACAACAAAGGTATAAATGAAAATCATCATTGATCTTTTTCGAAGCAAAACTTCTTTTTAATATCCGAAAATTAAAAAGAAAGAACAAAACACAATTGTTTCATTCATTCTCTCTTGCGGGTCAAAGAATACAAGAAATGAAAAAAAAAAATAAGAATGAAAAAACCTACCTGTGTTCGAAGCCGACTACAAGATAGAGTGACTTTGAGCTTGTGTTCTGGTCCGAACAACAAGAAAAGTATAAGACAGTGTGTTTGATATTCGGTGTGGAAAGGGTAGCTTGACTGCGTTTGTAAGTGAAAGAAATTAGGGATATGGGTGCTACATGTTAGGTTATTAATTAGGGTTATAACAAAATTTTGTGTTGGACTTGGGCTGGTGTAATCTCAGTTGGGCCTCTTATCCGAATATTTAGTTTAAGTGTGTTTTACAATTGGTTTATGTTGAGTAGAGGTGCAAAAAAATCAGTTTTTTTCGGTTTTCGGTTTTTTAATAACCGGTTTTTCGAATAACCAGTTTTGGTTCGGTTTCTGTTTTTCAGAATCGGTTTTCTTCGGTTATAAATGTTCGGATTCGGATTTTTTATCGGTTATTTACCAGTTCGTTTTTTTTCTGGAATTTTACTAAAAACTGTGTGAAAATGTAACATAATATGTAATTGTGTTGTAAATGCAAGCATATTAAACATGGGAAATTAAAACATTAAACTAAGCAACGAAAATTAAAACAACGATTACAACATTAAACTAAGAAACGAAAATTAAAAACCCTAAACTACCATACGATAATAAAATTACAAATCACGTAAATGATTCAGTCTGTGACATAGCCCTCGTCAGTTGAATCGGAGGCAATGGAATCGTCCTTACTCGATGGCACACGGGGTAATCCCAATCCCCATCGCCGTATAGCTCGACGGTTTCTCCGATCCTGTTTAGCTCTTGCTCGCACTTCGAGATTTCTTGCCACACGTTCTTCCTCTACTTCCACATGTAACAATTCTTGCATATCTTGCTCATACAGTTCTTCATCAGTCAACGCACGTCTATTGGGTTGGTTTTGTGATGGATAGTTTGCCAGTGGATTGTAGTGGGGTGGATTGTTTGCCGGTGGATTGTTTAGGTATCTTAACGTGTGGATGATTTTGTGTTGGGTCACTGAATTCCCCAATCTTCTTCTAACAAGGATTTGAACGTAAAATCACCTAAGTGTAAACAAGTCACTGAGTGAACAGTAACTCAGTGAGTCATCTTCAGGATGCTTAGACCGAGCCTATGAAGAAAGGTTCTCCATTCAGTGAGGCGGAACTCAGTGAGTGGCATCTAAGCCAAGAAGAAGGTGATGGGTTCAATGAGGATGACAATAACTCACTGAACCCCAAGACTCCTCAACAACTATCAATGTACTGAAGACTGATGACTTGAAGACTGAAGATTTGGCGGGACTGGGCGGGAAAGTTTGAAATGGTTCACTAAAGTGCTTTATCATTTTAAAGTCAAAACTTTCCCCAAATGGTTAAATCCAGTCTGTCATCAGAAAGAACCTTTTGGACTTAACTCAAAGAAGTTTCCCTTGCCAGAGAATAAAATCTATCAAGATTTTATTAAGGAACACTTAGGTCCATTGTATATTAGAGTTGTTCATACTTGTGTATAAATAGGGAACATAAGTGAGGGGTAAAAGTTGACAAGTTTGTGCAATTAATGCAAAGCATTTACAAACCACTTTTACTCCTCCAAATAACAACATAGCCCCTAAGATAGCTCAGTGGGTCCTCAGTTGTCACTCAAACATTGTTTTGAGTTTAGAGAGGAGTCAATACCACACTTGTCATTTCAATCCCAAGTGTTATTCCGCAAACACTTGGGTACGATTTTTTTTATTAACTTCTAAAGGGACCAACAAGTGGTATCAGAGCCTCAAGTTTGTAAAACTTTTCTAAATTTGTTTTCAAAATCAAAAGAGTGCTCAAAAAGTTTTTAAAACCTTGATCCCACCATGACTGACTCAGATGTTCCCCAACTCGTAGACAAAAATGGTTGAAGTTATTCAGCAACTGCCCTTCGACTTGAAGTTGGAAAATTCAACAAGTGGAAAAAGCGAATGCTTTGCTACTTAACGGGGATGGAACCTTATTATATCAAATTGATTAATGATAGTCCATTTGTCCCAACAACTGCCCAAGGTTTAGTCAAACCTGAAGCCCAATGGACCCCAGATGAAAGGAGGGTGGTCAATCAGGACCAGCGCCTGAAAAGCATCATTATATCATGTCTTCCTGACGATATAATGGAATCAGTGATTAACTGTCCCACTGCCAATAAGACATGGACTGACCTGGTTCATAGCTATGAAGGGCCTTCTGATACCAAAGAGAATAGAATCATGGACCTCAAGCTTGAATTCAATACCTTCAGGGCCAAGGATTCTGAAAGTCTCTCTGAGACTTATACTTGGTATAAGACTCTCCTGAATGAGCTGACCAATGATGGTGTTAATCTGTCAAAGCATGAAATCAATGTTGGTTTTGTCAACAGTCTCCCTGAGAAGTGGTTAAACTTCTCTCAGGGTTTGAGAAACGCTAACCATATTCAGAACCTTGAGCTCCCTGCTATTTATGGGAAGTTTGTCTATGAAGACAATCTTATCACCAGGAGATACCCTGGTAAAGCTCAGGAGACCAAAAGACCTTGACAATTTCACCCATATCAACTGTTTTCTATTCCAATGGTGTTGTGCACGACTTCTAAGATGAGTTTGATGATGAGGTTGATCAAAGAACCAGTGAGGAGTACCTCAATGATCTTCAAATTGAATTTCATGAAAGGGCACTCCTTGCAAACTCAAAAAGGTTCTTTAAGAAAAACAAATTTCCTTCTAAAGCAAATGAAAACACTAAGTGTTTTAAATGTGGCAAAAAGGGCCATTTTGCAAAAGATTGTTTTTCAAAAACAACCTCAGAACCATCTTTCAAGTTTTCAGGAAATAACTCTTTTTCAGGACCCAACAAATTTCAACCTAAGTTGCTTCAATCTAGTCAAAGATTTGAAAAAAAACCCCTCAAATTGACTTTGAAGCCAAATACAGGAAGGCTAAAGCCAAACTTGCCCTTCTTGAATCATCCTCAACAGTCACTCAGCTACCTCAGGCTCCAAAGCCTTCTCAGGCTAAGAACAAAGGGCTGGTTGCTGAAACCTTTGACTGGGATGAAGTTGAAGTGTCCTCTGATGATAATGAAGAAGTTCATATCAGTGCCCTGATGGCCCTATCAGATGACAACAAGCTTGCTGTGGGAAAAAGTCATGCAAGAGATGGAGAATGGGTTAACATCACTATGAGAAAGGTAAACATCTTACTTTCTATGGATGATGATGCTGATTGGAAATCTTACTTAGATTATATTAATGTTGATCTTAAGTATGTTGAAGAGCAAAGACTTAATTTGTTTTTGAAATTTAACAAACTGAGTTTTGAATTAAATCAATGTAGAGATGAACTACTTGCTTTAAAACAAGCTAACCTTGAAAGTGTTACACTTCAAATTCAAAATTATGAACTTGTTAAACTAAACCAAGCTCTTCAGGAAGAACTTAAGAAAGAAAAGGAAATTATTTGGAAATGGACTCAAAAGAACCCCAAACTCTATCACCCAGCACCAAAAAGGTTGCCATGGGTGAAGAACAACTCACTGAAGAGTCTGGGGAGAGTAGCCATTCAAGAACCTTTCTGTCTGCCAGCATACTCTCTAGCAAAGAACTTGCTCCTAAACCCAGTGATTGGATTGAAAGAAACAATCCTGACAGTAAGCTGCCAAATTTTAACACTTGAAGAATCCTGGAGCCTGAAAGTCAGGCTATCAAGGAGCTGCTAGGAGTCACTGATGAACTTAGTCCTACTGAGTCCATCACTGAGTCTAAGTCTGATTCACCACTCCCTCCACTGAAACATCTTCAGGGAGCTGAACCCAATTCTGACCTTGCACCATCAGTCTATCAACCCCATTCTCCCAAAGAGAAATCAGGGTTAGGAAAGACTATTCTGAAGAGACCTACTCCTGCACCCACTAAACACCACAAACCTTCAGTATCTACTAAAGTAAAACCTGAAAGCACTGATTCAAAATTTGATCAGCTTGCTGAACTTGTCAGGATGCTGAGTGAGAAAATTGAGTCCACTGAAAAACCTTCTGACTCAAAATTGAAAAATCCATCAGTATCCTCAAGTTCTTCTAAACCAAAAACCACACCCAGACCTTCAGAGAGATGTGAACTGTGCAATTATCCAAATCACAGCACTGATAAATGCTACAGAGTCCTATTTTGCATGATGTGCAAACAAGAGGACCACAGAACTTGTGATCACATCCCCCACACTGCTTCTTTAAAAGCAAGAGGTCTATACAAAACTCAAGGCTATCAGTATGCCACACCTTCCAAACAAAGACTGAAGGCTAAGCCTTTCTTGCCATGTCCTCACTGTGGTTTTAATGATCATCTTCTTGATGATTGTATGATGAAAAATTGCTGTGACATCTGTGGAGATCCCTCCCATGAAACCAAGGGACATGACAAAGTCATTCAGTCCAGAAGGAAAAACCCCACCAACATTTCTCAGTCACCTGAGGCTTCAACCTCCACAAAATGTAAAACATGTGGAAGCTCAGGTCATACAACTTTAGACCATGATTCATTAGCTCAGTTCAAAAAGTCCCTGAGGATTAAGCCCACTAGAAAGTGGGTCAACAAGAAAAACTAACCCAATTTACTGTTTGTGCAGAAACACATCAAGGATCCTACTTGGCATCTGGACAGTGGATGCTCTAGAAGTATGACTGGTGTGAAAAGTTATCTGCACAAATATGTGGAAGAACCCGGACCCAATGTAGTATTTGGTGATAACTCATCAGCTCCCACAGAAGGTTATGGTTCAGTAAACTGCAATGGTATAGTTTTTACAAGAATAGCTTATGTTAATGGTCTCAAGTACAACCTGATAAGTGTTTCCCAACTATGTGATGCCAAATACATAGTTCAGTTTGATGACAGGAGAGGGACCATCTTTAATGCCAACAAGGAAGTAGTCTTGATTGCCCTTAGAAGGGATGATGTCTATGTTCTAGACATGTCATCCCTGACTCAAAATGGGACTTGTCTATTCTCAAAGGCAAGTGAAACAATCAATTGGCTATGGCATAGGAGACTCTCTCATCTCAATTTCAAGAACATCAACAACCTGGCCAAACAGAACAAAGTTCTGGGCCTTCCATCCCTGGTGTATACCAAAGACAAGCCTTGTTCTGCTTGTGAAAAAGGAAAACACCACAGGGCATCATTCAAAACCAAACAAACCTTTTCTATCAAAAGCTGCCTGCATCTTCTCCATATGGACCTTTTTGGACCAGTCAGTCCAATGTCCATTCACCATGAGAAATATACTCTGGTCATAATGGATGAATACTCAAGGTACACTTAGGTTTACTTCCTGACCAAAAAGAGTCAGGCACCTGAAACCATCATGTCATTTTTCAGGAACATTGAAAATCAAAATGATGTCAAAGTTAAACAAATTAGAACTGACAATGGCACTGAATTCAAGAACCAAGACCTTGAGTGTTTCTGTGATGAGAAAGAAATTTCTCAAAATTTCACCTTTCCCTATACTCCTGAACAAAATGGAGTAGCTGAAAAGAGAAATAGAACACTGATGAGGCGAAAAATGATCCGTTTTTAGGGGGTCATTTAAGCCCGAATCCGAATTTATTTGATCAAATATTGCCCTAAATCGTTCCTTTTGTGATTTTAGGTGTTTGGAGAGTGAATTCTGGAAAAGAAGCCATTTTGGACGTTTTTGGAGCATAAAAGTGAAGAAAACGGCAAAGTACCAAATTTCCATGCTGAAGATACAAGGTGACGGCGTCAAGAGTAATATCTTGACGGCGTCAGACATGAAGATTAAAATACCGAAGGTGGTGACGGCGTCAAACGCCTTCATGACGGCGTCAAAGTGGCAAGAATAAAATACCGTGGTCGGTGACGGCGTCACATAGGCCGTCATAAGTAGATCAAGGCCATCCGAGGAAGTATATGGCGGCGAGGTGACGGCGTCACATGTAACTCTTGACGCCGTCAGCCTACTTTTCCTATATATAGTTTTCTAGTTTTTTCATAAAAAAGAGAGAAGTTTTGGTGAAACCCTAAAGACGATTTTGGTGTATCTTTTACAGGTTTTTCAAGGGTTCCAAACCCTTGAGACCTTGCATTGTAATTGAGATAAGTGTTCTTCCAATTCAATCAATATGTCTATGTGTTGGTTGTTTATATCTTGTTCTTGTCTCAATTCTACTATGCTAGGCTAGATCTCTTTTGTGTTTGCTTAGATCTAATGAAACCTAGATGTTGATTATGTGTTGATTACTTGTCTATTCTTGTTTTGGATGAATGATATTATATGTTAGGCTTAAGAAAACTGGCAGATCTCCAAATGGTAACATGCTTGAACGTCTTACGAAACATGAACCGAGGCGTACTAGGTCTTTATTGGTTGTATTTAATGCATGAGCCACTGTTTACAATCCCTATAGTTGTGCTGGGTCATGGTGTAGGAGGAGATAAGAGCTCATAGAGTTGGGGAGTTATGTATGCCACCCCACGAATGGTATTAAGGAATACAATCCGTCATCCATACAAGTGTAACAAGTAATTAACGTGTAAAAGATATCTAGGGAGTAGTGAAGTCTAAGTAAACACAATTTCTCCAACCACTGCTCACAACCTTAGTATAATTTAGTTTAATTTCATTTTTAGTATTTTATTTTAATTATATAATAGATTTGGGTTAGTTGAATAGCAACTAATTCCGCCCACTCTTCCAAAACCCGAGATTTTACTTGCTTTCATAAAAATATAAAAATACAAAAATAATCATCTCTCACCTTTAGAACTATTAATTAGGTTTTCTAATCCTAGCGACACTATTCCTAAGCTGAACGATCAATCCCCCGGTACTTGTCACTATACTATACTACAACGATCAGGTACACTGCCTGGTGGGGGTTGTAAGCTTCTCGAGATCCCTCGAGAGATAAAGCAAGGTGCGATTCCCACACATCAAACACTTATTGAGGTAGCAAGGACAATGTTAAATGGCTCAGTCCTCTCAAAACATTTCTGGACTGAGGCAGTCAAAACAGCTTGCTACACTCAAAATAGGTCAATCATTGTGAAAAGGCACAATAAGACTCCTTATGAGATATTCAAAGGAAGGATCCCTGACATTAGCTACTTTCATGTTTTTGGGTGTCCTGTGTTTATTCATAATCACAAGGATCACTTGGGTAAATTTGATGCCAAAGCTGATGATGGATACTTCCTGGGATATTCTTTGGTTTCCAAAGCCTTCAGGGTGTTCAACACTAGGAGACAACAAACTGAGGAAACTTATCACATTACTGTTGATGAGAGCACTGAATCCATCAGGTTCTCAAATTCCTCAGTTGAAGATATTGGTATTGATGACTCATCAAGGTATCCCCCTGATGAGTATCATCCTGAGAACAACCCCTCAACCCAATACCAAGCTGATGCTGATGTCTCCTACTATATCATCCCTCACAACCTACCCCAACCAACCATCAGTGAGTTCATTGAAACTCAGCAGGCCTCTAATGAGACTGCAACCACTGAACAAATTGTTCAGGAACCCTCAGAACAAGTTGTTCCCACAAGTCTCACTGAAGCACATATTGATGAGTCACCACATGTTCCTGAGTATGAACCTAATCAGGCTCCTTCAAGCTGAAATCCCAATCCCAAACCTCAGGATATCTGGACAAGATCCAAAATTATTGAGCTTGTGAACATCATTGGTGAACCCACTGAAGGCATGCTCACTAGAAGCAAGGCTGCAAAACTCAAAGCAGCCTCAGCCAATATATGTCTTTATGTTGACTATCTCTCTGAGATTGAACCTAAAAATGTCAAAAAAGCCCTGACTTATGAAAGTTGGGTTCAGGCCATGAGAGATGAATTGGAACAATTTGACAGAAATGATGTCATGACCCTTGTTGAATGCCCCCAGGGTGTTTTAATCATTGGTATGAAATGGGTCTTTAAAAACAAGACTGATGAGAATGGCACAGTCATAAAAAACAAAGCAAGACTGGTTGCCAAAGGGTATAATCAACAGGAAGGTATAGACTATAAGGAAACCTTTGCACCTGTTGCTAGAATGGAAGCCATCAGGATCTTCCTTGCCTATGCAACCTACATGAACTTTAAAGTTTACCAAATGGATGTCAAAAGTGCGTTCCTAAATGGTAACATCAAAGAAGATGTCTATGTGCAACAACCTCCTGGTTTTGAAAGTAGTGAATATCCTAACCATGTCTACAAGCTTAACAAGGCCCTTTATGGACTGAAACAAGCTCCCAGGACATGGTATGAAACTCTTTCAGCCTTCCTGATCCAAAACAAGTTTGTCAGAGGAAAGATTGACAACACACTGTTCATCTACAGAACAAAGAGTGATGTCATTCTTGTTCAAGTGTATGTTGATGATATCATCTTTGGCTCCACAAGCTACAAACTTTGCAAACAGTTTGAAAAACTGATGACCACAAAGTTTGAAATGAGCATGATGGGTGAACTCACATACTTTCTTGGACTCCAAATCAAACAAACTAAAAAAGGAATATCTATTTGCCAAGAAAAATATCTGAGGAACCTACTGAAGAAGTATGAGCTCATTGACTGCTCTTCAGTGAAGACTCCTATGGTTCCTCCAAACAACCTTGGCCCTGACCTCACTGGAAAATCAGTGAACCAAACCCAATACAGGGGAATGATAGGCTCCCTGATGTACTTACTTGCATCAAGGCCTGATATCCAATTCTTAGTCTGTCTGTGTGCAAGATATCAGGCTGACCCAAAAAAGTCCCATCTCACTGCTGTCAAGAGACTTTTCAGGTACCTGAAGGGTACATCAAACCTTGGTTTGTATTACCCAAAATGCTTAGGATTTGATCTCAAACCTTGGACAGAAAAAGGTTTGATGTACATCAAACCTTGGTTTGTATTACACTGACTCTGACTATGCAGGATGCAATATGGACAGAAAAAGTACCTCAGGATCCTGTCAATTTCTTGGTGGTAAACTTGTGTGTTGGAGTACAAAGAAATAATAATCAGTGGCCATGTCCTTAGCTGAAGCTGAATATATGGCTGCTGCAGGATGTTGTGCAAATGTACTATGGATGAAGAGCCAATTGAGTAACTATGGCATTCAGTATAAGATGTTACCTATCTTTTGTGATAATACGAGTGCCATAGCCATCTCAAATAATCCAGTACTTCATCAAAGAACCAAACACATTGGCATCAGATACCACTTTATCAGGGACCACATCATGAATGGAGAAATTGAACTACATTTCATCCCCACTGAGTATCAGTTAGCTGATATCTTCACAAAACCCTTGGATGAACCCACTTTCACAAGATTGAAAGCTGAATTGGGCATGTTGGACATAGAATTAGGCAACTGATCAAAAAGTGTTCCAACCTGATGTAAATTCTCTAGGTCCCTGATCACTTCCTCCCTGAACAACCCTTCAAACCCATTTTTATTGAATGAAAAATCATTCAGGGGGCTCATGATGAAAAATGGCATTGAATACCCTAACTAAATGCTCTAAATACTTAGTTAGTAAATGTCCCAGGTAGGTAACTGATTCCTATTTAATATAGGAATATATGTCGCTTACACAACTGGCATCCACCTCTTGGGCCCCCACATCTCTCTCACCAAACACCACTGAGCATTAAATGCTTTCTCACACACAATATTTGTGATGATTTTTCTCTACAAAAGTGCATTATTTGCAGAGCCACATAACTGTTCACCCCATCATGTGAGAGAAAATAGGGGTAATGGGAATCGTGATATTAAATGCGGTTATCAACCCACATTATTATACCTTTTTGGTTGAATAATAAAAACTGTTGGTATCCGCAACATCACTACCTTAATTCCCACCCTATAAATACTCCCACAAAGAAGAACACACACATGCTTTCAAAAACCTTAACAAAACTCTTGCAAAATTATTTCAAGAATCAATTTGTTTTCAAAAACTCTGTGTGCTTCTTCTTTGATTAAAACCAGACCTTTTATCAAACAAAAATGGCTTCTTCAAAGGTCATCAAATACGCACCCAATGTGGATTTCCAAATGGAAAGCGTAGACCTCACCAAAAATAATGTGGTGGGGAACTTTGCCTACCTTGAAGGGTTCCCTGAATACAGGGATGTGGTGAAGTTTCTACAAAATTGCTTTCTCACCACCACATTCACAAAAAACCCCTATGTCATCTATCATGACTACTTGAGGGAATTTTGGTGCTCAGCGGTGGTTGAAAACCCTGATGCACCAAAGGAGGCCAAAATAAGGTTCTCAGTAAAGAATGGAACTAAGTTCCTAACCCTTGACTACAAAACCTTTGTCAAAGCCACATGCCTTGACTACACTGAGACCTTCACTGCCTAACCCACTGAAGAGGAAGTGAAGGCAATACTGCTGGAACTTGGCCCCTATGACAAACACCACCCTGAGGTGTCGCCAGGGGCCCTTCTATCTAGAGCCCCAATCATAAAAACTTGGTTCCCTGCCCCCTGGAGGATCCTGATGACCTTTGTCATTCAGGTCCTTGGGGGAAACAAATCCTCCACTGAGCAATTGAACACTACTCAAGCAATGATAGTGTTCTGTCACATTAAGGGTAAAAAGATAGACCTTGGAGAAATAATCTTCAGGGACCTCATAGCAAAGTTAGGGGGAAGTCTAGGCAAAAACTCATGTCATACCCTAGGTTCATTTCCTGTGCCCTACAAGACTTGCTTGGGTCTGAGTATGCTAAGCCTGACGCTGTAGGCTTGATGTTTTACACAAGGCTAATTACTCTCGTGACCCTCTTGAGGTTACACCTGTCACCCTGACAACGTATATGCTTACTGCTATCCAGGGTGACAACAAAATTTCACCAGTTCCCTCTCCCACCAAAAAGGGGAAGAGGAAGAAGGGACAGGGGTCCAGGAAGGTGACTCAACCCAAGTCACTCACCACTGAGACCTCTGCCCCTACGCCTGACAAAAGGGGGCAACAACAACAGACCCTGATTGCTGACACCATCAGGATCATAAGCCAATCTTTGGCCCTAAAACAAAGGCCAACGGAGGGCACTGAGTCATCACACTCAGTGTCCTCGGGCAAACCCGTTCCCAAAGGCTCTGCTGACATAAACAAGTCAGTGGAGTTGGAACCAACCAAACCTTCACATCCTGCTAAAGGCTCTAGGAAATCACAACCAGAGTCTCAGGGAGAAAGGGGTTCTATATCCTCGGTGGGGCAGCACTACTCCACTGAGAAGGGGACCCACAAACACTCACATCCTGCCAAAGGCTCGGGTAAATCACAACCCAAGCAACAGGGAGTTCTCGCCCCTAAACCTTCGACAGACTAGAACAAGCCTGTTGGAAAGGGGGGCAAAACCACTCAGGTGCCTGATGAGGACATTCGCAAATCAAAGCTTTTGTCTGAGGGCACAAAAACTCATCCCAAAGACTCAGAGGGAAACATACAACCTGCTGATAAGGACACAACATTCACGACTCCTCAGGATGACATTGAAAAACACCCATCAGTGTCTGAAGGGGTCACGGGGGACAAAAACTCAGAGGGACTAAGGCCACCCGCTGATATGGAACCCACAACCACTCCCGGAGGTGCCCATAACTTGGGAACTGGCTCTAAGGACCAGGTAGATAAAACCCAATCTACCGGATTTGAGGGGTCAGGACCTAGCCAAAACGAAGGCAAGTCTTCTTATGAAGAGGAGCCGGATAACCTTTTGCTACAGATTAACTCACTGGCTGAAGCTCAGGCTGCCCTGTTCTCTGATAATGAATTTCACAGTGATGAGGAGATCTTTGAAGCTGGAGATGATATGGTGGTTGAGGAGACAGTCCCTGAACGTATCTCTCAGTCTCCTCAACCTTCTGACACTGAGGCTGCTGAAACCAAATCCACATCAGACTCCTCAGATGATGATCAAGCTCCTCTCACTGAGAAGGCCTTTACAAAGTTCATCAAAAAGATTACCAATATCTTGTACAGGGGGCCACTGAAGAGGTGTTTGATATGCACACTGAGCAAGCAGTTCATTATCACCTCCTCAAAGATGCAGTTGAAGACTTCAATAATGATGTCAGGGAACAAAATTCCACAGTCACCTACTCCCTGACACAAATGGTCTCTCAGCTCAACCAGTTTTTGGAATCCCTCAACAAGCTGAATGCAGGGGTTCAGTCTGTTCAAGAATCAGTCAAAGATGATCCTGAGCTAACCAGGAAGCTTCTTCAGGCATCTGAGACTTATCAAGTGAACTCGGTGGCCCTCACTGAGTTACTTGGCTTGATGAAGGGATCAAATGTTCAGGTTCTCAGCTCAACGGTGGAGTCTCTCAAATATTCCTTTACATCATTGGAAGAATCCGTGGCAGCTCAATCCCAAAAGTCCACTTCTCTGGCATGGACAATGGGATCCAGGATGACAGCCCTTGAAAATTCTCAGGCTGCACTTGACTCCAAAGTATCTTCCATTCAACAGGATACTGTGGATATCAAGTCTATGATGACGGAAATTTTTCAAGCCTTCAAGGGTACGTCTACTTATTCGTCAGTAACTCCAACACTTTCCATCACTGGCGCTCAGGAAAATGTTGAGGGGGAGAATGTTACTGAAGCCCCTGATACTGAAGAAGAAGAAGCTGGACAGCCCTCTCACACTGAGGGGGAGCATGTCACTCCAATCACTGAAGTTCCACCACAAGAGGAACCAGTCTCCTCAACTCTCAGGCAGGACAGAGGTAAAAGTATTGCTACCACCTCTGAACCTGAAATTGTGCTCAAGCCAGCCTCAACCATAGTCAGATATGACCCTGATGAACCTATCAGAGTCCCGTTTGAAATTAATGGAGTAATACATCATCTCACCAATGCTGAAATCCAAGCTCACGTGGAAAGAACTGAGATATTACTAAAGGTGGCTGAAGAAGAGAGGATGAGCAAGCCTGCTCTTATACAGGTTGTTCATGAGGAGGCTGAAAAGATTGGTTTGGATACTGAGGCACTAGCCATTGAGTAAGCTGGTGCAGCCTTTAAAAAGGCTCAGGAAGAAGAGTTGGATGCTCTAAAAAGGGAAAGGGAAGAGAAGCTCAGGAAGGACGCTCATACAAGAAAGATCAGGGTTGAAAGGTATACGTGGGTGATGAAAGAAAGGCTGAAACCTGAGACCAACACTGACATTCAAATCCATCGCAACACCAACCCTGCAATGGTCACTGTCTTCAGAGGACCAGATGAAAGAGTGATAGACGTCCACCAACCATTCAGGTTTGCTGACTTTGGCATCACTGAACTTGATGAGCTCCGTCCCATCATTGCCAAGAAGAACATGTTGTGGTACCTAGCCTTCTTAAGTCGCTGAAGGAAATGTATGACAGACTGAGAGCAATGCCTGAAGCACTAAACATTCCCTCCCTTCTTCCTGCTTCAACAACAGAGACTTCTCCATCAAAGGCTTCCAGGAGAAAAAGGAAGCATATTGAGTTGGAGCCTGAGATCAAAGTACCAGGGCTAGACTGTGACAGGTCGCTTCCTGAAGGGATCACTTTTGTGAACAATACGGTCCTTGAAGCACCTGAAAGAGGCTTATGCTTTACTGATGAGTATGGAAACCTAGCTTTTCAAAGAATGTCTGATATGGATAAGGCAGAAGTTAAAGCAATGCTCATATACCTTATATTGGTGTCCCCCATCAAGAGTACTGAGAACAAAAGATTCTGCCAGGACTTAGAAGCAATGATAAATGTACATCTTGAAAGACATCTACTTACATCTTCAGGATGCTTAGACCGAGCCTATGAAGAAAAGTTCTCCATTCAGTGAGGCGGAACTCAGTGAGTGGCATCTAAGCCAAGAAGAAGGTGATGGGTTCAGTGAGGATGACAATAACTCACTGAACCCCAAGACTCCTCAACAACTATCAAGGTACTGAAGACTGATGACTTGAAGACTGAAGATTTGGCGGGAATGGGCGGGAAAGTTTGAACTGGTTCACTAAAGTGCTTTATCACTTTAAAGTCAAAACTTTCCCCAAATGGTTAAATCCAGTCTGTCATCAGAAAGAACCTTTTGGACTTAACTCAAAGAAGTTTCCCTTGCCAGATAATAAAATCTATCAAGATTTTATTAAGGAACACTTAGGTCCATTGTATATTAGAGTTGTTCATACTTGTGTATAAATAGGGAACATAAGTGAGGAGTAAAAGTTGACAAGTTTGTGCAATTAATGCAAAGCATTCACAAACCACTTTTACTCTTCCAAAGAACAACATAGCCCCTGAGATAGCTCAATGGGTCCTCAGTTGTCACTCAAACATTGTTTTGAGTTTAGAGATGAGTCAATACCACACTTGTCATTTCAATCCCAAGTGTTATTCCGCAAACACTTGGGTACGATTTTTTTTTATTAACTTCTAATAAATAATTAAACGTTGAAAAATATTGTCTTTTATCTTTACGTTGCTTTATTGTTAATCATATATACATCTGAGTTAAAAGTCATACGTCTTGGTTATTTTAGCTATTTAGTTATTGATAACCAAGTAAAATGTTGAGGGTTGAGGGAATGAGTTCGCTACATCAGTGATCAGTTTCTTCCTTTCATTGCTTTGCCAGAAAAGTTTGGATCACCTTCTCTTATTCCTCTCGATTTTTCTCATTAAAAAAAAAAAAAAAAAAAAAAAAAAAAAAAAAAAAAAAAAAAAAAAAAGTTTATTTGCAGCTCGGCATGACTGCCGCGAGGGAAGAAGATTGAAGATTTAGCGGCAAAAGGTAGGGCGGGCACTGTTTTCTCATTTGCCCAAGGCCAAAGCTTGATGTGCTACCAAAATTAAACATCTCTTAAACAAATAAAACAGTACATAGTCATATCAAACTTAACTTCATTTTCCAGCTAATAATGGTCAAACTAAAAATGTCAAACAATGTTGATCTTTACCAGAGTCAAAATTCATTGTCAGTATAGGGATCTAATAGGTTCCAAATAGGCAGTCATATAAAGAGATCAATACCTCATGATTCCGCAAAATTTGTACAACAAATTCATAAAACTAGGATCATAAACAACCAACAACAACACAACAATCATTCCCCCTCTTCTTCAAGTCTTCAACTCGATACCGCGTCAAATATAATCCTTAGAAAATACGTTTTTTGCACCCTGCCACTAAGTGCGGGGTAAATAATCCTCGCTAAATCCAAAGCCTTAAAACCCAGATCATGGGTACTAACAGTTCCTAAGGCCAGGTCGTTAAACGAAAAATAAAACTGGTACAAGTCTCAAATCCTACTTATTGCTTGTTTCAATTTTAAATGACAAATAAGTGAGTGATTTTATTTTAGAAAAAAAATAAAATCAATATGTTGCTGATGTACTTGTTTTATAAAGTTGTAACGATCCAAGATTCATTACTGGAAGTTGCTAACTTAATCTTGTTTCATCAAACAAGATTCATATAAGGTACAAAAGCATGAGCATACGAGAAATAGACAAATCGGATATACAGTAGCAAAGCAACAAATAAGTTTCATTAGATTAGATAATATCTTCGCTAACATATGATCGAAAATTCATAGCATTGCCTTTACGTAACCAAACACAAAACATGTAATGGATTTAAAGATCACATTGATTCAAGCCATATTGGTGGGGTGAGGTGGTTACGTGATTCTCCTTTGAAGTGCGGTTCAATGATTCCGCCAGATAAATGGTATACCCCCATGTCTCTCCCTCCTCCATTTTCACTTGCACGGTATGACTCGGTAACATCATCTGTGAAGTAAATGCAATTGCTCTTTATCACTCCTGTGGTGTCTTGCTCTACCCAAAACGATGAGCTATGTCCCACAAACAGACTTTTGGTACCCAAATCTTTAACTCTCGACCATTTCCGAGTTCCCAAATCATATCCCCAAACTTGAAAACTCTCTGTCTCATAAAATACACCACCTAAAGAATCATCGTCGTAATCAACCACGTGGTAATCGATCACACCGGAATCGACCACGTTGTTATCAACCACGCCTTTTCTGATAACCACCAACAACCTCTTCTTGTCGTCGTCATCCAATCCTAGAATATATGCCCCGCCTAGGTCTCCATCAGCATAAGCATCTACTTCATCTAATGGCATCCTGGTAACATCAACTATTTGATTTGGATCTTCCCCATAAACATCCCATGCTCGGATATAGTAGTTACAATCATAAGCATAAACTCGACCGTTATAGTAAGTGATATCCATTATCTTCCCATCCCAACCATCATCATCATCAAAAGTTGTCCACTTGTTATCTCCAACACGACAAAATCCTAGCTCCCCCGATCCCCACACTACTACAACCAACGACAAATGAGCTAGGAAAAGTAGCTTACTAATGCTATTATGCAATATTGAAGTCTCCACAAATCTAGGAATGCTGTTGATCTTTGGAAGATTGAAGATTTTACGCGATAATGGATTGATGAGTTGTGAAGAGTGATCATCTGCCACGGTTACAAGCCACCCACATGAAGACATACATAACTTACCATATACTTCTGGGAGCCGTATCTTGCGGATGGTCTTGTTTGAGAGGAGGAACAATTCACGAAACTCTTCATCTCCTATTTTCTCTGAAAGCATTAGAGATGGGAAGCGTGAAGGAGGTTTGTTGCCTTTGGCAGCTTGTAAGGCTGCCGAATGCCAAGACTTACAAACCCCGGCGAAAGAAGGATAATCTTCATAGAAAACGATATGTTTGCGTGCTATTACAACAAGTACCTCAGGTAACATATTCGACCATCCCATTGTAGAACTCTAACACCCTAAAAAAAACTAATATTAGATACTAATGCAATAGATTGCTAAATTGAATAGAGAACAAGCAACAATGCCCCGGATAAGGTTGTTATAACTTTAATAGTCAGAAGGTATAACTCGAATCTACATAAGTTTTTTAATTAGATATATGGTACATTTGACCAAATCATGCCACAAAACCAACTCTAGACCACTAAACTTACTATATCAATACTGTAAGTGTTCTTCTGATTTCATTTCTCTAATAAGTACAAATCCTAGGTATTAAGGGGGTGTGTGTTTAAAGCTTATTTACGGGCTTATGAGCTTATTTGTTTTCGGCTTATGTTTTATAACCCCCATTTTTTAGCTTATTTCGGGACTTATGGGCTTATATAAGTTTCTTATGTCATAAGAAACTTATATAAGCCTACAAATTTTCAAAATAAGCTGAAAATTTGAGTTTATAAAACATAAGCCGAAAACAAATAAGCTCGTATGCCCATAAATAAGCTTAAACAAACACCCACTAAACCACAAGAGTATTAACTATTAATCCAATAATGGCATAGAAACTAAATTAGGGGTGTTTGTATAAGGGTTTTTTAGGCTTATGACCCATTATACAGCTTATTTTCAAGTGAAAAGTATGATAAACTTATAAAAGCACACAAAGTGATATAACAAAAACCCATAAGCTTTTAAATAAGCTTAACCAAACACCCCTTAATGATATAAAAAAATAAGCTTATTCTAAGAAATTGAATTATAAAATATAAATGTAACTAAAATAAACTTATAAAATGAAATATAAACATACACAAACAATGAAACAACCCTTTAAGAAATAGCAATAAAATTGGTAAGAAGAAGAAGATATTAACCTTTTTGACTGTAGTAAACTTTTACTGGTTAGGGTTTTTTGGTGTGTAGTGTGTACTGTCTTTTCTCATACAGGTGCTTGGGCTTTGTTTATATTTTGAGGCTGCTTTTATTTGGGCTTTCTTGATTCCTATAGGTGACCAATATCTTTTAAGCACTACTTTCGTATTTCGGGAAAAAAAAATTATTAGGTAATATTTTAATTTAAATTTTTAAAAATTCGTTTTGTTGATATACTACACAAGTAGAAGATAAATACAAAAAATATAGATAATATGCAACTAACAACAGGATTAAAATTTTTGAATGATTATCTTTAATAATAAATAAATATAATTAAAAATCATAAATCAAACAAAACAAAAATTAAATTATTTATTTTCTAATAAATAAAAATATATCATTCAAAAAATCTTTTAAAAAATATCCGCGTGTGCGCGGGCATTATAACTAGTATTAATTATTATACAATAATATTTTCTCAAAAAACTTAAAATGTGTATAAAATAGTTGCGCGAACTTCTTAAAAAAATAGAGTTTGAGTTTTACTCGATTGAGTCTATGTAACGTTGCGTTATGACCTCGTGGATTAGTTGATTAAAAGGTCGAAACCACAAGGGGTGACCCAGAGATAAGAATACCAGTCTTTCAAAGAGGAGGTCAAGGGTTCAAATCCATCTGAGAGAAAATTAATCCTCTTGTGGCCACGGAAGTTCACTTGCGCCGACTCCGGGCTATCCAAAAAGGGTAGTCGTTGTGGGATTAGTCGGCTCGCAATGTCGAGTCGGAAACCCATGTTTACCAAAAAAAAAAAAAAAAAAAGAAAAAAAAATCTCGGTTTTCAACTTAACACGTAGTTTTAGAGAGTTGCATCAATTCCACTTTAATCTCTTAAGATTTCACCTTATTTTTCAGAAGTTTATAATTGTTTGAAACTTAAAATTGAACATACGAGTATATGACCACTTTGATAATCATAGTAATTATAGGTCTTGAAACATACGAGTATATGACCAAATTAATGTTAGACCAAATACAAGAAACAAATGTGAATACATAATTACATATCATCTGTCATATTTTTGCGATGATAGTTGTTTACTTGTTTATTTTCAAGATATCATTGCCATTTTATTTCACTCGGTGGTGTTGATCGTTAGACATGAGCAAATAGCGTTAGATGTTTTGATTGCAGAATCCCAAAAGAGATCGATCTCAAGCCCATTTGAGATAGCCAAGAACGACTACCTCTCAAAAGCTCAGGCTCAGTACAGTTCAGTACATAAGACCAAAAATGACATTAAGTTTTTGAAAACTAACTTGCAATCATTGGATCATTTAACTTGGTGACCCGGCGAATTAGGCAGTATAACAATCGACGTCGACCAGTTGAGACATAATTTGTTTATTCCGATCCACCCTTGATTTTGAAATAATGTTCGTTGCTTTGAACATTTTGAGCGAAATATGCAACATGCTTTCTAGCAACTCCTAACTCTAGAATCTAGTTCTTCTTAACCAAATAATGCTGCAAGTTTGCGACTTCCGTAGAGCTTCATATAAGTTTGATGCCCTACCAAAAATCGAACATGTTTTGAACAAATAAAACACTACAGTCGTATCAAGCTTAACTTCCGGAAAATAATGGTCAAACGAAAAATGCCAAACAAATTTGACCAAAACCAGAATCAAAATTCATTCTCAGTAAAGATCAGATATTAGGGTAACCTTCAGGCGTCTAGTAAGTTCCAAATATACCATTTTAATTTCGATGCACAAGCAATCACATGAAGAGACCAGTACCTCATGATTCGGGTAAATTTGTACAATAATTTCATAAAACTATGATACTCATAAACAACCAAGAAACACGACCATCATTCCTCCTCTTCTTCAGCACGTCGTGAAATATCCCGCTTCAACATTTCCATAAATTCCTGACACGCACACGAAGAAATGCATTAGTCTTTGATATCCCACAATGTATGCTAAAAAAAAAAAAAAAAAAAAAAAAAAAAAAAAAAAAAAAAAAAAAAAAAAAAAAAAGTACTAACATGAGTAAGGTTCTCTTCAAAACACATCTCAGAAAGCTCATCTGCATTGCTAGCATCGTCGTTCAAGTAAGCAGCTGCTTCAACTACAGATGAAAAGACTTCTTCTGGCGACTCCTCGTGTTCAATCTTCTTGACCAAATCTTGAATATTCACCTACAACAAACAAAAAGAGCAATATATAACTCCATCAAGATCAAACCTTTTTGCGATTTAAGGAAACTTCTTTTTCATAGGGACAATAACAAACCTCACGATCACTTGAAAGATCAGTAGCACTTGTGGGTTGAGGTTCACGATCCATTGAAGGTGGTTGTTGAAACATATTTGGGCCCGAACCCCCACCACCGAAAGCTTGAGCAACTATTGGCATCATTTGTTGCATCATACTTGACAAATCAAAACCACCACCTCCACCACTGCGGGACCCGCCGCCCATACCAGCAAACATGTTACTCAAACCCTCATTATCGTCAATCTGTTGAGCAATTTGATTCACTGTGTTCATCATCGCAGGATTCTGAGTTAGTTGACCTAACATATTCCTCAAGACATCTGGTGATCCAATTCCAGTTTGACTTGAAACTCCAGATAAAAGACCATCTAGAGCAGGACTTGCGATAACTTGATTCATCATTGCAGCAGGATCCAATTGGCCATCAGCAGGATTAGAAGTACTAACAGAAGTAGGTGCATTAACAGGAGGCACACTGCTACTAGTGGTCTCTTGTTTTTTTGGCTGACTCCGTTTCTAAATTACATCCAAAGACAAATTTAGCATACACGACATGCACCAAATGATATAAATATAATGGCAAAGCTTACTAGAAGTTGCAAAATGGGTGGGTGAAACACGGTAGGTAACAAGTTAAAATGAGTACTTTTTTTTGTATAGGTCAGAACGAAGTGTCCAAATATAATTGTCGGTTGACGACATGCACTAAATATAATTGTCGGTTGACGACTTGTAAACCCTATTTGTCCAAAACTTTTTACTAAAAATTAGTTAAATTTTTAAATACAATGACTTGGGACTTTGTTTTATGCATTATTGCCTCATTGGACGTGTTCAACCCATTTGGCCCATTTCCTTTTAAGCTACCCATTTGACCCATTTATAAAATAAGGAACAAGAGCACACCTTTGGTTGTAACCCTCCTAAGCCAAGTCCAAGAGGAACGGTTGTGGCACTTCCAGAATTATCAGTAACTGGACTCGATGATGAAGCGCCTTCTACTTCATTAGCAGGTTTTGTTGCACTGCTACTTGATGTTGTGTTTCCCGCCTCTACTGTTTCCTGCTAAATACTGTAGCTTAGTAGTATTCTCACTCTTATAAAACAAACACAAAACCCAATACTTAGACAATAAACTAATAAAAATTGCATGAAACATGAAACATACTTTAGGTCCCTCAGATATAGACACGCTTCCTTCTGGTTGGCCTGCAGAAGCTTGATGCTCAGTCCTTGTGCTATCATCAACCCCTCTGGTTTGCAAATTAACTCCATCAGTTTGCGAATTAACTCCACCAGCAGCTACAATAACCGATATGATAAAATACGGTCAAACATCTCCGTTGCAAATGCAAAAAATACTAGGTTTGTGTGGAAGGTGATAGCAGTAAAATTACCTGCAGGAACATTAGGTGTCCCATTAGCACGTCCTCCTTGGTTTGTTCCAGCATTAGTCCCTCCTGGACTAATTCCTAGAAAAGAAAAAAATAAATAAAAAATGAACGGGATGTTAGCGAAAAAGACCAGTACTAAATTGGTCGAATAAGCTGTATTCACATACCCGCATGAATATGAACATTTATGTGTCTTGGAACAGCACCAATACCGACTGGACCGAAAGCAGAATTGGGGGAAGTAGCATTACCACCAAACAGTGAATTAGTTTGTAGAGCAAAGGGCTGCACGAGAAAAAATGGTGTCACTGATAAATTGCTGAATTGCCTGTGGCACTTATTTTGGTTTAAATTTTTATTTCACATTTACAAATTACAAGTGAAAAAATACATTAAAAAAATAATAATAAATAAATAAATAATGGAAGTGCTAATAACAGACCTGAACCATTATAGGATTAGGACCAGATGGAGATATGTAGACCGCAGGCCCAGCATATACAGATGCTACAGCCTGCAACATGCACACCATAGTCAATTGTCAGTGAATTATCATCAGAAGACAATTAGCACTTAAAAGATAATAAGACGATAACATACAGGAGACTGTCCGACACGCAAAGTCAGCATTGTGCGACCAAGCTCAAGCAGAAGAGCGCCTAGATGTTGCATAGCAAGCCCTGATTGCATGGCTTCTGACTGAATCTGGGCTCTGACTGTTGGGTCAGTGCAAGTCGCCTCTTCCTCAAGTCGGCCTGCAGTATGCTACAAGTTGCGGCATATTGTAAATAACACAAATTCAGATTAACATTTAAAAAAAAAAAAAAATCATTTGAGCTCTTAAATATAATAACTCATTGACTCCAATATAAAGGTGTATATCAGAATGTAACAGATCACAAAATTTCTACGAGGCACTTAGTGCGCCACTAACACGTAGGTGTCTTTCAAGACCTTGGATGTTACTAGTACAACAAATAATACAACCAATACATTTTTAAAACAAAGGAACAAAAACCAAAAAGGAACACAAAATCAGGTGAAAGGATAGTAAGTACCGATAGAGAATCGATAACAGGGCCACTAAGAAGCCGTTGTGCATGTCGCATAACAACTGCGAGAGCTGAAGGAAACGGTACACCACGAGCACTAGGAGGCAATTCCACAGCCGGCGGATGTTCAGCATCATTTGAAGGTTGATTTGGCTGATACCCTGTGAACAGTTCCCAAATTAATTTTCATATAAACTAATTATTCAGAAAATAAAAAGCAAATGTATATTTGTAATAAAAGTACCATTTTCTGACAATGCTTGCTCCATGTGATCCATAAACTCAGTGAGTGTGTGTAATGAATCGGGAATTGGCTAAAATATAGAGAAGAAAAAACATTCAACCAATAATGAAACATAAGAAAATATAGAAATTAAGGAACCTTTTAAACTGTAAAAAATGTCTTTGTAAGTATTAGTACCGTAGCAAGTGTTGGAATGGGTATTCCTCCTCCAAAAGGAATATGTGTCCCTTGAGGTGCAGATTGATTGGGGTTTCCTGGTTGACCTTGATTGTTGGCATTAGCTCCGGCTTCATTTCCTTGAGTAGCTTGCGTAGGCATATTGAACTGTAAACGAATAGACAACCAAAAAAATCAAAGAAAATCCCGTTATCTCTTTTTAATATTTATTATGTCGTTAACTATAATCTTGAAAGGGCAAAAAGAGCAAAGAAAAATCACCTGCATATTTGGTGGAATTCCACCCATCCCGCCCATGGAGTTCGGCCCACCGGTAATGGAATCTAAAACAGCCCCGATAACCTGGAATCGGTAGAATATAATAAGTTAACATTACGAAATCACCATCAGTTTATATAACAACATACTATGGAAAACCAGCAAGCAAACACACCCGACTAATATCAGGGGGGCCACCGTCATTTTGGTCCCCAGGACCAAAGGAACCAAGTAGTACACTATGTGAAACATGGGAGACACGAGGACGTCGACCAGCAGCATTAGCATCTTGTCCTGTCATAGAAATGCAAACTTTATATTATTATTTCATAAAAAGCATTAATGAATGGCCTTTGTAGCAACTATATAATGGATCCTTGAAGTATAAAGAGATAACAGCACCTGTGTTAGTACCATTTGCAGTTGTTGTCCCAGTGGACGAACCAGATGATGGTTGCGACTCAGAAGGTTGTCTAGCCACTAGATGCAATGTGACTCCATTTTCAACGTCTATAAATCGTTAAGGCTTTCAACTAAGAACGTGTTTAAGCCATATTTTTTTAACAGGGAGCACATCTTACTGCTAAAGTTTAAATACTGATCGGTTTATTTTATTAGCAACCTGGTTTAGCCTATTTAACTTGTGAATATCTATGTAAAGCCGATATGTAACTTTACTAAATATCGATTTTAATGCTAACATTTTGAGGTAACCAATGTTGATAAAGAAGAATATGATAATAAGAAATGAGTAAATAGGATACGATATTCAGAAAGACGATGCTCGTCCTTCAAAACCTTTCCCCTAAAGATGAGTCGCTGCTGTGCAACCGGGAGGCCAACTTCACCAGATATTTTTTCCTTGAATGCCGAAACTAGCATCTGTAAGTTTTGACAAGAATATCGAAAATGTCAAATACAAGACTAAAAAACTGAAAGCAAACCTAGCATAAAGAACTGAGATAAAACGAGTTAAAGGTTCCAACTTTTAGCATGCAAATGAGATAACTCTAGGAAGAAACTGAGAGGGATAGAGAACAATTCATACGTTTTTATCAACACTGAAGTTGTACAGCTGTGACTCGAGAGTCTTGATATGGATATCCACTGTTGAATCAGAGCTTTCACCAGTAGCATTGCTCGTGCTCACATGTTCATCCGCCATTGAATACTTAAATCTGAAACAAAAAAAACATCATCAGAAGTCAATACTCACATTGCACGTTTTAATATAACCAAAAATCTATAGATCGTCCATCATACGCACACCTAAAAACAACATATCTTTAACCTCCAAATTTCAGATTTCAAAATTTAATGCTACTATGAAAAGAAAAAAAAAATACGGAGTACTAATCATCGTGTAAGTTTCTAGTTTTTTCCAGGTTTAACAATCCTCATAACAAGTTAATCTAACACCACGACAAGTAATATGCACATTTTACTGTAAAGCAACTAAACACATATGTAAATTAGCATGCTTTTCACTTAGGGGGTGTTTGTTTCGGCTTATATAGCCGGCTTATGGCTTATTTGATTTTGGCTTATGTTTCATAAGCTCACTTTTTGTGACTTATTTTGAAACTTGTCGGCCTATATAAGCTTATCATGTCGTAATAAGCTTATTTAAGCCAAAAACTTTAAAAATAAGCCACAAAAAGTGAGCTTATGAAACATAAGCCCAAAACCAAATAAGTCATAAGCCCGCTATATAAGCTGAAACAAACACCCTCTTAGCATGCTACTTTCACATGTAAATAAAAGGACAAAATGTTTGCACTCCTTATAACAACTTAGGGGGTGTTTGTATAAGCTTATACATGGGCTTATGAGCTTATTTGATTTCGGCTTACATTTCATAAGCCCCAAATTTCCGGCTTATATTGAGACTTATGAGCTCATATAAGTTTATCATATCATAATAAACTTATATAAACCTACAAGTCTCAAAATAAGCCAAAAAATTGGGGCTTATGAAATATAAGCCGAAATCAAATAAGCTCATAAGCCCACATATAAGCTTAAACAAACACCCCCTTAATTTAAGTAATTCGCACATTCTACTGTAAACTCTGTCAAGCAACTAAACACATATGTAAATTAGCATGCTTTTTCACTTATGATCATATTTCTCGCACTCCTAACTAAACACAAACCATAATTTTAACACCAACAGCGCGAAACAACACGATCCAACACCTAAAAAGTTAAATGATCACAAAATCATAACCCTAAATTCAACACTTACAACTAGATCTCCTACACTCAAAAACCATACAAAAAAGTATCTAAAAATCAAATAATCTAAACCTTTTTTTTTTTTTTTTTGGGGGAATTTAGGGCGTTGACTAGTTGACTTGACAGACTACTTAATAAATCAACAAAACCTTAAAGAACCAAAAAAAAGATGAAAACTTACAAAGAGGGTTAAGGTAAGAGATGTGATGAGTGAAAATGTGAAGAAGAAAAGAAAAAGAAGGGTTGATTGACTCCTTAAAGATTGGTCGTCGAAGGATCTAGAAGATGAACAACAAGATGGAGTAACAATTATTATTATTGTGTGTGTGTGTGTTTTATTTTCTTTTTAAGGTTTTACTAGGACAATGGCTTTTGGTGTTGAGTGTTGACTGTGCCGGTTTTTTTATAATGTAGATTGAGATACCAAGGATTTATTAATAAGATAAGTTTTAGACCGGGTTTATCAACTTTTTTTTCTACAATCAATTAGTCGCAACTTAATTTTTTTTTTAACTAAGTGTATAATAAAACAACCAACTTTACTATCAAAATATGTCTCACTTAAACACATATATATAGAGCAAAATTAACAGAAAACCAATCCGACAAACCAAGCCGAACCGACCTTATTCGGTTCGGTTTTTGGTTTTATATAATTATGGTTTTCGGTTTGGGTTTAACTTGGTTCGGTTCGGGTAAAAACCAAGAAAAATACACCTAAACTATCTGTTCAACTCGGTTTCGGATTCGCTAGGTTAGCTTCGGTTCGGTTTCGGTTTCACTAGGTTAACTTTGGTTCGGTTCTCGGTTCATGTTTTCCTCAAAATCGGTTTTCGATTAGGGACGGGTTTGGTCGGTTCGGTTCAGGTTTGACCCGTTGCACAACCCTACATATATACCCCACCAAAACACACAAAAAAACACGCATTCACAACTCGATTGTCCACAAGACCGAGTCTTTATTTTTCTTGCTTGAAGACGCGTGCTTCATGTCCTCCGTAAGGAGGAATGCGTGTTCTCTTTGCCTATATGATATCTTAGACGCTTGCAAAAGAACACTATTACACCCGATCTTAAGGGGTAAAAGGAACTAACAATATGCTGATGTGTTCCTGTGCTATGATAAAGGTATAGGATTGAACAGGAGCTTGGAACCGAAATCAAACAAATTCCTCTGCTGATCGACCAAGCGATTTACTACCGTTGACCCATGAGATATGCTTGATGTTGGTGAGTAACGAAAGTTTTCTTGCAATGCCTGGTAGTAGACAATGGCGCAACTGCTATCGTCACTTCTAAAGTTGACGAGATATGTGGGTTGGGTAATGAGTCGAAATGGGTTCATGTTGAAAAGGGTCATATTATAGCACGGGTTGGGCCTGGTTGGATTGATCCGCAAACATGTGTTTAGTTAAATATGATCACAGAAACAATATTGTCACAATACAAATCGAAATTTCTGACTTGTCACAATATTGTTTCTGTAATCATATTTAACTCGAGTTAATTATTTTTTCTATACTAGACTAAACACATGTTTGTGGATCAATCCTATACAAATCTAGATCTTTAACTAAAAGGTTGTTTAGGATGTTGTATGCATAAAAAAGGCACTTTGGACGACTTCCAAGCCATTTAACATACTTTTGACCTTTTGTAGCTACTTTTTTTTATCTGTTTGACTAATTTTTCTTTTTATCTGTAAGTGTTTGATTTCACTTCATTTGATAAAGAAAAAATAACCCAAATCGACCCATGTATAAGTAAATGGGCCTGGCACCTCTAGACTCAATTTCATAGTGAGCAGAAGGTCATGGGTTTGAGACATGGACACCACCTCCTTGCATAGCCTCCAGCCTGGACTCTTTATGCTCAAGAGTCCGTCTTTGTTATCAGTGAGTCTAACAGGTCCTTTTTTTTTTTTTTTTTTTGCAGTATACTTCACTCACATAACCCTTTTATGCATTTCAACCCCAAAGTTATTGTGGAGAAAGAAGTAAATTACTAACAATTCACGAGTCAAGAAATTCCGGGGTTGAAGAAATGATGATGGCGCAATTGGTTATTCTTGGTAACTGAGGACAAATTTTAGGTTCTTTTCCATTTTATTTTAAGCTTAGCATCTGGTATATACTAACTCTGCATGGTAGTTGTTGTGATTATCTTGTGTCTTCTGCACATCCCAAAAAAAAAAAAAAAAAAAAAAAAAAAAAAAAAAAAAAAACTGTCTTGAGGATGTTCTAAATTTGTTACGTTTGTTATCAGTTTGAGGCTTTTCTTTTCCTGTACATGAGTCCTAATGTAGCTTGTATATGCTATAAGGCTTTTCTTAACGAGACTATACAAAGTACAGCTCGGGTATATACAAACGTACATATAATACAACATACATCGAGTATCTATGCATATACATGTAATGCACATATGTTTGTGTGTAAAGCACATCCGTATGTGTGAAAATCAATATGATTGAAATTGTAAATGGTTTACAATTTTTTTAAATAGCGCCAATGTAAATACATAGAGAAACATTGTAACGAGGCCCGATTAAAGGAAACATTTCATCTGTAGACAGCAGGTTACAGTTTTTGTGGCTTTATTGTTAATATTTTTCTCATATGCAAATATATGAAGACATATTCTTCACATCGGCCAATAATGGTCATGATTATCCAATAGTTTTAGTATAAGAGATACAAAAGTAGTTAACCAAGACTATTACGATCTTACATCGGCCAAATATGAGATTAGTTGGTGGCTTACAAAATTAGGTGTCCTTTTCTTTTTTAAGTTATCTTTTTGTAGTGAGTAAGACATTGCAGATTCGGGTGATAGTGAGGAAATTTGTTTTCCAAAACAATTTAGAATCATCAAGAGACAATTTTCATAATGTTTATAAGATGAAAAAAACCATTAAGAGATAGATTTCATAATACTGAGCAAAACCATATAATCCATTTACGTTATTTCAAAAAGATTTCAGAACAACTATGAGATGTTTCCTTTGAGGCACGCACATCTAAATTGAAAGACTCGTCGTCTATAGACATATAACTTGAACGATTTGTTTACCAATCAACTAGAAATTAAGGTTATGACTAATGATCCATACAAGCATTTATTGAGATTTCATTATGTTTACGGGAATTACATAGTTCGACATGGTATCAAGACAAGCATATAAGGTTATAAACTTATAACTAACAGAAGGAACTTGTCTCATGTTACAAAAACTTACAACAATGCATGAATGGATTTCAATGAGTCACATAAGGTAAAATTTGTACTGTGTTACTGTTTAATTGAGTGTAAACATACAAATGGAACTTAGATGTTGTCATGAAAAATATACCTAATTGTGACAGAAGGTTATCTAACTTTGATTAAAGATATTACATCGACTTGTAATGTAAAGATGGAGATTGGATCAAGAGGGTTGATAGTTGGTACTCGGTAGATTTCCATCTATTAATTAAAAATGAAGCGTTTTTTTTACTGTTACTAATCTAAAATATCGCCATAGACAATAGTCGAACAGTTTTCATGGTTTGCATTTTACATCTTTAATTTCACCTCACTCTACAACAACATCACAAGTATTAATTAATCAAAATAAATGCAAATTACGCCATTAACTATCGAAATTAATACCCAAATAAACCTAGATAGTTAAACTAACAGTAATGAGACCACAAAAAAGAGAACAACAACGTCATATGAGCGCCAACATTTGCGTATTGTTTGATACATGTTGGGTCGAAATGCTCATCCCTAATTGGACATAATCTTAGCAAAATATCCTTAATAGTTGAAATGTAGATCCATAGACTTCTAGATATGTTTATGAGAAATAGACCACTTATCTGCGTGTAGATTTTAGTACACTACTTGGTATTTCTTTGGTTTGCACGAGCGTTTTATGTTTATCTTTTCACCGTATCCTAAAATGTTTGAAATATCACCTGAATTGTGGTATCTGCTTCGGCTCAGTCCATACAATCGTGCTGCTACACTTGTTCGATTTTATTAAAACATTTGATGGGCGTATGTTGTCATGTATAACTCCATTGTCGTGAAGATGCACTATCCCTTAAACTATGTCTTTTATTAAGTTTTTTAACACATGAGACATTATTTGTTTTTTTTTGTCAAACTCTACGAAGTTGCATGTGCATTTTTCCATTGCAATGTTGAAGTAATATCTGTCGAATTTTGTCTCGTAAATTTTTACGACATTATTATGGTCGCTACATGTTCTTAGTTTTGTGGCTGCATAAAAGAAATTAGAACGAAAACGTGAACACTTTTTACAGCAGTCACGTCCATCTTGTGTTCCTTATGACAATTGTGTTATACGAAACACAAGATGGACGTGACTATGTCGTGAAACGTGTTTACCTATCGTTTTGATTTCTTTTATGTAGCCACGAAACTAAGATCGTGTAGCGACTATAATAATGTTGTAAGAATTTATGAGACAAAATTCGATGAAGATTACTTCAAACATTGCAATGGAAAAATGCGCGTGCAACTTCGTAGAGATTGCCAAGAAAACAAATAATTATGAAAAGCTTAATAAAAGACGTAGTTATAAGGGTAGTACATCTTCACGACAATGGAGTGATGTACACGACAACATATGCCCATCAAATGTTCTAATAAGCAAATTGAATGGTACTCCTGGAAGAATTCTTGATCTTACCAAGAAGGAAATATGAAAATTGAATGATTGCGCAATGCTAGTCAAGGATGAGGTAAGCAAATTTTAATGAAATAAGTGTTAAGATTAGGTAAAATGCAGTATCTGTCAGATTACTTTACTTTAAAGTATAGTTGATATGTTTATTTGTTAAATGCAAGCTCATAAATTGTTGTCCCCGGAGTTTCAACCTTCTTTTGAACATCTAATTGAATTTCTTCCTGCGTAGCGACAAATTTCGATGTTTTCAGCCACGTTTCCGGTTACTGTCAAAGATTTCAAAGATAGATACCTGAAGATGCCTTATGTTGTTACTCTAATATAAGCTTGCTCTAAAAGGTATCACGCAATTTTATGCCTTAGTAGAAGAAAGACAGAATTCAATACACTCTTCGCCAAGTTTAGGTCAAATTCTAGAATATGTTTTTTTTATTAGATATTTGTTTCAGCTAGATAGTAAACAATCTTTATTTATTTGATTGATATGATTAATTATTTAATTAGTTTATTTAGTTGCCTTTATTATATTGTTTTAGTGAACAAGTTAAAGTATTATGGTAAGTATAGGAATAATCAAGTATTTAAGTGGTCATTAGGATTGTAACCGGAATATGCAGAAGATTATTAATGGTTTAGTTATTTGATTTCATTATTGGGAGAGAGATCGGCCTCTCGAAAGTTGATCATCTATCTTTATAGTTCTTTTACCTCATTATCGACTTGGTTCGTATCAATTGGTATGAGAGCTGTATCGATTCTAGGGTTAAAAAAAATCGAAGTTACTGTTCATCGGATACTGTTCACCGGATTTACTGTTCATCCCGGAGTTGCTGCTCATCATCATACTAGTCATGAGTAACTTCGAGAAAAGAATGGACGCTATGAGAGCTAAATCAGCCCGTCAACATGAAGAGATTATGGATCTATTGAAAAAATTGGCGATTTCAATGGGGCGCGCTAAGGAGGTTGAAGAATGGGAGAAGTGGCATGATCTTAATAGAGTTCAGGAAGCATCCGAAAATGTAATATCAAATCCTAAATCACAAATCTTTGTCACTGAAGATTGTGATGATGGATCAACACCGGAAGACAACCTGGTGGTTGCATATTCTGATGTGAACAGAGACGAGGACAGAAGCACAAAACCCAACTGATGATGATATACTTCTTGTACTTCGACCGCTGTTCTTCAAGCTCTTCAACAACACCTCGTAGAGCATTAATCCTCCTCAACAAACCAGGGATAATGTCTACTGACCTTGGGCACATCGGAGGATCCAACCAATCCAGAAAAGGACAGTTTGATCCCTGAAACAACACAGAGTGTAAATAAGCTAGACATTTTTTTTAAATAAACAACACAATGACCAAACTTACAATTGTCGGACAACCAAAGAAACGGCGACCTGGATTCCTGTTTGTCCAAGAAGTTTTGACAACAGCGGGTTTACCAAAACTGCAGACCACCATCGTTGCTCTGTTTTTCTTTTGGGAAGATGTGTGTTTTACATACTTATGATATGCACAATGGTCGGGTATTTACATGGTTCAGTTCTGGCCAACGGTCGAATTTTTACACAACACGCATCATTTTTGTTAGGGACGAAACATGCAAAGTGTTTGCTACAATATACAAACGGCATTGGGGACGAACGGTGAGAATATGAAATAAGTGAAAAGACGAAAAAACCCAACCTTGCCACATCAGATAACGGACGGACATAACGTCCGTCTGCCAAAACGCGTTCCCAAGGACCAACCGAGCCGTCGTTTGACAAGTTCAGGGACGAAAATGTCAAAAAAATAGTTTATGGACGAAACGAGAGAAACACGACAAGTTTAGGGACGAACGGTGAAATTTTGTCAAGAAAAAATAGAAAAATATTAATTGTTTTTCATAAAAAATAATAATCACAAACCACTCATTTACATCACCCCACGTGAGTGTGGCACAACTACATAACAAAAGCAAAAGTCCTTTGCTCTTTCTCTCTCTTGGTTTTTCATCTTTCCCAAACAACTAAACTTAAACCTGCTACTGTTCTTTCTTATTGAGCTTAAATTTTTTCCATTTCTCTCATGTATACAAGTCAGAAGGAAAAAATGCCCCTTGTTCATGTGATGCCCTGGGCCGTCGCCCTGACTGCCCATAGCCAGGGCCGGGACTGTTGGTTGGTGGCTTACAAAATTAGGTGTCCTTTTCTTTTTAAGTTATCTTTTTGTAGTGAGTTATACACTTAGCTTGTGGCTTGACGTGGCCTTGTATGGAATGAGTTTGTATCAAAGACTTTGCAGATTCAGGTGATAGTGAGAAAATTTGTTATCCAAAACAATTTAGAATCATCAAGAGACAATTTTCCTAATGTTTATATGATGAAAAAAGTCATTTAAGAGATAGATTTCATAATATTGAGCAAAACCATATAATCCATTTACGTTATTTCAAAAAGATTTCAGAACAACTATGAGATGTTTCCTTTGAGGCACGCACATCTAAATCGAAAGACTCGTCGTCTATAGACATATAACTTGAACGATTTGTTTACCAATCAACTAGAAATTAAGGTTATGACTAATGATCCATACAAGCATTTATTGAGATTTCATTATGTTTACGGGAATTACATAGTTCGACATGGTATCAAGACAAGCATATAAGGTTATAAACTTACAACTAACAGAAGGAACTTGTCTCATGTTACAAAAACTTACAACAATGCATGAATGGATTTCAATGAGTCACATAAGGTAAAATTTGTACTGTGTTACTGTTTAATTGAGTGTAAACATACAAATGGAACTTAGATGTTGTCATGAAAAATATACCTAACTGTGACATAAGGTTATCAAACTTTGATTAAAGATATTAAATCGACTTGTAATGTAAAGATGGAGATTGGATCAAGAGGGTTGATAGTTGGTACTCGGTAGATTTCTACTATCTATTAAATAAAAATGAAGCGTTTTTTTACTGTTACTCATCTAAAATATCGCCAAAGACAATAGTCGGACAATTTTCATGGTTTGCATTTTACATCTTTAAATTCACCTCACAGGGGCGGACCGAGGTATTGACTTTGGGGGGGCGGTGCCCTCCACGACTCGTCGAAAAAGTTCAGATTTTAGTGTAAAATTTTTTATTTTTGGACCTTTTTATTAAAGTGCACCCCTCAAAAAAATCAAATTGCCCCCACATTGAAGCCAAAAATGTAAAAACCTTAGTTTTTAGTGTAAAAGAAAATAAAAAATAATGACCTTTTTATTAAAATGCATCACGAATTTTATCAAAATTTTTTTTTTTGCCCCCCATCTTGAAAAATCCTGGGTCCGCCACTGGTCCTCACTCTACAACAACATCAAATTACGCCATTAACTATCAAAATTAATACCCAAATAAACCTAGATAGTTAAACTAATAGTAATGAGACCACAAAAAAGAGTACAACAATGTCATATGAGCACCAACATTTGCATATTGTTCGGTACATTGTAAATCAAAGGGTAAATGAAAAAGATGATTACGTTTGAATTATAAAATGTTGTTTGTATATATATATATATATATATATATATATATATATATATATATATATATATATATATATATATATATATACGAAATGTAATGGTTCATTACAAGGAATGACCCATTACTGCAATTTTTTTTTTTTTTTTTTTTTTTTTTTTTTTTTTTTTTTTTATCCGTAATGAAATCAAAATTACATAAAACACCATCAATAATTAACCATATTAAATAAACTTTTTATCATTCATGGGGGCATTTTAGTATTTATGTTATGATTCCATTACGTGTTATCAAACAAGCCAAACATGATTAATAATTGTAATGAATAATTACATTACATTATTTATTTCATTACGTCGTTTATTCCATTCATTTGATATTTCATTACGTCTTACCAAACGTACCCTTGTATTAAGGAGAACGCAATCACAACAAAAACAATGCCACAAAATAAATTAAAAAATAAGCGCACACAAACAAATCATTTCAATTCTTTCGGTCGCCTGACAGACCAAACTTTCATTTTTAGAGGGAGGGAATGCGTCAAGTTTGGTCTTCGTAATGGAAAGACGCATTCAAAATGGCAAGACCGACCAAATAGTTTGGTCTCACTACGATTATTCTTACAAGATACGGATTACTATTATAATCTTTGTTAAGCTTTAAATGAAAACTTATCCTAGAAACATCTTAAAAAATTTTAAACTTCAAAAGATTCTTTTATATAATAAAACAAAACATAAAGTGAGGACTTTTGTATTTCAAAAAAAAGATTGTTTCCTTATTAGATAATATTTTAATTATCATTTTTTAATGTAAAAATTTATAAATTCGTTTTGTTGATATACTACACAAGTAGAAAATAAATACAAAAAAATATAGATAATATTCAACTAACAATAGAATTAAACTTTTAAAATAATTATCTTTAATAATAAAAAAAATATAATTAAAACTCATAAATCAAACAAAAAAAGATTAAATTATTTGTTTTTTAATAAATAAAAATATATCATTAAAAAAAATTTTAAAAACCCGCGCGTGCGCGGGTATTATAACTATTAATTTCTATAAAAACACCAAACTAAAAAAAAATAAAAAAAAAATAAGTGTAAATCACAAAAGTTAATCCATACTTACGCAACACTCTATATCAATGACACGGATCATAATCCAACGGCCCTTCTTCACCCACACCCTTTTAATCCAACGGTCACAAAGCCTCTTAAAAAAAAACACAAACCGCCACCCACCCCTATATAAATCGCACCCCAATTGCAGTTTCACAAACTATCAGTCAGGTCACGTTATCCTTCATATAGGTTTTTTTTTTTTTTTTGGTTGTCTTGCCTAATTAGTGAATTAGTGGTTAAAAAATAACAACACTCGCTAGTCTTATCTTAGAAACTTGTGTTTGTCACTAACATCATTGGTCAAGTCTGTGTTTCCTTTTAGAAGCATCTTAATCTAATCTGAACCTGTTTTACCATTCTAGATATAATATATTGGACATAGGGATGAGCACGCTACCGGTCCCGTACTGAATTATTGGTACCGATTTTTTCCCAAGCATAAATTAGTGGTACCCGTACCGTACTGAACGGGATTCGGATATCGGTACCAGAAAATCGGGGTTTCCTTTTCTTTTTCTTTTTTTTTTTTTTTTTTTTTTTTTTTGGAATTTTCCGATTTGGTATGGTCCCGTACCGAATTAGTGGTCTTAGTTTTTTTCACATTATCGGGATCAGTACCGTTTTGGTATGGTTCCGGGATTTTGGTCGAAATGCTCATCCCTAATTGGACATAATCTTAGCAAAATATCCTTAATAGTTGAAATGTAGATCCATAGACTTCTAGATATGTTTATGAGAAATAGACCACTTATCTGCGTGTAGATTTTAGTACACTACTTGGTATTTCTTTGGTTTGCACGAGCGTTTTATGTTTATCTTTTCACCGTATCCTAAAATGTTTGAAATATCACCTGAATTGTGGTATCTGCTTCGGCTCAGTCCATACAATCGTGCTGCTACACTTGTTCGATTTTATTAAAACATTTGATGGGCGTATGTTGTCATGTATAACTCCATTGTCGTGAAGATGCACTATCCCTTAAACTATGTCTTTTATTAAGTTTTTTAACACATGAGACATTATTTGTTTTTTTGTCAAACTCTACGAAGTTGCATGTGCATTTTTCCATTGCAATGTTGAAGTAATATCTGTCGAATTTTGTCTCGTAAATTTTTACGACATTATTATGGTCGCTACATATTCTTAGTTTTGTGGCTGCATAAAAGAAATTAGAACGAAAACGTGAACACTTTTTACAGCAGTCACGTCCATCTTGTGTTCCTTATGACAATTGTGTTATACGAAACACAAGATGGACGTGACTATGTCATGAAACGTGTTTACCTATCGTTTTGATTTCTTTTATGTAGCCACGAAACTAAGATCGTGTAGCGACTATAATAATGTTGTAAGAATTTATGAGACAAAATTCGATGAAGATTACTTCAAACATTGCAATGGAAAAATGCGCGTGCAACTTCATAGAGATTGCCAAGAAAACAAATAATTATGAAAAGCTTAATAAAAGACGTAGTTATAAGGGTAGTACATCTCCACGACAATGGAGTGATGTACACGACAACATATGCCCATCAAATGTTCTAATAAGCAAATTGAATGGTACTCCTGGAAGAATTCTTGATCTTACCAAGAAGGAAATATGAAAATTGAATGATTGCGCAATGCTAGTCAAGGATGAGGTAAGCAAATTTTAATGAAATAAGTGTTAAGATTAGGTAAAATGCAGTATCTGTCAGATTACTTTACTTTAAAGTATAGTTGATATGTTTATTTGTTAAATGCAAGCTGATAAACTGTTGTCCCCGGAGTTTCAACCTTCTTTTGAACATCTAATTGGATTTCTTCCTGCGTAGCGACAAATTTTGATGTTTTCAGCCACGTTTCCGGTTACTGTCAAAGATTTCAAAGACAGATACCTGAAGATGCCTTATGTGTTACTCTAATATAAGCTTGCTCTAAAAGGTATCTCGCAATTTTATGCCTTAGTAGAAGAAAGACAGAATTCAATACACTCTTCGCCAAGTTTAGGTCAAATTCTAGAATATGTTTTTTTTTATTAGATATTTGTTTCAGCTAGATAGTAAACAATCTTTATTTATTTGATTGATATGATTAATTATTTAATTAGTTTATTTAGTTGCCTTTATTATATTGTTTTAGTGAACAAGTTAAAGTATTATGATAAGTATAGGAATAATCAAGTATTAAAGTGGTCATTAGGATTGTAACCGGAATATGCAGAAGATTATTAATGGTTTAGTTATTTGATTTCATTATTGGGAGAGAGATCGGCCTCTCGAAAGTTGATCATCTATCTTTATAGTTCTTTACCTCATTATCCCTGTTTTGCTAATAAAATACATTTGGATATTACTGTTTTCTTTTCTTATGTTAATTGTAGTCAACACCTGTTAGCACATGGTATGCTATTTGACTTGTAATTTCAGTATTTTGGTAGAGTATGCATGTTAAGCGAGTTGAGTAATGAGTCAAACGGGATACCTTTTTATGCAGGTAGTTGGAAATTTATTTTTTACATTTAACTTACAAGCATCTCAAATTAAGATGTGTATTATGTAACTTTTGTAACTGAAATTTCGTAATGATTATTCTCATGCCTTGGGCTTTCTCTAAAATTTTGAGATTTTAGGCTTATAAGTGTGCTTAATGACTGCTTTTATTCTTCTCTCTTATGCTTTCTCACTTCAGAATGGGGAACAAATACCATTAGTCAAAATCATAAACAAAGAAGGAATCTTTATGCTTCCATTAGTTTATGTCACATTTTGTGGGCTCTTCCAACC
Organism: Artemisia argyi; assembly: GCA_030686995.1. Taxonomy (NCBI): domain Eukaryota; kingdom Viridiplantae; phylum Streptophyta; class Magnoliopsida; order Asterales; family Asteraceae; genus Artemisia; species Artemisia argyi. The sequence continues at coordinate 183,845,430 of CM060697.1, forward strand.
CTTCCTTGATAGGAATAGGAACACGATCCAACAGCTTTGCAAGCTCCATCTTCTCATCTTGACTTACAGTCGCCTATTTGAACTCCTCACCGAGAGAGAATGATCTACATAGCTCGATATCACCCATGGTCGGCTTTAAATGCTCATTTTAAGTGCTGATTGTTCCATGAGTTATGTAATAGTAACTTGTAATTCGACCCAAGTCCGTGACCTGAAAGTAGCCGGTTTTCCTATCATACTTCTCCAAGCTATTTTTGTCCAGTATTGTAGCAGCAGAATGGACCTGCAAAAAAGTTGTAATGTGAGTATCAGTCATATGTTGTCAGTTTTTTCACAAAAACAATGTAATATATAAATGTACACTCACAATCAATGTCAAACAAGGAAAACTAAGTTCAAATATGCAATGAAGCATGTATAAAATATGCACTAGAAAAACAACTACGCAATAAGCTTAGGCTGTATGCACTCAAGTGGAAGCTAGACTAAACAAGCTAGTTTCTGCCCCGAGCCCAATACTACAGTTCGCAATTTCCAATATATTGTTGAACAAATTGCAATTCAAGCTTTAATTAATGGCACTTTATTGAGTATTAAATTTACCAATCATGAAAGTCAAAGCAGCATACTTTAGAAACTCAACAAAGTAATGAGCCAACAAAGCAAATGATAACCCAATTTCAGTAACTGAATGTCTAAACACTTAATGGATAAGGGAGATTAGTTAGAACCGGATGTTTGGGGATAATTTTCCCCTAACTGTTGTAAACCTTTAACGAACTTTCAGACATTTTTGGTGGATTAAAATGGTTTCTATGTGGGGAGAATACTATTTTGTGCTTATCTTATAAGCGACAAGCTCTTTAGCTCTCATTATTAAATTAACATATATGAAAATTGTTTTACTAATCATTATTTAGTAATAGTAAGTTATTAATATTGTGTAAAATTATTGTTTCAAATGACGCGAGGATTCAAAAGATGGAAGAAGATGTTCAAATGAGGTGAGGGTAGGGTTATGGGTTTTTATAAAATTTTTCCAAAACTACGGCTTACATTTTACACAACGTCCCCTTAATTATCTAGCCATTACACAACACATCCTCAATATCCCCGTCATCATCGCCGCGTGGCACGTTCAGATTCGTAGACATGGAGAGACAGCACAGTGGTTGTGTTGTGCGTTAGCTCGACGTGTGCACTGTAAGGTGGCGTGTTGAAGGCTAGTGAGTATCAAAACTTAACCGGCCTCGAACCTGGGTATTCTCGTTCACAAGAAAACAGCCATACCACTAGACTAGAGATCCATTGGTGTTTGCATGGTTTACCCTTAGTCCTTTTAACCATCTTTGTACTTCATGGCTTACCAACAGAACAAGTGGTAATTTGCTGTTGTGGTAATGTGGTATGTTTCCAAATAGTTTTATCCATTTATTCATCTTGTCCGGGCTTCTTAAATAATCTATCCATATTAAGCGGCATTAAAAACTTCGTTTTTCACCTTGATGCTTCAAATAAAATTACTTGCAATATTAAATAACAAATTCATAATATTAGCAATTAAAACGCATATTTTTGTTATTTATTATGCCATAAATATGAGAAATTTGATGCTAACATGAAACAAGTTCTTATGTTAGTGATCATTAGTTATAACCTTGTATACTTGTATTGATACCGTGTCAAACTGTGTAATTCCCATAAACATAATGAAATCTCAATACAGTAGAAATACAATGGTAACAACTAAACTTATTATATATATAATACTGAATTGAATTTACATAGTGGTAGAAGGCAAGCGAGCAACAAGCTGCGCCGCTAGCCCTTTATGAATTGCAAAACTAATTCTCTTAAAAACGACTAAACGGGTTTGGCCCAATACAAGTATACAAGGTTATAACTAATAATCCACTAACAATATTGTAAGTTTTCTATGGATAATTTCGATCTATTCACCTTTGTCAAAGAAAAAGAAAGAGACAAGAGATCCCTTTAAGACTAGAAAGACACCTCAACACTTTTGTCCTCTCCAACATGAAGAAGCTGCATACCTTGAGGTGAAATAAGTAGTTCATTTGCTGATTTCACGGGCTCTCATTAAAGAACACAAAGCTCCAACAAGAGATGCAGAATGTTGTCACGAACAGGTCTTTTGTCCTCTTCAACATGAAGAATGCTGCATCAAGATTTTCCATGTATGCCCGACCCTTTCCTCCAATTCACTATAAGATAGAAGGTGCCTTTTTCGCCATGCGTTGCCCACTCGCTAATACCTGTTGGTTTCGCGCGATACAGTTCTGTTTCATCAACAATCACTTCTCCCGATTCATCTTTTAAATACGATTCAATCATTAGGCACCCTGTGGCGGGTACGGAAAGGACTGATCTCTTGAGTTGAAGTTTCTCACCCGTTGATACACATGCACCCTCGGGTTTAAAGATGATAGCTTTGAAGAACTCTTGCATAGATTCATTGATCTCATCCAACACACCATCACCATAGTAGGCGATCACATGCCCGCTTACTTTCAAACCCTTTAAACCAGGAACACGTGACTCAAACCTAATATCTATGGTGGTGTCCACTGCATCCTTAAAGAGGATGTAGTGTATTTCAAATATCCCGTCCTTGGAGTTGTAGGACAAGGTGTCACACTTGCTTTTCTTGTCCTCTTTCCAAAAAGACGGCAACTTATCTTTCTCTTCTTGTTCACTATAAATATGATAACATGCATCCTTACAATCCTTCTTCTTCTTGGTAGTAATCGTGAGACCCACATGAATCTCAAGAGAGGAAGAAAATGCCACTGCATGTTGCGAGCTTGGATTGCCAAAGAATTGAAAATCTTCATTGCTGATTCTTAATGGATCACTCCAATGACGCGAGAAATAAGCTACATAACCTATATTACCCGCAAATAATCTAGACCAACCATCTGGCAGCAATCCATAGGTTACGCTAATGCAACCCGACATATAACCCTCTTCAAAATCAGGATCTAAAATGCTCACAAATATAGAAAACATCTCAAATCTGGGATTTTCAGGCCTGATGAAAAACAAAACACAAAACAGAGAGGATCGAGAAATCAGTTGGTTTTCAATGGTTATGTACACAGAAGAAATCATGAAAAGCACTCGTTAACATAAGTATCGTATGAAATAATTGAGCATTGCTATAATCGCCAGAGCTAGGATGTTTGGAAGTATACACAAATAGAAGTGCATATATAAAATAGAAAGCATAATAATGGCTCCATTACATGAATGTAAAGAAATAACACTCTTATACCCATAATACAAGATTTCGGAGTTTTAAAAAGTTTATGGTTTTAAGTTGGGTTGCGACTGTTTTCCATCTCCAAACGGTACACATTAGCCAAATGGAAAGTGGAACCAGTACTCACAAGCATTTTCTAGTAACACACAACCCATTTATCACTTATATTGCTTAACATTTTAAAAGGTAACATTATTTCGAAGAATAAAAAGTTGAAATCATTATGTATTAAACATAGGCAGCGTGTCTCATATAAGATTGATGTGTATTAAACTAGTTATCAATTAGTATACCCTTAATACAAACCACTCAGCTTAACTAGCATTATAAGCTACACTTACCAACAAAGGATCGTTTAAGTGCTCATCAAATAATTTTCCCACATACTATAAACTAATGATGCCTTAGTGAAGTCAAACGGATGGCAATTAAAACTCATTATAAACATGATGATTAACTGAACAGTAAACCTAGAAGCTCTGATCTTATAAAAATCATGCCCGAACTATGGATTGCGGAGTTTTGAAAAAAGTTTATGGTTTTATGTTGGGTACTTGGGTTGCGACTGTTTTCCATCTCCAAATGGCACACATTAGTCAAATGGAAAGTAGAACCAGTGACAAGGATTTTCTTTTAACACACAACCCATTTATCACTTATATAACAACCTAAAAGATATCATATTTCGAAGAACAAAAGTTGAAACTTTCAGTATGATAGTTACCTTTGATCATATAAGATTGATCTGTGTTCAGTTCCGAGAACGTCTATTACAACATAAGCGTATACATCTTCCTTATGAAATGTACTTCTAGCCGCAAACACTTTCATGCTTGACATGCACCTAATACCTCGAAAATGTTTCAACTGATGTTTGAACCCACAACCTCGTGGGCGCCACTCACTTACTGCTTGGACAAGAGCCATTTGGCAATCTACGTTGTCTAAAAGTCCAGAAAGTTTATAAAATTTCCTGCCATGTAAAAGACAATCAGTGAAGCGGAGTAGGAATTCATATAATCATGAGACTCGAACAAACAACATTAAACACAAAAATCTTCAACAACTTAAACAAAACCACCAACACATTTTGAGTTTTGGCAATGAACATGCTATAAAAATCACAAAAAAAAAAAAAAAAAAAAAAAAAAAAATAGCCATACAAAAACTTTGTGAGGCCATTTTTTAAGACAGAAAACACCTTACATTGTACACATAAGCTATCCGGATTTGTGGATCTTGAACTCAAAACAAAGATAAACTGAAAGTTAGAGACTTACAGAAAAAATATGAAAACAAACCTTTGAGTTGATAGTAGTGGATGATGTTAGGAATCTGTGGTAGTGGTGGTGACTGAGTTACGGAAAGAATATGGAGAGATGTGTGTGTTTAATGTGTTGAGGTGTGTTTGTATATATAGAGAGATGATAGAAATGATATAGAACACATTAACTATGTGGCATTCAGGTTGGTGAGTTGGTGGTGTGATTTTATTGCATATTCATATGATTAAGGTTAAAAATCTAACATATGCAACAATGAAAAAAAAAAACGGTGTCAATGTGAGTGTGAAATAATTAAGGTAAATGCACATCTATGTGGTGAAATAATCCTTAAGAAAAGGTAATATGCAAAAAAAGGCACATAGTCGGTTTTCTCACTGGTCCATATCTTTTGTGAAACAAATTAGCAGATCAATGATGAGAATATAAGTTTACTCATCCATTAATTATTTATCCCTTTGTACCATTTCAAGATTGACCTCCGTCGAGTCTACAACGTAGTTTGATAAGTTCAAAGCCTTTTTGTAGCATCCATGGCCAACACACTAGCTAGAATGTCTCAAGCTCGTTGCTTTAATGCTTTATTCTTGTATCGCTGTGTTCATTTTTTGCAACAAGAAATATTTGATTTTGTGATAGATCGATTTGCATGTTGGGATAAATTTCAAGTAAAGTCCAATATTCTTGTATCATAGTAAAGACAAAGAAACCCAACAAACTGGTTTGAAAAGTGCAATGGTAGATGTGATACATTTATTATCAATGTTTTTTAAGATGCAAGAAGCTTTGATTTTGTGATAGATCGATTCTCATGTTGGAATAAATTTCAAAAGTCAAATGAATATGAGGGACTAGTGAGATAATTAATAGATTATTTTTATTTTTTCAAAAAATAAGGTACTTGAAAAATAATCTTCGTTTGACAGACAAAACTTATAAGAGATTATAAAAAAAATAATTTTCAATGAACTCTTAAAATCAAAGGTTATTTCATGTAGCTTATAAAAATAATTTCTTTTTATAATCTCCATCTCAAGCACTAGCTCCAACATCATCTCCAGTTTCAGCAACACTTATTTTTGACAAACATACCCATAGTGTGTTATAAGATATGACAACACGTTTCTTTGTGTTTTAGCTTTAACTCTTTTATACAGAGTACTATTACTTTTACATTGTACGGATGATATGCACTTTTACATTGTACGGATGATATGCATGCGAGTATGCATAATTAAGAAGTAAAAGACTCTTAATAAGCTTACGATATCCAGTTATGTACATTTACAACTATTCAAGTTGATACCAATGGACAAAACAATGCCTAGTGCTTTTAGTGGGTATTGAGTAAATGCATTAACCATTACACTTTTAGTGTAAAACATCCAATTTGTGGTAGTGGTGGTGACTGAGTTTTAGAAAGAGATGGAGAGATAGGTGTGTTTGATGAGTTTTGGTGTTTTTGTTTATATAGAGGTCACATTAATTAGAGCCAGTTGGGTTGGTGACTTGCTCATGTTATATTATTGCATTTTCACATTAATTAGAACTATGATACAAATAAAAAGAAAATTTAACATACGCAACGATAATTAAAGAAATTTTAATATAAAAAATGGTGTCAATGTGAGTGTGAAATAATTAAAGTTAATGCACATCTTTATGAGACGTTAAGTTGGTGAAATAAAAATGTAACACGCAAAAAAAATGCATATAGTCACAATTTTCTCAGCGGTCCAAATCAATGATACGAATATAAGTATACTCATCTTTTAATTAATTATCCCTTTTGTACCATTTCAAGATTGACCTTTGTCGAGTCTACAACGTAGTAATTTGATAAGCCCAAAGCTTATTTATAGCATCCATGGCCATCACACTAGCTAGAAAGTCTCAAGCTCGTTGCTTTAATGTGTTATTCTGGTATGGTTGTGTTCATTTTTTTGCACGAGAAATGATCGCGATGGGTAAAAGTATATTATGCCTAAAACAATGTGTCAACAATCGATCGTTTCTAGCTAGAGAAACGAGTACATTATCGGTTGCAACAACGCGTGAAATTATGTATACATTTAGTTATCTCAATAATTTTCTTTCTTAAACCGTTCAACACCAATATAAAAGGTAGCTTTTTACATTTAACTGGCTTAGTTGATTTTGCAAGGCCAAAATGCATAAAAAAAAAAAAAAAAAAAAATTACTTAACTTACTTTTAATATCTAATTGAGGTACCCAATTTTATTTTTAATAATTTAAGATACTAAAGTATAAATATTCTTCAATTTTGGAAAAAAATTTCCTTCACATCAGGTTGTAAGTTATCATATTTTTTTCGCATGTGTTTACTACGTATTCCAATATACCTCGTAGCCCTTTCTTCAAATCACCAAATACGAACCGACACAAAACCCTAATCTATTTTATTCCAACAAAGGAGGCAAAAACAACAAAAATTGAGGATGTTTAAGGTAATTTAACTTGACATTGTTAGTTATATTATGTTTTTATCAACTAATTTTTATGAGTTTTAGAAGTTAACGCATAAAAGTTATTGTTTTCATATGTTGCAGCATGGTTGTTTCATCTTCATCTATAGTGCTTATAATCGAGGTCTTCTTTTGTGGGTATTTTACTCACGAACCTTTAAGGTATCTAAATGCTATTTCACGTACTCACATTATTTGGTGTCAGTGTTAGTGGTTTCACTAATTGAGATCTAGTTGAATTTGTTAAAAGAAAGACAAAATAAGAAGTGAGTGGGTTATTTTACTCTCAGCCACAAAAATCATTATGTAAAGGTTATGTAAGAATCAAGTGTGATGCTGATGTCATTCAATTTATTAAAGATTTAACTAGGAATGATGGTAAAATAGAGCTCTATGTTCGTCATGTGATGGATGATAAAAGTATGCATAATGTTAGTAAACACGAACATGATAATAAAAAGAAAGATAAGGACTTAGGTAATGAAGAAGAAGATGATAGGTTGGATAATGGAAAATAAGAAACACGGGCAAAGATGAAAAAGATGTTAATGTTTCTCTCAATGGTGACAGTGAAAATGAGGATGACAAATTTGTTGACCCAATATTTGCAAGAGTTTTTCTAACTTGTGCCCTTGGGGAACAAGTTAAGCACACCAAAAGGACGGTGGGACCCATGAAAAAGGACATCTGGACCCACATCTTTTATTTGAAAAGTGTACTTTTCTGTGGGTCCGGACGTACTTTTTCGTGAGTCCCACCATCCTTTTGGTGTGCTTAACTTGTGCCCCCAGGGCACAAGTTAGAAAAACCCTATTTGCAAATGTTGATAATGGAACACAAATGGAGGAAGAAAGTCATGTTGAACCTGAATATAATTCTGATATAGATATGCCAATGTTGGATGAGGATGATGCAATGTTTGAGATAAAGGATAAAATTTTCCCTATACATGATTCAAACACACATTGGAAACTAAAAAACCAATCGATCTTAGGGGGAAGTATGAGAGCATTAATCAAGTTAAAGATTGTTTAATCTTCAATTCTGTTGCTAACGGTTAAAGTAGACACTTACAATTTTAATATTGCACCAACTAAGGTCCCAGTTAAAAAAGGAAGACCATTGGTTGATAACCCTATTAATGCAAGAACTCAAAGTACGAGTACGCAAGAGGTGGTCACAAAACCCAACTAACTGGTTAATTGACATAGAGAAGCAACTATTGAAACACATGCACAACCATTCATTAATTGACATAGAGAAGCAACTATTGAAACACACAACCACAAGTAACTATCATAGTAATGACAAAGTCACAAAACCCAACTAACTGGTTACAAGAGTGCAATGGTTGATGTGATACATTTATTATCTATCTTGTTCTAAATACAGATCCATTTGTTGGGATAAATTTCAAAGGATAATTACCAAAATAGATCGTTGACTTTTTGACTAGTCACTTTGTAGACTTTCAAATTTCACTTTCCAAAATTAGATCGAACAACTTAAAAAATTGAGTAACTCAATATAAACGCGACACGTGTCTAAAAAGATTCTGGAATATTCCAAAAAGATTCTAGATTCTGTACTATAGATTCTAAAAAGATTCTAGATTCTGTACTATATTAATAAAAAATTCGACATGTGTCTCACATATATGAAGGTTGCTCAGTCGCCAAGTTGCCCTGATCCGCCGGAGGAAAGTGATTTAAAAACATCTATTTAAAGAATGTGCTTTGGGCGACTGATCTATTTTGGTAATTATCCCAAATTTCAAAAGCCAAATGAATTTCAGTATATTGTGTGTTTCACGGTTAACTGATACGCCATGAATTTATCAATATATAAATGCTGTATAAGATATGACAACATGTTTCTTTGTGTTTTGGTTTTAAATCTTTTATATGGAGTATTTCTTTTACATTGGCTTTAACTCTTTTATACGGAGTATTACTTTTACATTGTACATATGATACAGATACGCGATCGAGTGTGCATGATTAAGAAGTAGAAGACTCTTAAAACCAAATTACCAAAATGTTGACATATGTGTCGTAGGACATGTGCCGAAAGGCATAAGATATCATTTAAGTATTGCACCATCGGTCTTCAACCGATACTACAATACTGGGGGCACCATGTTGACGTATGTGTCCGGACGACACGTGCCGGACCGAAGAGTCTACTTCAGTCCGAAGGAAATTACTGGAAGGCGGATGCTACTCTTGTCCGTAGGGCATGCAGCGAAGGACCGTAAAAGTATACACTCCTTTTTATCCAGGTACATGCTTTTACCCGGTGGTCCGATGCAAGAACCGGACTACGCCACCTAACCCGGATATTACGGGATTGTGTCTCCCACGTGCCTCGACACCTAGTAGCTAGACTAGGTATAGCCTGGCGTGTTCCTTCCCAAGACATAAGAGGTATCGAGGAACCAACTTGGGTACCTACCTCTTTCTCTCTCTGTATATACTACTCTTTATATCTCTTTTATCTCATCTTATTTTTACACACACAATACACCACAACACATTATATACATTACAATAAATCCTCTACATACGAGGTACTGACTTGACCGTCGGAGGGTGGTTCCCGGGCTTCGGCCTTGGGACCCCTTCTAACGGATTCTTTTATGTTTGTAGCTTACTTCAAAGCTCGGGACAAGGACGAACGGCACGCGAGGGCCGTTAAAACTAACCCGACGGAAAAATGCTTCAACACAAAACCTAGCTACCATTTTACTACCCATTGTATCAAAATGAACCAAGACTATTGTGTTTACAAATGCAACCCATTCATGTCACTTTCCATATCTTTCTAACACACAGAGTGAAAACACTCCAAACTCGAAACCAATTTCACCTCAACTTTTGTATTCACTTTTTTGCAGACTTCAATTCATGCATCCAGTCATTTACTTTTTTTTATTCACCTTTGCGCAGACTTCAAGTTGATAGGCAAGAGTAGTTACGAATTCTTAAAAGCTTTTGCAGGCATTAATTTCAATTTTGTATGAACTTTTGCACGCATTGACTTCAATTTTGATACAAACTTTTGCAGGCCTTAACTTCAATTTTATATGAACTTTTGCAGGCCTATGAGGTTATACTCTGTCGCGTTTTACTTGTGGGTCGAGTTATACTAGGTCGCCTTTTACTTTTGAATTGTATCACGTTTAATAATTTTTGGGTCGCGTTTAACTTGTGGGTCGCCTTTAATAATTTTGCTTAGGTTCGCGGTTTGGTTTGCTTACGGCCGCGTTTAATAATTTTGCTTAGGGTCACGTTTAAATGTCGCGTTATACTATGTCGCTTTTATAAATGAATCTAAAAAATTGCGTCGCGTAGAAGGTCGAGAATGATAGGTGTAGGGTCGAAATGTTTTCTTCAAATGAATCTAACGGATTTGAATCAAAAGTTCATTTTCGTAAAAAAGTTGTGCGACGTTTCATTTGGTAAATAGGTAGTGGTCTCTTAGTGCATGTTTATACTTTTTAAAAATTGGTTAACTATTTAGCTTTGTACAATTTCTTTTTTGTCTTATATCTGAGGCTAATCAAATGTGACGCGACAAAGAAGAAGTTAAATTTTGCGTCCGTTTTTTTTTTGTTGCACTTTGCTTATGACAATAACTATAGGGATGCACCTTGTTTAAATAAAGTAACATAGGTTAAAAATTGAACTCTTTGCATTTGGAAAACCAGTTAACTTATGTTTTGAGAGTTTGTACAAAAATCAATTATCTTTGAAAAAATTGAGTGAAAAAGGTACCTGTGAATTCTGTGATTGAGGAAGGAGACATTACTATTTACTCTTTTAATGGCGAAGGGGAAGAAATGACATTGACATTACATACAAGAAAATGAAAGTTTCTATTTTCTGACAAGTGAGTAAAGTTCGTTTTTGTCTGTTGGGTTTGTAAGTACCTACTTATAGTTTATAAATTAAACCAATTTTTCTTTTTTTAGATTCAAGAAGCATATATTACAGTACTAATTAAACGTATCGATTAATTATCATAATTAAATGTAATTTTGAACTTAATAAGCATAAAGTTTTCTTATCTACTCATCTAAACTAAGGGCATTTGTTAAAGAATAACTTGTCGGGTTTGAGAGGTGGATACTCGTACAACTGATCAGAGTAATGATAACCCAACATTTTACTGTCACATGAGTTTCATATCAACGTACTCCTTCACAAAATCAACCATCAAAGAGCCGTGTTGTAATAGTGAGTTAGTGACGAAACAAACATAACACACATAAACATATACATAATACCACTACCACACACACACATTAACTAAAATTTTGTTTGCTCAATGATTGAACCTTGTTCAAAACCCAGCTTTCACGCTTGATTGAAGGGGTGTAATGGAGTTTAACGTGTGATCGGGGGTGACGACGAATGGTCATCGACTCTATTACGAACAATCTAAGTGTGCACTGTATGTGAGCAATGTTATAGCTTGTTACATCAACTTTTTTGCACGTAACATTCCAATTGAAAAACCGTCATCTCTCGTAAAACCAAATTTACAGGTTCTTGAGACTCGCAACTTACATTTATTTTATATTCAAAATAGTTATAATGAACCCAAATACCCATATCGAATCGTTATGGCAATACCGAGCCCTCTATTAATACTCTTACAAATGGGTGGCGTACGACCGTTGAAATGTGAGTGACGTTTGGTTTTATTTGTTTTGTAAGGTAAATACTCCTAATACTTCAACACATGTTAACAATATATAACAAGAAGTAAGAAATAAATGGACATAAGTATTGATACTACCGACCAAAACAAGAAGACAGTCCATCTGATAAAACTCGAGTTACTAACCAGTTAATTGTCATTCTGTCAACACGCTTCCCCCACCCTCCTTGCGAGGATTAAAATTCGATTCATGGTATTCAGTACTTCTTAAAAAGAATAAGGTTCTAAAATGCATTTGTATTAAACAAATCTTGTATTGTACCAAAATACTGTAAAACACAATTTCACAAAACAAATGGAAAAAATGGCTGTTCTATTTGGTTCATAAAGAGTTTGAGAAAAGCTTTCGATAGAATGCTATTTGGCTTTCCGACAGGGTGTAATACTGAGTGATAAAGATGGTGTAGTTGGGTGATACATCGAGGCCACATTAGTATCCACTTCTACCAACCAAGTGACAAACCAATTAACCACTAAAATTCCGCACAGTTTATCTCTAAATACATCACACAAAAACATAACTATTATCCGTTTATCCCTAAACTCATCACACAAACAAAACTGTTACCAATTTATCACTAACACATCACAAAAACATAAGAATAAGAAAAAAAATCTACCAGTTGTTTAGATTTTAAAGAAATGAATAAGCCCGTAAAAGAAGTTAATTCAAACTCTCACCTTGCAGGGTATTCAATTGAAATCTGTCATATATATCCACTTTTACCAGTAAACATTTATTGAAAAGTTGAACAAGCTATGATTTCAAGCTACCAGAGTTATTGTATAAGTTTAGGTCTCAACTTTTTCTGTTCTTGTTCAAAAAAAAAAAAAAAAAAAAAAAAAAAAAAAACTTTTTCTGTTCGCTGTTTCGTGACTTTGATTTCCCTTATTTGAATAAATGAAATACGGAGTACTAAATTTTAAACGCTAAAAAATTGTTACTCATAACTACTCAATGACTAAAAAAAAAAAAAAAAAAAATCATTGTCTACCTTCATGAAAATGAGCTAAGCTTAGATATAAATACTCCAGGTCAAGTCATACACCTACCAGTTCAAAGATACGGAGTATAACTTTTGTGCTAGCTCGACCACAGTACTACTAAAGTAATATACAAATCAAAAAGAAAAAAGAAATATTGTACACGTTACAACTTACTACACGACTAGCTAGTCCTTTTATTTAATATACGTCTTTTATTATTATTATTATTATTATTATTATTATTATTATTATTATTATTATTATTATTATTATTATTATTATTATTTAATCCATTTAAATGTCAAGACAAACCCATTTACCTCTCTAGGTTCTAAGGTATCACCATCTCGTTCGGGCAGGATTGGCCGGGTATTGTTGTTGTGTTGTTCTAAAGTTTCACCAAGGATTTACTTGTTGCACCTATTAGAAATGTAAGAGTTATTGGAAGAACGAGCACTATTGGATCACTCTCATACGGTGGTGGATCTAAACAAAAAATCAAGATGATTCTTTGATTTAGTTAAACCAATTAGTTATTGTGCCAAGTTGGATCGGGCCGAGCCCAATTTAACAGTCAATGAAACTAAACATCGAATATAGTTCGAGCATTTATAACAGTCTTCCCTACCTTTTATAAACAAGAATCGTCTAGTTTGATTTGATTTTTGCGCTATAATGTGAACTTGTAACTTCTATCTTTCTTATATAACATTGTATATTTTATTTCTAGAAGAACTAGTGAACTTTAGTAACGTAATTCTATATTCACATTTCTTATAGCGTAAGGCTAAAAAATATTTGTGCAGTGGTGTTTTGCGATAAGAACCATGACTCAATTGGTAGATTATAAAGTGGTAAGATTATTTTACTCGTTTTAATAAATGTTTAACTCTAATAAATAAAATAATCACTTTAGGATTTTTCGGTTTCGATCATCTTATACAAATGTTAAAGAATCTCACCTTTTCGATTTCTAGCATTACCTATGTTGATACAAAAGTTGGGCGTACCTGGTTATTGGGCTTTGCTCTTATATCAATTCGTTCCTTAGCACTTTATTACCTGCGTACTAAGAAAAATAGAACAACACCGTTAGACTTATCGAGGGATTGTCTCCCCCGATTAGACTCCGGCGTGAGAGTAAGTAATCGATTTGGGTTTTGGTTGAAGAGTTAGGGATTATGTAAATCGTACCTTGAATGAGAATCGTGTGACTCTATATATAGGGGCCAAGAAACCGTGTTTCTTGCTCCTTACTCTTCGCACACATGGTGCTTATCCGAGGCAAGGATATCTATTCCTTGAATAGATAATCCTTATCGTGTACCCAGTGGGTTAGATTGGGCCTTTGGGCTTCATGAGCCCATAGCGTTGATACTACGGCCCATACCATTGTCATGGTAGCCCATTCGTGATGGGCTTAGGTGTAAGTAATGTCTATCATTTGGGCTTGCGGCCCAGATATAGGCTATACGTCATCATGTCCCCCCAGTCTAGTGTGCGCGGCGCGTAGCCGCGGGTACTAGACTTAATAACATCAGCGGTAAGCGTGGCGGGAGATTGAACAAATTGTTACCGCCTTTTTGGAGGTGCAATGCACCTAATAGGTTCAAAATAGTTGCCTCGAAAATCGGGGGTGGTGTCCACGTATCTCTTGGAATTCGGGAAAAAGTGCATGTACCTTTTCAACTTCTAGTCACACATTCACTGTGAGTGGGTTCCACGTGGATAGGTATTAGGGTTTTTACCACCCCTATATAAGGGTCACCGCCCCCCTTTTTCACACACACAGTAAAAAACACACACACAACTACTATTCACCTTCTTCCTCATTTTTAGAGCGTTTTTTGCAAGAAAACCTTTTAACCTTCGTAGGTAATCTTTGTGTACGTCCGCTTAGGTTTAAGATGAAAATGGTCGCTCAGTTAGATGAGTTTCGCTCTGCGATGTCTGTCGAGGATGTGATGCATTTTTCTTCCGACTATTTTGTGCCTTTGGATGTACGTCCAGAGGCGCCAGATGTCGATGCGTGTATAGCCGACTTCCCCGAAGGGAAGATAGGTTTATACACGAAATTTTTTGAGTACGCTAACTACCGCGTACCTATATCTGTATTTCTGAGCGATTTGCTCAATCACTATCGCCTTCACATCTCTCAGCTGCCGTTTACTGGCGATAGAACCAACCGTGGACTTATTCCGCTCCTTTTACCACTCAACGTGGTCAAACGGTTGGGTATCCTTTGCGAAGCGCCCGGGGGCATTTCAGTGTTATACGGAAAAAGTTGACGCACTTAAGAATTGGAGGGAATATTTCTTTTGGGTAGACGACGTGGTCTTTCCCTCCAATTTTGAGTTTTATACTCAGACGTCCTTACCAAGGGATGGGCGTCCCGCACCCGGTTCATATAGGATTGCTGACGCGCAGACGTTAGATGCCAATCGATTGGCCATTAACCCCTATCCGGAGGAGTTTTTGGTACATGTAGGATTGAGTCGCGCGTATTTTGGCGCAGCAGATGAGGTTCCCACTTTCCTAAGTGAGGATGGCCGGGGTGGGTGTTCATCCTTTGTAATTGTTTGTAAGTTTTTCATTCTTTATCTTCGCGCATTTGCCAACTAATCTTTTATTGTTTTCTTGCTTCCTTTTTATATGTGCAGAGATGGACTTGTTCGCGGTGGTGAAGCTTGATAAGCCAAAGCAGGTCACCATAGGGGTTCGTCCCTTGAGGGAAGGGGAGCCGCCCCTGCTTGACGCGACCGCGGGGCATTTAACTATTCTGCCCTCGGCCGCCCCTGAGGATACGCCCCCACTCGTGGTGACGCCTGTGCAGACTATAGCTCCCGAGGTAGTGGCGGAGCCTACTGAGAAGGCGGTGCCTGAAGTGGAGGTGGCGCACGAAGAGGCGCGTTCAGGGTCATCTGATAGCATCCGGATTCTGAAGCCTGAAGAGGTGCTGAGAGAGGAGGTTGCGCAGAGTTCAAAGCGCAAGGCTGAGGCTGGTGTGAGTTGTAATAGGAAGAGGCGCCGACACGTCATTGGAGACGCGGAGTCGAACGCAGAGAAGACTTCGACCTCTGGCACTCGGTTGAAGGTGGATGACGCTTCCCCGTTTTTGTAAGTGTAAATTAGTGGTCCTCCCTCTTTTTCCTTTTTATACTATTATTACTTGTTGTAATTAGTGGCTTTGTTGCGTAGAGATGATGGCGCAAAGGATGATGAAGTTTCCTCTCCACAGAACGAAAACAAGGAGGGGGATACCTTGGCTGCTGATGGTGGTGAGGCGCAGCAACTGATTGATGAGTTGGCTGCGACTACTGCCCGTCAGGCTGAGCTGGTGGCGCAGCTGAAGGGAAAGTGTGCTGGGGAGAGTCGTGCTCTAGCCCAGAAGGAGGAGGAGTTGGGAAAACTTCGCGCGCAACTAGCGGACGCGCAAGTGGAGCTTGGGGAGTCAAGGGCGTATGCTGAGAAAATCGCCCAGGACAAGATGAGCATCTTGGCTGATCTGCTATATGCGAGGGCGAAGCTTGAGCAGATAAAGGCCAAGACGTCGTGGTCTGTGTCGTTCCTTGAGGAGAAAAGGTCAGAGCATTATGCTAGGCTTCAAGAATTCAAGGAGCGCATGGAGAAGACGCTCGTGGCGTATGAGGAGAAGCTGCGCTCCCTTAGTATTGAGTATGACGAGGAGCTGTACCCTCATCTTATGTCTGTGATAGTTGAGCGCAGGTATTCTTATACCCTTGTCTTTTAAAATTGTTTTTCCGCCCTATTGTGTACCTTACCTTATTATCACTTTGTGAATGCAGGTGGTTGATCAGCCATGGGCTTCGTCTGGCAGCTCTAAGTACTTTAGAGTCTGCGGAGGTTGTGGAAGCCTTTGGGAAGGTTGTTCACTACGCGATGGCGCGTGGCCGTTCGCAGGCCATGGAGGAGCTCCGTGAGGCCAAGTTGTTGGAGAATGACTTGGCGGAGATTCCTGGTTATAGCGCAACAGCGTATGACGAGCTGGTGCAGGCGATGGCGGGGTTGAAGGTTCTTGAGCTGCCGCATATAGGGAAGTTGGAGCGCGACCAAGATGACCCTATTGATGTGCTCATGGCGGGTCTGACGTTGCAGCGTCATCTTGGGGAGAACGCAGAAGAGGAGTTAGATTATTATCTAAAGCCTGATGTCTCGCAGCTTCAAGTTCCAGTTTTTGCGCGGCCCCGTGATATCCTCAAACCTTTTGCTTTGGAGAAGGAAGTTCCTTTGAAGGAGGTGCTGGAGCGTCACGAGCAAAGGGTTGCCATAAAGAAGGGTATTAAGGGCAAGGCTGTGATGTGCGGCATCGGTGCTGCGCACCTTCCTCGATCTGATGGCGTGGCTGTGAGTGTTCCAACCGTTTCGCTCAAGGATGCTATAACCTTGAGTAAGCTGAAGGAGGCGGGGCGTTCCGCCGCACCAGAAGAGAGCCATGATTACCGCCATAGTATATAGGTTGTTTGTAAATTTATGTATTTTTCCTTGTAATTTTAATAAATATGGAATAAGATACATTTTATTATAAGTTCGTAACTTAAATATACTTGCATTGTTTGCTAAGTTTAATTATTTGACCAAGTGTATTGGCTCGTTATGTTGCTAAGCTCGTACGGTGTACTTGGTATATGCGCGTCCGTCGTGGGGTGCGCATGCGAATCTTACCTCGACGTCTCGAGAGTAAAGCGCTTAGCAAGGATTCGTGATCCAATGTTGATGGGTTTGCAACCCTCTTATTCAACAAGTCAATTAGTAGGTTAACTTATCCTTTATGCCTTCGTGGGTCTTTAAGTGGTGCATGCACGCCATGTAGGCAAAAATATAAGATAGACAATATTGACATATATGCAATAAAGTAAAAGTGCGCTATGGAGTTAGCTAGAAACCATAACATTTTATTAATACTTGCAAGTTTATTGAAAAAATAGAAAATATAATTCCTAAAAAAGAATAGAAAGACAAACACTTATTGGGCACCTCGTAGGGTGTGAGGGTGTTTGTGTAAGGGCCGTAGCCTAAAAGTAACATTTCTTGAGGTTACAGATGTTCCAAGTGCGCGCCAGGTCATGACCTTCCATGTCGCGCAACCTGTATGCGCCGTTGCCGAGCGCGTCCGTGACCTCGTAGGGTCCTTCCCATTTGGGTCCGAGCTTGCCTGTGTCTTCTGCGTGGCTTGCGTCATTGGCGCGGTAAACAAAGTCCCCTGGTCTGAATGAAGTGTTTTTGACTTTTGCATCATAATACTTCTTCATTTTTGCCTTGGCCTTTGCTTCTCGTATAGCTGCACGTTCGCGTCTTTCTTCCAGTATATCTAAGTCTATGTGCCGTTCCTCGTCATTTGTTGTGATGTTGACCTCTGCTGTGCGGATAGTGGGCATTCCTATCTCAGCTGGTATGACGGCTTCTGTTCCATAGACTAAGGAAAATGGCGTGTCGCCAGTACTGGTTTTGATTGTCGTGCGATGCGCCCATAAGACATGCGAGAGCTCATCTACCCATCTTCCTTTGTGTCTGTCCAGGCACGCTTTTATTCCTTCGCCTAGACTGCGATTGGCGCGCTCAACTAGGCCATTGGTTTGTGGGTGTTTGACTGAAGCAAAGTGTTGTGTTATGTTCAAATTGGTGCACCAATCTTTGAATTGGTTATCACAGAATTGTTTTCCGTTGTCTGATACGATCTTACCTGGTAGGCCGAAGCGACAGACAATATTGTCCCAGACAAAGCGTTTGACTTGGTTTCCCGTAATGTTCACCACAGCTTTTGCTTCGATCCACTTTGTAAAATAGTCTATGGCTACGATGAGGAATTTTATTCCTCCCGCTGCGACAGGGAAAGGTCCTGCGATGTCAATACCCCATTTGTAAAATGGCCATGGTGAGGTGATTGGTGTTAGCTCGTGCTGTGGTCGGCGCGGAATAGGTCTATGTACTTGGCAGTTGCCGCACTTTCTTATTAGGTCGCGTGCGTCGCGGTGCATTGTTGGCCAATAGTATCCTGACCTTAAAGCGCTTGCCACTACGGATCGTGGCCCTGAGTGCATACTACATGACCCAGCGTGAATTTCGCGGAGTACGTAGTCTGCTTGGAGGGGTCCAACACATCTGAGCCATGGTTGTAAGAAAGATCGCCGATAGAGTACGTTGTCGCGTAATTCGAATCGTTGCGCTGTGCGCCGTATTCTTCGAGCGTCTTTATTATCTTGGGGTAGGATTCCCTTGCTAATAACTTTGATGATAGGTGTCATCCACGTAGGATCTTGTTCTTCTATCACCATTGATATCTCCATATCCAGGATTGACTTGTTCTTTAGAGTTTCCACCAATACCTGTTTTGAAAGGTGTGCGAAGCTTGTGGATGCAATCTTGCTGAGTGCGTCCGCCTTTCTGTTATCTCCTCTAGGTACTTGCTTTATTGTGAACCTATCAAAGTTTTTGATCAAGGATTTTGTTTTATCCAGGTATTGGATCATGTGGTCGTCCTTGGCTTCGTATTCTCCTAACACGTGGTTAGCGACTAGCCGAGCATCTACATTTGCTTCTAGATTGCGTACACCCATTTGGATTGCGATGGGTAGTCCGGCTAGTAGGGCTTCATATTCTGCCTCATTGTTTGTGGCTGTGAACTCGAAGCGTAGCGCATAGGTGAATTCCATACCTTCTGGATTTGTAAGAATAAGTCCTGCGCCTGATCCATCTGCGCATGAGGATCCATCGGTGAACAGTGTCCATGGTTCTTGTAGATCCGTTTTAGCTGCAGATGTTGGGCTATCGCCCTCTGGCTTCTCCACGATGAAATCAGCTAAGACTTGTCCTTTGATAGCAGTGCGCGGCCTGTATGAGATGTTGTACTCACTTAGCATTACACTCCATTTTTGTAAGCGTCCTGATGCGTCTGGTTTAGAGATAACTTGTTTAATTGGCTGATCAGTGATTACCGCAATTGGATGCACTTGAAAGTATCTGCGCAGTCTTTTTGCGGCGAACACTAAAGCCAAGACCAGCTTTTCCATGGCACTGTAGTTAACCTCTGTTTTCTTTAAGGCTTTGCTTACAAAGTATATGGGTGTCTGGACGGAGTCTCTGTCTGTCAATAGTACTGCGCTAACTGCTCCATGGGTTGCTGATAAGTACATGATTAGTTCTTCCCCTGGTCGCGGTGCGACTAGTTTGGGAAGAGATGCCAGATGGTGTTTGAGTTGTTGGAAAGCTTCCTCTGCTTCGTTGGTCCAGCGAAAGTCTCCCTTTTTTGTGCACTTTGTGAGTGTTTTAAAGAGGGGAAGGGATTTTTCTGCTGACTTAGATAAGAAGCGATTCAGCCCTGCCAGCTTTCCATTCAGTGATTGGACTTCTTTGAGTGTGCGCGGGGAGGGGAGATCAATAACAGCCTTCGTCTTCTCTGGGCATGGTTTGATTCCATCGGGTTCTATTAAGTATCCGAGGAACATGCCTTCAGTTGCGCCAAAGGTGCACTTTTTGGGATTCAGTTTCATGTTTATCCGCCCCAACGTTCGGAATGTTTCCTCGATGTCGCGCACCAATTCGTCCTCTGTATGGCTTTTTATAATAAGGTCGTCAACGTAAACTTCCAAGTTGCGGCCTACTTGTTTTTCGAAAGCTGTGTCCACCAGCCGTTGGTATGTCGCGCCTGCGTTCTTTAAGCCAAAAGGCATTTTTGTGTAGCAGTATACCCCTTGACTGGTGTGGAAAGCTGTTTTTTCTTCATCTTCCACTGCCATTTGGATCTGGTGGTACCCTTTATATGCGTCTAGGAAGCACTTGAAGGGGTATCCACATAAGGATTCGACCTTCCAATCTATCTCTGGCAATGGATAGCAGTCCTGCGGGCATGCTTTGTTGAGGTCCGTGAAGTCCACGCACATCCTCCAACTACCATCGCTCTTTTTTTACCATAACTGGGTTAGAAAGCCAGTCGTGGTAGTACACTTCGCGCATGATGCCCGCATCTACTAACTTGTGTACTTCCTCCAAAATAGCCTTTGCACGATCTGGGCCCTGGCCGCGCTTCTTTTGTCGTATTGGAGGATATCCTTGTCGGATTTGTAACTTGTGCTCTGTGATAGAGCGAGGTACTCCCGTCATATGCTTTGGTTCCCATGCAAAGATGTCTAGGTTCTTTTGCAAGAGTGCGCATACGGCTGCTTTACCTTTGTCAGATAAAGATCCTCCAATCGAAACTTGTTGTTCCGGATAATCTGGGTGAATAGCGACCTTTAAATTTGGCGATTTTTCCGTGCGCTGTTCTGGGATAGTCTCCGCTTCAGTTGTCACTGCGATGCATTCTCTTGGTGGTACCGTTGTGTTATAGAGAGTAACCACTCCTCCTTCAACTGGGAATTTGAGCATTCCGTGTGCTGTGGATGGTACTGCGCGCATGGATGATATTCCTGGTCTTCCAATTATACCATTGTATGGTGAAGGAGACTTGATTACCATAAAGTTTATCCATGTCGCGGTTGAGTGTTGCTCATCTCCTACAACCACCAATAAGCATAACTGCCCCATGGGCCAAATCTTTTCTCCTGTAAATCCTGTTAGTGACATTGTAGCTGGTATTAACTGACTTTGGATTTCAGGTCGCAGCCTTTTGAAGCAATGATCATACATGATGTCTGCGGATGCTCCTCCATCAATATACATGCGGTGGATGTCGTGTCCCCCCGCATGTATTTCAATGGTCAGAGGTTCCACGACTGCGTTGTCCGCAGCTATTGTAGGGAAGGATATATCTTTTTCTGGAGAGAATTTTTGGCTGACTTTTTGCTTTATCTTGCGCTGCCATGATTGTATCATGTATATAGTATCAGCCTTTTCCTTTGGGGGTTCTTTCTTGCCTCCATTTCTCTGTCTCTCTTTTCCTTCCTTGATGTTTTTTACGAGGTGGTCCATCCTTCCTTCTCTAACTAATTTTTCGATTAGTTGTTTCAGTTGGACGCACTCGTTGGTTGTATGACCCTTTTGGCCGTGGTACTCACAGTATCCACTACCTAGGCGCTTTTCTTCTGCCGTGCGCATTGGTGGTGGTCTTGGGAAGTTCGCGCCTTCTGTTGCAAATATCTCCCTCGGAGTTCTAGTGAGAGGAGTATATTTGTCGTTGTCTCTTCCACTGCGGTAATTCCTGCTGCGGATGTTGTTTTGATCATTGGATTGTTTCCGCGGCTGTTCTTGTTGCCTATAATTTGGATATCCTTTCTTACTGTCCGCAGCAGCTGCTTCTCCTTGTATAAAGGATCTGGTGCGCTTTGTTAGCTCGTCAAAGGACTGTGGAACTCTGTCATTAAGCTTCCGGATGAGTTCTGGATTATTAATTCCATTCATGAACCCTGAAATTTTTAGGATTTCGGGACATGCTTTGACTTGTATGCACTCATCCTTGAAACGTTCCATAAAGGCGCTGGTTGATTCCCCTTGACGTTGCTTCACCCTTGCCAATTCCACGGGATTTTTAGCGCACTTCTTTCGCTGGGTGAAGTTGAGGCGGAATGCTTTCCGTAGTTCCTTAAAGCCACCTATACTCCTACGTGGGAGTTTGCTAAACCATGTGCGCGCGTTCCCTACCAATGTGGAATTAAACATGTGACACCACACAGGCTGTGGCCAATTTTCGATAGTTGCGGCTGACTCGAAAATTTTTAGGTGGTCGTCCGGGTCACCTGTTCCATCATATGTCTTCACATTAGCGGGCATGCGCCTGCGCCTGTCGTCTGAGTAATCACTTATGCGACGTGTAAACGCATCAATTTTTTGGCGTCGCCATGGGAGAGACATGTCTTCGTTCTCTTCCTCGCGACGTCTTCCTTTTGATTTCCAGTGCCCTGTTTCTTTATCCTCGTTGTCCGAGGAATCGCTGGAAGAAGGATAATCTCTCCTTCGGCGTTTGCGCCTGCTCCTTTCAGAAGAGGAGCCTGAGGGATCTCTGCTTGGGGATCTTCTTCTCCCCAATCTGTCTTGGATCCGCCTGCTTCCGGGCTTGGACGATCCTTGGCTTGGCGAATGTTGAGGCCCCAATCGATCATGTATTCCCCGACTGCCGAGTCTGGAATGGACATTGGTGCGCCTACCGCTGTCTCCAGAATTTTGTGAGTCAGATACCGTACCCAACCTGTCATGGACATTGGTACGTTCTGTACGTCTTCCTCGTGGGTGACGTGGTGGTGATGGTTCACGTTCTGGACCAAAATTAAGTCGGGTTTGCAGATCCGCACCTGCTCTTCTTGCCGCCTCTTCATGCATGAGGGTGGTTAGGGTTTCATAATTTTGGGATACAAAGTTACCCAAAGTTAGATCGGGTATGTCCTCAGTCGCTGCAAGAATTTCTGCCTCAGTATGGGGCGCCCGGTTTCGTTCAGGCGCGCCTGGCGGCGCAGTGTTGTTCACTACAGGTGTAGCCTGATGAGGGGTGGTGAAGAGGGTGCGTTGGAGTTCCTCAACGCTTGGGACCACTGAAGAGATTATAGGTAGTTCCATTGCTGGAAGAGGCTGGGTTGTTCCTGCCCCTTGGTGATCAGGTGCGCTGGTTGTCCCAGCAACCTGTTTAGAGGTCGAATCTTGTCGATTCTTCTTTTGATGGTCACGTTTTTCTGACTGCGGAGTCCGCTGGCTCGAATTCTTGTGTTTCGTCATTCTAGTTCGTTGTAGGGTCCCACGGATGGCGCCACTTGTTGATACAAAAGTTGGGCGTACCTGGTTATTGGGCTTTGCTCTTATATCAATTCGTTCCTTAGCACTTTATTACCTGCGTACTAAGAAAAATAGAACAACACCGTTAGACTTATCGAGGGATTGTCTCCCCCGATTAGACTCCGGCATGAGAGTAAGTAATCGATTTGGGTTTTGGTTGAAGAGTTAGGGATTATGTAAATCGTACCTTGAATGAGAATCGTGTGACTCTATATATAGGGGCCAAGAAACCGTGTTTCTTGCTCCTTACTCTTCGCACACATGGTGCTTATCCGAGGCAAGGATATCTATTCCTTGAATAGATAATCCTTATCGTGTACCCAGTGGGTTAGATTGGGCCTTTGGGCTTCATGAGCCCATAGCGTTGATACTACGGCCCATACCATTGTCATGGTAGCCCATTCGTGATGGGCTTAGGTGTAAGTAATGTCTATCATTTGGGCTTGCGGCCCAGATATAGGCTATACGTCATCAACCTAATTCCTTATTTGTCTTTTTAAGATGTAAGGTGGTTTTCGTGAGATAATTTTAAGGCAGGTTCTAATTTTTCTATTTAGAGAGCTTCTAACAGGACCTTGACATCTAAGAACTTCCTTGTTAAAGAAAAAGTAGCCACAACTAACATCAAAACTTTCTTGTACATTAGTGCATTATCATTCATGCAAATACAATTTTCGAGAGACAATTACGTTGTCTGATTATTCCCCATAACATGAATTGGGAAACCATAATCTATTGTTCCAACAAACTATCAATCGGGCTTTTATGAATGATGAACTGAAGTTCCTTTTATGGATACATAAACCTCTAGAGCCATTAGCTTTAACACCAGCCTTTTTTTATTTTTTGAGTTTTTGTTGTGGACTACCTTTTCATAAACGGCTTGGTCGCAATCTACTAATTCAGCTCATATGGTATTTATCCAAGCTTGTAGCAGTCCTATTGTAAATCGCGTGTTCGTGATAGTGCCTCACTAGATTACCCTTTGGCAAGCTCTCCAGCGATAGTTGTCGAAAAATAGATAGTTGTGGTGTTGTCTTTTTAATCGGGTGTAACAGCGGTTACATTAACTGTAGTAAATAGCGTGTCCTTTACTGTACCCCATTAGATTACCTCTTGGCAATCTCGCCCGCGATAGTTGCCAATTACAATCCAGATCTTGACAACTATCGCGGGAGAGCCTACCAAAAGGTAATCAAGTGGGCCACCGTCAAGGACAGGTGATTTACTATGGTTAATGTAACTTCTGTCGCACCCGATTAAGAAGACAGCATCACAACTATCAATTTTTTGAATATATTCACTCTGATTAAGCTTTCTCCCTATTAATTACATAAAAAATGCAGTTTTAAAAACTAGAAAAAGTTGGCCCTTAATACAAAAACATAAATTTAAAGATTCATAATATAACATATACATACCATCTCCATGTCCATATATAAGATGTTACGCGTTTTCAATTCCTCTTAGTGTATCAACAACAAGTGTTTAGCAATTCAAAAGGCAATAGAAGATAACAAAATTTCGGGGGCATCTGTTGGTGTTGCTGTGGATAGAGTAAAGGTGTCACATTTGTTCTATGCGGATGATGTGGTGTTTCTAACTAAATGGACTCCTAGAGAAGTTGATGGCATTCTAGACGTGTTGAACGAATTTTATAACTCGATCAGGTTTGAAGATTAATATTGGGAAGTCAAATATGTATGGGGTGGGGGTGTCGTTGGATGAGATCACGAATATGGCAGCCTCCACTGGATGTGCAGCGGGAAACTTGCCTTTTAATTATCTAGGAATCACGATTGGGGCGAGCATGGTAGCTAAGGGCCAGTGGGATAGTATTTTTCAAAGGTTTAAAGATCGCCTGTCTAAATGGAAGGTAAATTTACTTTCGGTAGGTGGTCGACTTACCCTTATAAAGTCGGTGCTCGGGAGCTTGGGCATTTATTATATGTCCTTGTTTAAAGTCCCAGAAGGTGTGTTAAAATCTTTGGAACAAATCCGTTCAAAATTTTTTTGGGGCAGTCAGGAGGGTGCAAAAAAACTAGCATGGGTAAGGTGGGATAAGGTTATTGCCGAGAAGGAAAGAGGTGGGTTGGGTATTGATAGTTTGGCTTCGTTTAATTTAGCGTTATTACAAAAATGGAGATGGCGTTTTTTCAATGAAGATGGAGCTTTATGGTGTAAAATCGTTAAAGCTATCCATGGGCAATTCGGAGGATTGGATAGCATAGAGGTTAGTAGGGTGAAAACAGGTACTTGGGCGCGTATTATTGGATCGGTAAACTATTTGCATGACAAACATATATTACCTCGTCATACGTTGCGGTACAAGCTTGTAAGTGGTGACAAGGTGCGATTTTGGAAGGATATTTGGTTGGACGATACTCGATTCCCCCGTCTTTTCAGGTTAGAAAATGATCAAAATTGTTTGGTTCAGCATCAGTGGATTAATGGGCATTGGAGGTGGGATTGGTGTCGTGATGTTAGTGGGGGAGCAGTGAATCAACAATTACAATTGCTTACTGAAGCAGTTTCGCGTGTATCTCTCCATGAAGGTCAAGATAAGCTTTGGTGGGATATAGATATCCAAGGTATGTTCTCAGTTGGAATTACAAGAAAATATATTGATAACCAGACGTTGTTGGGTTCATATATAGCTACTAGATGGTGCTCTTCGTTGCCGAGGAAAGTAAACATCTTTATGTGGCGAGCTAGATTAGACAAGCTGCCAACGCGCTATAACCTATCCCGCAAAGGGATCGAAATCGCGTCTATTATGTGTCCTATATGCGGAGTTTCAATGGAATCGTTATCTCATGTTCTATTCTCGTGTACGTTAGCAAAGGAGGTTTGGACGAGGGTATATAATTGGTGCCAAGTTATTGTGAGGGATATGAATGACTTCTCCGAATGGCTAGATTGGTGTGATCAAAATGCTAATATCCGAAATCGAAAAGTCAAACTGGAGGTCATAGGTGTTTCGACGTGCTGGTTCCTATGGAGATATCGAAATTAAGTCATTTTTTATTCGGGGAAGATGCGAAAAAGAGACTTAGTTGATAACATTATTTTGTATTCTTTTAATTGGTTAAAGTCTTGAAACCCAAAATCTTGTATTAATTGGGTTGAGTGGCTTCAAAACCCCCTGTATTTGTATTAGTCTAGTTCTTTGCTAGATTTTTTTCTTTTATAAAATCCGCTGTTCAAAAAAACAAAAAAACAAAAAAAAAAAAAAAGAAAAAAAAAAAGAAAAAAAAAAGAAAGAAATAAAAAACAAGTGTCTCCGGCGTGTCCCTTGACTTGCTCCAACAGCAAACCTGCATAATAAAAAAGGCATTGTTGATAAGTTTAAGTGAATTGAAAGAATATATATTCATGTTATATACTCAAAATCTGAAAGAAATGTAAATTTAAGAAATAATGTAGTAGCTAATGTCACCACAATTGATACTCTGTTATAAAATATGTTTTCGGGTGGTGTTCAAAGCACTAACCTTAAAGTTGTAAGCCTTTTCTCATTTTTCAAAACAACTTTTCATGTCTTCAATATTCGTTTAAGGATGGGTTATAAAGACGGGGTGGTTTTTTTATATTGACCCCCCAATTTTTTTTTGATTTATTATTTTTTTTATTTTTATAATTTTGTTTATATCAAAAAGCTATAAACCTGAAAATGCGGAACAGAAAATATAAAGTTTAATAAGTCAAACATTTAAAACTGTCAGAAATACGGAACAAAAACTGGCAAAAAAATGTGTTATACTGAAATAAAGAGGGACTAAAATGGGGGACAAGGACTGCCCACATGCAGTCTAGGAGGTAGACCCCGTTAATATAGGGCATCCCATTCGTATATATCAAAGAATAGCAATCACATCGGTGAATAACTGCTTGGTTCTGTGGGTCAACTACCGTTTTGTCCTTTGTTGATCTTTTGCGTTTGAATATTCACCAAATAATACCTCCAACAGATGTCATACGGTAGATTTCTTGCTTTCTTAGTAGTGACATGTTTTCTACAAGAAACATCTGCAAGGTTTTTAACATTTTCAGTTTACTATTTCGTAAATTGAGCTGGAAAAAAAAAAAGAAAAAAGAAAAAAAACAAAACGGTGTTAATGTGAGTGTGAAATAATCCTTAAGAAAAGGTAATATGTGGTGAAATAATCCTTAAGAAAAGGTAATATGCAAAAAAAGGCACATAGTCGGTTTTCTCACTGGTCCATATCTTTTGTGAAACAAATTAGCAGATCAATGATGAGAATATAAGTTTACTCATCCATTAATTATTTATCCCTTTGTACCATTTCAAGATTGACCTCTGTCGAGTCTACAACGTAGTTTGATAAGTTCAAAGCCTTTTTGTAGCATCCATGGCCAACACACTAGCTAGAATGTCTCAAGCTCGTTGCTTTAATGCTTTATTCTTGTATCGCTGTGTTCATTTTTTGGAACGAGAAATATTTGGTTTTGTGATAGATCGATTTGCATGTTGGGATAAATTTCAAGTAAAGTGCAATATTCTTGTATCATAGTCAATGTTATAAATGGCGTGAGGCGTGGCGTGGCGGCAAGGCCACGCCTCAAGCCTTACGCGCCATGACGAAGCCATGACGTTTTTTGCGGCGTGACTAAGGCGACGAAAAAATATTTATATATTTACCATTTATGTTATAATATCATATTTTATATGCATATCGAGTTTACAAAAGGTGAGCTTACAAAAAATGATATGCATAAGAAATAAAGTGAAAATTTGAATTATATTTAGAAATTACTAGGCCCAAAATTTAAGCCCACATCATCCCCTTCTAAAAATGGCGCCACGCCATACGATAAGGCGCGCCTTGGCACGCCTTTTCGCGCCTTATTCCACGCCTTTTCACACGACGCCTAGACTTCACGCCTTGGTCCATTTCATGGCGCCGAGGCCACGCCTCACGCCTTGGCGGCGCCTTGGCACGCCTTTTAGAACACTGATCATAGTAAAGACAAAGAAACCCAACAAACTGGTTTGAAAAGTGCAATGGTAGATGTGATACATTTATTATCAATGTTTTTTAAGATGCAAGAAGCTTTGATTTTGTGATAGATCGATTCGCATGTTGGGATAAATTTCAAAAGTCAAATGAATATGAGGGACTAGTGAGATAATTAACAGATTATTTTTATTTTTTTAAAAAATAAGCTACTTGAAAAATAATCTTCGTTTGACATACAAAACTTATAAGAGATTATAAAAAAAATAATTTTCCATGAACTCTTAAAATCAAAAGTTATTTCATTTAATTTATAAAAATAATCTCTTTTTATAATTTCCATCTCCAGCATTAGCTCTAACATCATCTCTAGTTTCAGCAACACTTATTTTCGCCAAATATACCCATAGTGTGTTATAAGATATGACAACACGTTTCTTTGTGTTTTAGCTTTAACTCTTTTATACAGAGTACTATTACTTTTACATTGTACGGATGATATGCACTTTTACATTGTACGGATGATATGCATGCGAGTATGCATAATTAAGAAGTAAAAGACTCTTAATAAGCTTACGATATCCAGTTATGTACAACTATTCAAGTTGATACCAATGGACAAAACAATGCCTAGTGCTTTTAGTGGGTATTGAGTAAATGCATTAACGATTACACTTTTAGTGTAAAACATCCAATTAGACAACTCTACCAAGTCTTTATTACTGTATGTTTTTACTTTTTAAAAATTACTATTTAGCTTTGTACAATTTGTTTTTATTAGGTTGCAGTTTGCTTTTGACTATAAGTCAATAACTATAGGGATGCATCTTGTTAAAATAAAGTAACATCAGTTAAAAATTGAACTATCTGCATTTGGAAAACCAATTAACTTATGTTTTCGCAGTTTGTACCAAATGAGTTAACTTTAAAAAAAAATGAGTAAAAAAAGGTACATGTGAATCCTGTGATTGACGAAGGAGACATTACTATTCACTCTTGTAATGGACGAAGGGGAAGAAGTGACATTGACATTACATACAAGAAAATGATTTAAAATTCTAATTTCTAACAAGCTAGTAAAGTTTGCTTTTATATGTTGGGTTTGTCTAAGAGCACATGATATCCTCGCCATTTCGCCAGCGCCATCCCACAACACGACCCCCATTGCGTCAAGTGGATACCAAACCTTGCGTTGTCGGCTCTCGCGCCGTACTCATCCGGCCACGTGGTGAGTATTTCCTTTCCATTTTTGTGTTGCACTTGTGTTTTATTTGAGTTATTTGTGAGCCTATGACACAACTTTACCTATAACATCATGTTTACCTATGACATCACTTTTATTGGAATGAGGAGTGATTTGTGCTGAGTTATAGATTCTAGTGTTATAGGAAAAAATGTTGAGATTGCAACACTTTTACCATGGTAGCAGCCACGGCACTATAGGATAACTTGTGCTCTAACACCGGACATAGCTCGCTATAGTTAATTAATAAACCAACATTTAATAAAAATTGCCTATAATACATATCAATCAAATTTAAAGATTAATTATCTTAATTAAATATGATTATGTACTTGCTAAACATAAAGTTTTCTTATTTACTCATCTAAACTAAGGACATTTGTTAAACAATAACTTGTCGGCTTTGAGAGTAGAGACTCGTACAGCTGAGAGTAATGATAACCAAACATTTCACCGTCGCATCAATTTCACATCAACATTCCCTCACAAACTCAACCATCAAAGAGTCGAGCCGTAATAATGACCAAACAAACATGACTCACTTAAACACAAACATACACACAATACCACTAATTAAGACACACACACAATCTAAAATTTTGTTTGGTCAATGATCGAACCTACTTAAAAACCCAGATTTCACGCTTGATTGAAAGGGGTGTAATGGGGTTTAACGTGTGACTGGGGTGACGACGCATGGTCGTTAACTGTATTACGAACAATCTAAGTGTGCAAGGTATATGAGCAATCTTATAGCTTGCCACATCAACTTTTTTCATATACAACATTTTAAATGAAAAAAATGTCCTCTCTCGTAAAACAAAATTTACAGCTTCTTGAGACTCACAATTTTTACTTATTCTACATTCAAAATAGTTAAAAAAAAAAAAAAGAAAAAAAAAAAAAAATCATTATGGCAACTTTTACTTACTAATTTGTAGATGGGTGGCGTATGACCATTATTACGTGAGGGAAGTTTGTTTTGAAAGCTAAATACTCCTAATACTTCAACACATGTAAACAATATATAACAAGGAGTAAGAAAAACATGGACATAAGTATCATAATACCAACCAAAACAAGAAGACAACCCATCTGATACAAGTTAATTGTCATTTTGTCAATGTTGAAGTAAAGATCCTTCCCTTCGGTATTGATTGCTTCTAGGTCCTTCGGCCTTGCTTACTGCACAAATATCTAACGCTCGTTAGCCTCGCCCCGGGTGTTAGCCCAAGACCAAGCTCCGGCCCCGGGTGTTGCAATAAATGGGGTTGGGGTATTTATACTACCTCAACCATGGTACTGGTGAACAGTGAACATAACCCCTACTCGAATAGTAATCGTACCTATGCACAGTGAACATTGTCCCTAGGCCTGGGCCCGTGTCAGTTGTATCTTGATCATGTCAGCGGGTTTTCTGGGAATGCGGCGCACGTGGAGATTTCCATGGCCCACCGGCCGGAAGGTAACGGTGTATCGTCCGGTATCCTCTACCGTCCGGCATGTACTACTCCAGACACATACGTCAACATGTCCCTCCCCAAGTATTGGATTATCGGGTCACAAACCGATGATCCAATACTATTAAATGTATGCTTCCCTTTCGTGGTGTGATATTCGTATGTGTCTGGACTACTCGTGCCGGACCGAAGAATCTTCATCAGTTCGATGGGAATTACCGTAAGGCGGATGCTACTCTTGTCCAAGGGGCATGTGCCGTAAGACCGTAAAGATATACACCCCTCTTTATCCGGGTATCCCCTTTTACCCTACACTATTGCAAGAACTGGACTACGCCGCCTAACCCGGATTTTACGGGATTGTGTTCCCCACGTGACCTGACACCTAACACCTAGACTAGGTGTAGCCCGACGTGTTCCTTCCCGAGACAGAATAGGTATCAAGGTTACCAAAGTGGTACCTACCCCTTTCTCTCTCTCTCCCCACATATATAATAGAGGAACTTGCCAAGTCACATATGCCACTTGGCATGAAAAAATGACATGCTGTAAAAAAGAATGCCATGGTGTCACAATTAAATGACATGGAAGCCACACCTGGCACAATACACACGCCTATCTCACTCCTTCTATCATCTTCAATCCCTAATCTTTAGCATCCCATATCAATTGCATTCATATCCCCCAAAAATAAACCTACATAATCGGTAAACAGGAAATATCAATATTAATTCAAAATTCAAAAGAATGAGATATCACTTGATTATTAAACAACCGATCAGATCTCACATCTTCAAAAATCAAAAATCAAAAATCAAAACAATCGCATCAAATCAGTTTCATATGAAACTCAAATCAATGAATATATCAGCTGTAAATCCAGCTTAGAAAAATATGCATATGGATGTCTTATAATGAATGGGGGCTTGAAATCCGATTAAGATTGGAAATTTAAATTAGGGTTTTAATGATAAAATTGAAGCTACAATCCCCAACAAGGTTTGTTCCTTTTTTTAATTTGATTATAATAAATATTTTTGTTAATCGATTTATAAAGTCCTTATTTTCAATATAAACTTCAACGTTTTTATTGATTTTTTATTTGTTAAAATTATTTTTTAAACAAATATGCTATCTTTAATTCGTTACGAATTTTGCTAAATTTGGATTGAAGACTTTGAAAGGAACCTGAAATAACAAAGAACATGATTATGATATAACGTCACTCCATTTAAATGTATTTATTTGAGCTCTTTTTAGCACCAAAGTGGTTTTAAATAATAATCCCAAAGACCCCCTTAATGCTTAATAGACAAACTTTTAGCAAGGGTACAATTTGATCTTGTGCATAGGTTTTGTAGTTTGTAATATCCACTGCATATTCCTATGTCAAGGATTCTGAAATTTGTTAGGAAGGAGATTCTTAAAAGCAGACATTTGCGTAGTTAATATACAATCAATATTAGCTTTATACTAAGCTCCATTTATGAAACATTTCTATATTCCTGTTGCAGGCTTGTGATATTTTTCCACATTCTTTGAAGATGTCTATAATCAAGATCATTATCCATTCTCTATAGACGCGGTAAAAGCATTTATATCTCAGAGTAAGCTTTGTTGCTCTCAAATTATATTTCGTCTTTTTTTCTGTTTTACCCCATGCATTTTTCCATAAATTGTTTGCCAAATATTTCCATGTGCCGAGGACAACTAAAATCTGTTTTTGGAATTCACTAATCAGATACTTGAGGTGCCAATTTCGACGAATTTACTTATAAATGGCCTCATGCTATTATGTTTTAACCTGAACATCACAAGAAAGGTAAAATACCTCAAAAATGGACCATTAAGGAAAAGGGTCGAAAGTTATCCAAATACATTCTTTTTCTAATGTGTACAATTCTCAAAAGTGTTTCATGTTTTGGAAAAAAAAAATCTATTATAATTGTAACAAGGGATTTTATCAAATAATTAGACAATGTTATGGGTCAAACCAACCTGAAACCGTTATGATTCATCTTAGATGATGTGTTGGCCAATATTCTCATATAAAGCGATGTCTGACTAGCCTTGGTTTTCATGCTGCAGGATGGAAAGAAGCAATATGAGGGGAGCATGTGGAGTTAGTTCTAACTTGGTGCTACCAGGCCAACTTGATTGCAAATAAGCTTAGGGAGGGACAAAGCGAGATATAGTCGAGTGAAGCCACTTAACACTAATGAGAGTTTATTTGTTTGATTATTATTGTCACTTTAGATTAATGGTAAAAACAGAACTATGCTAAAAAGGATGCACAACCCAATTGTTAAATAGTCTGAATTAAAGTTTTATAGTTGTATCTTTCTATTCCTAACAAATTCACCACTCATAAATTTAATAATATCAAGCAGAGGACAATTATACTTAAGAGAGGACTTGCTGATCAATCTACAACTGTGACCAAGGAATGTATAAAATTAAGTAAAGATCAATGGCTTATGAAGTCTTGCAACGGAGACCTGATAGAGCTTCTTAAGTACCTCGATGTAGAAACTTACGAATCAATTGGTTAGAAACTTACTTATATCTTATGCATAGTTTACTATGATCATCCAGACCATTAGTAAATCTAAAATAACAATCAGCTTTCTTGAACACTCAAAAATGATTATTGCAACTGAAAATCCCTATTATCACTTTAAACATGCTTTTAAAAACTTGGCTTGCATGCTATACTCAACTTTTTGTGTATTAATTTAGGATGAATTTGAGGAATTCGAAATGCAAGATGTGAAACACAGATGCCTTAGTAATAAGGTTACCAAACATACTTTGATAGAAGTAATAGGCTTATCAACATGTTATTAGACTCATCGGCTACTGCCATTCTAGACCATTTAAGCATGATAGAAGTAAACCGGGTTGACTTTGATAAAAGTGAAGGAATTCTTGGGAGAAATAATGCCATTCTAGACCATTTAAGCATGACATTTCCTATTACAGATTTGCTTATTATGGACAGAAAAGAAAAGAAGCCGCACAAGATTGAGGGAATTAGACAATCATTATAGTTTTATTATTATCATATTATTATATAGATACACTATAGTTTAAGCTTAATGATTTACTTATTGATTTAAGATAATGTATATTATTAATAGAATTAATGATTTTGAATAGTAATGTATGCATATGAAACTTTATACAGAACTTCTGACACTTTTTATGTATGTATGATATTTTGATTTAGGGCGTTAAACTAAAGGATTTTGATACAGTAAAAAGAGGACGGAAGTGCTTGCTAGCAGGCTGTTGTAAAGAGTTACACAGTTGTAAAATGTTATACTTATGCCATTGTAGCTAAATGACGAGTTACACAAAGTTGATGAAAAGCTAGAGAAGTCCGAATTCCTTTTGGAAATTAAGGTATTACTCGACTTCGTATTCATACTCTTCCAAATTTTGTTTTTTATATACATTACTTCAGGTTTTACAACAAATGCTCATTACGTTATTATATGCATTGATATATAATTTAGATCATAAGAAGATAAATGATGAGAAAAAGCAACCTTTGGCTACATATTTTGTTGCATAAGCCACTCTTGTAAGAGTTAATGCAACCGTGAAAGATGATGAGATTCCGCCTATTGAGTGATTATTCCTCCAATGGAGGCAGAACTCAAGTTGGTTAGAATGGAGGTATGTACACTTGAGTTTCTTTGATTGCATACTGTGTGATATATACAAAAATCTTACTAACAATATGGTAATATTGATTGCATACAGTGTGTTATCTATGAAATTTTATTTGTATATTTGTTGTGTAATATATCAGGTCCTCAATTACAATTAATGGATGTTGGAGAACTAAATTTCCATGCAGTTAACGGAGGCAATGTGCTAATCAGGTCTCTATTTCTCTTCCACCAACTACATATGTTTCTTTTCTCACTCAAGTAATGTGCATAATATGAAAATAATATGAAAATGAACCACATAAATGAATGGATTCAAAAGTTTTACATTGGTATTTAATATTAAGAGTTAATTGCATTTTTGGTCCTTGTGGTTTGGTCAAATTGCAGATTTGGTCCCCAAAACTTTGAAAGTGCAGCGATAGTCCCTATTTTGATGTTTGGATTACATTTTTGGTCCTTGGATAAAGTTAAATGACTAAAATACCCTTTGTCTTGTTTAGGAAAATAAAAGGGTAATTTGGTCATTTCACACCAAAATGGACCAAAAATGCAACCCAAACTTCAAAATGGGGACTATCGCCGCACTTTCAAAATTTTAGGGACCAAACATGCAATTTGTCCAAACCACAAGGACCAAAAATGAAATTAACTCTAATATTAATGTGCATAATAACAAACGAATTTGGATTCAATTTATAGCTTCGAATCATCAAGACGGGTCAGGAGCTACGTGGTTTATTATACAAAATATGCAGAACTACATCTTCCAATTAGCACATTAGTTTCTAAGCCTTTTTGGATCTTATTAAAAACTACACATTGATTTCTTCTAGATTATTCATTGTGAAGCGAGATACACTTACTCAACTTCATGATAGTAAGGCATAGGTTTTCATATGTTATGTATCAATGTTTGGAAGAAAAAGGTTAATGTTATGTAAATGGAGAATAAATGTAAAAATGGCATTCCTATACTTTTATCGGCTGAAATGGTTAAAATAGTAATGGGGTTGAAGCAAAACCAGTTAATTTGCTTAAGGAGAATTAGTTATAGAGAACATTGATGACACCATGTACGAAGGGGGATTGACTAGAAAAGGCTTGAAGGCACGCTTATTTTATTGTTGGTAATCTGCACTTTTATCTATATTTAGATTAATTGATAAATTGGTATAATAAAAATGTACATTGCTAATACCTAATAGTACTCGAAGTGGTGTTTATTTGGTATAGTTCATTAGTAAACGATACAATCTATGCATACCTTCTATTAATGGGTGTTTGTCGTACCAGAAAGTAGCGTTACCAGAATAACTCATATTGACCCATTCCAAAAATACATTAACTTACATATGTTAATTTAACATGTTAAATGAACCAACATGTGCACATGGATATGTGAGATCAACTGGTATATGGCCTTTACATATCTTTATATATTTGTTTGGGCATTATCATTACTAACATGATCATGCATTGCAGCTGATTTAATGCCCGTTCATATATGAATTAATGGAAGGTCTTGACCATGAATGGGAACATATGCCACTGTTAAAAAGAGGCCGAAAAACAACGAAGGGATGCACTTGCTAAAGACCATGCACAACAACTCACTTCGATGCCAAAGCTGAATTTGTTTGATTATCATTCGGACTTTCATGAGTTTGATATTGACATTGACGAAATTGAG
Organism: Artemisia argyi; assembly: GCA_030686995.1. Classification (NCBI taxonomy): domain Eukaryota; kingdom Viridiplantae; phylum Streptophyta; class Magnoliopsida; order Asterales; family Asteraceae; genus Artemisia; species Artemisia argyi. The sequence continues at coordinate 183,881,962 of CM060697.1, forward strand.
AACGTTGACTACGACAATTTGCATCTAGCATCAAAATTTAATTTTTAGATTGTTAAGCATGGTTTATTTTTCTTTAATGTTTTAGTTTTAGAAATATTAAGAACTTAATCATTTTATGATATGTTTCAATTATGAATGCCACTTTTTTAAAATCATACTTTGCATTTCTTTTAAGTGAACATTATTAATATTAACTGAAATTATGCCTATTGATTTAACAACTTTGGATTTTCAACAAAAAAAATAAAAATGAACTTCATATGTTATTATTTCGAAAGAATATTGCCGACATAAAATGTAACAACTTTACAAAAATAAGTCAAATATGAATTTCAAACATTTATAACAACACACTACTTGAACATCATAAACATTTTGACACACTTTTTGCAAATTTGTTTTTATACAATTCAACAAAACAATTTAAATCCTAATAACAAATTTGTAAGAAACAAAATTACACTATTTGACAATATATTACATGAGACTCGCCCGACCATCGGCCGGGTCATGAACAAAATAAATATGTAACTTTGAACTTAGAAGTAACCCGCAAACAAACATCTTTGTTAATATATAGATCACATGATGTGTGAGGCACATTGCTAAACCTTTAACAACTAATAACTATGAATGATAAAGTTATTATCATGTTAATACATCATAACTATGGATGCTCATATTAACATTATAACAAATTAGAAACAAACTAAAATTAAAATAATAATAGTATCAAATTAAAATGATGTCGACATGTTCCTATTTCCTTAATACGAATATCAAAATTTTCTTTTATCTTAATTAGTTTTCTATTATGATTTTATCATTACATTTGTTTGTTCAATAAGTAGTACTTTTATAATAAATATAATGTTTGACACTATTATTAGATATGTTTCAACAACAATAGTCTTGTGCTGTCCAATATCGGACAATAGTAACATGGTATCATTGTGTATCGTTACAACATAATAACTTAATATTGAGCACATTATATGTGAGACACATTGCTAAACCTTTAATAACTCATAACTATGAATGATAAAGTTATAATCCTTATAAAGTATAGACCTCATAAGTAATAACATTATCAAATTTACATGACGCTAGCCCGTCCATCGGACGGGTCATGCGACTAGTATATATATATATATATATATATATATATATATATATATATATATAAAACAGGAGACGTTACACGTAGATAAATTAAGAAAACGCCACCTCGTTGCCCAGTAATTGTCATTCGCAGCCATGTCATCACATTCTGACTATGTAAGCAATTTTATAACTAAATTCAGTTGTTTTTTATTCCATGTCATCGGTTTTTGTCCACGTTGGCAATTTGTTTTAATAATTTCCGTATGGTTTTTGTATTAAAAAAAATATCTATAAGGATTCGAACCATGGTTGTTTAAATGAATAGAATGTATGTTAACCAATGAGACAACATGTTTTTTTTATTATATTTTGCAAATCTATGTGTTTAAATCTATGCAATCTACAACAATAATCCAATATAACACATATTATCCATTATTAGAAAAAAAAATACGTATATTTTACACAAAAGAAAACACATACGGCTTTTATTTAATCATCACTGCAAAACCCTAATTAATATCAAAACTTTTGCTGAAGGACCAAACCAATGGAAGGTAATTTGTATGGCTACTCTTTACGTTTATTTTCATGGCTTCCATAATTTATAGATGTGCTTCTGTACTTCATCTTTTCTCGTGTGTTCCGTTCAACGGATTTTATTCCTTTTTTTTTTGGGTAAAGGGGAGTAATCCTGCACCCTGGTAAATATATTAAGACCAAAACGTTTGAGTACAAATGGAATGTGGCTGAATACCACATTAACCTCAAGCAAATACAGCTTGATAGACAACTAACCTAGAGCTTCTGACATGCCAAAAGCTCATGACAACTCTAGAAACAAAATGAACCTAGACCAAAAACAAATCAAGCTAACCAGCAGCTAAATTAGCTGATTCATCAAACATGTTATCAACACAATCATCTTCACCATCTTCATCAGTAGCTAGAACATCATAAGGGTTGGATGTAGACACTTCACCCCCCTTAGAGGAGAGACCTTTAGACTTCAACTTAGATGACGATGTAGGCACACTACTAGTAGCTACCTTTTTAGGTTCACTAGTAGTCTTCTTTGGCTCATACCTGATAGTCTGTTTGACAGAAGTACCAACAATACCAGGCTGGCTTTTACCTTTTTTCTTCTTACGACTCACCTTATGGAAACCATCATAAGCAGGAGGAACCACATTTGAAGTAGTAACAACAGGGGGAGTAGTCTCTTTTTTAGTACAATGTTCATAGATGTGCCCAAAAATCTTACATAAAGTGCACCTAGGAGGCCTCCATTCATATTCAACCCGGATAGATTCTTTAGTAAAACCATCCCCTGTAAGAGAAGGGACACCAATAGTGATAACTTCTACGAGCTCATCCATTGAACCCACTTCAATTAAACACCGAGCAAAACTGCTTCTACCCCAAGAATCCTTGCACATAGAACTTGTGTACGAATCCAACATCATGATCACAGTCACGACCATGGACTTTCTTCAGTCAACATAGTTTGGGAAGGGATCCTTGATCTTGAAAAGGTTGGTGATATGGCTCTTTTTTATGAATTGCAGTACTCTTTATTGTATAATGGTGTCCAAGATCGCTTTTTACACATGGATTGATTGACAACGTGCTTTGTTATGTAGGCTACCCTGTGGCTTGGCACATTATTAATGGATAGAAGTGAGGCTATATATTGCCTTGTTACGTGTCATATTATTAAATAGGCTACCTTTTCTGTTCCAAAAAAATTAAATAGGCTACATTTTATTTTATAGTTCCTCCAAATGTGTGCGCGCTAAATGATGGTAGTACAGGATGAGTTAAAGAAACCAGTTTCTTGCACGATGGTCGTGTTTCATCCGCTTAAGGTCTGCATATTTTTCATAACTATTGTTATTTAAATATAGAGTTTTAAAAATATGTATCTGTAAAAATAGCACCAATAGTAATGGCGACATTGCATATTCACGTAGCAGCCCCAGGTAAAACATCATGCCCCAGAAAAGCAACGAAATTAAGTCTGGTAGCAACAATTCTCGAAAAGCTTATTTCTTGGTAAGTTCTTTGTGTTCACTCTCATTCTAGCAGCCATTCTTTGTGACCCGCCAGTGGCTTACATATGCTTCCAGATATGATCGACAGAGCCTTAATAGGTATGCTTTTTGGTAATCACTTACCTTGGTTACAATGACATCATACGAGGTATATTTTATTCAGCTTTGTGTGGCATGTGTACCTAATGTTATTTAAACCATCACACCTGCAATTAACAAATACATTTTAATCAAGCTACTGAGTATATTTATTTTCAAGCCAATGAACGTGGACCAAAGGTATTGGATTTCACGACAGGTGTCACTTGGGATAGAACAATGTAAGAAATTACAACCATTTTCTCTTGCCCTGTTCAACAATAGGGAAGTCGATGTATTCTTGACTAGGAAAGATTTAGTCATTTGGGTGCTAACTAAACATGAATTTCATGTTCCGTGTGTACATGAATCATCATATTAGTATTAGTTATTATGTTTTAAACTTATAAAAATTTAAAACAATTGATTGTTAATATCAGAAGTTATATGTGTTCTTAGTTTAATTTTCCAAACATGTTTACAGGTGTACTTAATACATTGCATCTATCTGAACACGACCTTTGCGTAAATGAATCCTACTTTGACTAATAAGATTGTGGTCACTACATGATATTATCTCAATGCATGTTTAGATCATTCTGGGAATAACTGGATATGGATTGATTGTTTTTTACATTGTTATTACTATTTTGAATGAAACATTCCTTTAGAGGATATCTCTTATCTAAATACAGGATGAAGCAATTATGTATCTTCTGTTTTCACGGCCACACAGAATGGGGACGTCTAAAAAGTATGTCTAATTTATTATCTTTTGATTCTTTGATCTTTAAGTACTTATATTCTGCAGTGAATTTTCCTGGTAGTCTCAAATCGCAAGGAGGATATATTTACTCCCTCTAATGAACTCAGACGTAATAGGACACCAATTTCCAACACACCAATTAGTAAGAAAAATTTGCAGAACGTAACTTGGTTAAATTCATCACAAAAATGACAAATTACACTTTCAGATATAACAAAAGCTTAGTTATTATGTTTCTCAGACCTGCATTACATGTTTATTACATCATTAGTAGGAAAACTTTGTTTTAAGATCGTGTAATATCAGGTGATGGGGATGCACATACGAGAGGTATGTGACATGATGTTGTTGTGAGTTCTTATATCTAGGTAACTAATTGTATAAAACTATATATGCAAAGTTCCAGTGTGCATTACATATGTATACAAGAGTTTCACTATTTTTTAAGATGTTTCACATTACTAGATAGCTTCCTGAAGAGCAATCAAGAACATCGATATGAGAATACGATTAAATTCAATGTTCAAGGTTATATATCATTTCCCGTTTGTAGATATCCTACTTGGTGTCATTTGCTTTTAGTTTCAAATATAGAAGATATGTCAATGTGCGCAAGACGGCTATGAACCATCCATATCATAATATTATAAATGTTGATAAACTAAATATAACTATTATATATATAATCCATGAACCATTTAAGAATATTATAAATGTTGATTGGCTAAAGTTGACCTTGATTAAATCAAGCCGTGTAACCTTACATGCACCCATTTCTTTTTACACGCCTTATGATGTACTTCAAACTTGAATACGCGATTTGAAGACGATCTTCCAATTTGGACCAGTTTGTTGTATATATACTTTCTTAATGTTTCACATTACTAAAAGGGATTTGTTAAACGGGAGAATTATAGGTGTGGAGTATGTTGTTTTTACATTTTTTGTGAGGTCTGTTGTGATGAACAAATGTATTTCATCAAGAACAGCAAAGGGCATACCCAAATACTTGAAAGAGAAGGTTACCGACCCATGTAGTCACTTTTAATTTTTTGTTAATCGGTTGCTTGAGGCTTCATCCATTTTCTTGCGCTGCATATGTTATTTAATAATATATTGTTTATACTCAGGAAGTCAGAAGATACATCATAAAAGCCACAAGTAGTGAAAAAATTATACGGGTCACTAATGTTGGAGAAGTTAAGTAGGAGTGAGTATGGGTGGATTGCTCACATCTGTCAAGTATGTTTTCTTATTTTGCCTCTCAAAATATGTATTTGATATTGTTCAAAACATTTAAGAAATTTGTCTTCATCAAATATTCCACATGGTTCATATATTTTTCTTAAAAAATGGAAAGTAGCATTTGTGTAAAAAAAAATCAAGATGGATGTAAGTGATGATCTGATTCAAAGTGATACAAGATGTGTTAACTTTATTGTCTTTCTGTAAAGCAACATCAATACATATCCGTGTAGAATCATATACTATCTATTATCAGAGACTCGAGAAGTTATGTTTTAATTTTCTTAGACGTGTAAGTGCATCTTTTTATTGTGACAGAAATGAGTTAAAATACCTTTTGATAATGCATTATTCATATTGAAACATCTATAACAAGATGATTTCGTGGACAACGAAATATATCAAGGAAGTGGACTCAAAAGGGTGGTATAATGCTGAAAAGGTGGCTGAAGAATAGCTCTCTTTAACCATTTCTAATATAAAGTTTAAGGGTCACAAGGAGAGCCAAAAGCTTCATTTGTCTTGATTTTTCGTTGCAAACAACCTAATATTCTTACATAAATTCCCAAAAATGAACTTTCTTTTACAAGCAGGCATATACTATTATGTGCTTTTGGTCCAACAGTTCTCATTCTTGAGAACTGTGGTGTTGTTAATAACATTTTTGCACAAGAACATGTATGTTTGTTTGCTGCCAAAATACAAGTATGGTGATTGGAAAGTCA